>CAKJTD010000003.1:1703591-2068591 GCA_917499995.1 Ichneumon xanthorius | reverse complement strand
CTTTAGTACTTTTTTTTTTACCATTTTTATTTTACTATTATTTTAAATACTTTTATTTAATCATTTTTATTTTAGCATTATTTAAAATGGTAAAAAAGAAAAAATGGTAAAAAAAAAAAAAAGTACTAAAGGTGGGTTCGAACCGCGGACGTCTGGTCACTAGGCTCGACCGCTACCGCGTATACCACGGGTGGTGCTGCTTGAAAAGCGTGACGCGGCTTGAATTTATTTTATTTATTTTATTTATTTTATTTATTTTATTTATTTCAGAACGCGTGAGATACGCGGGAGAGGGGGAGAGGAGGCGCCGACGCCCGCAGCTTCGATACGAAGATTATGTGAGCACGCAGGAGCCGGAGGCTCCTATACAATATACTGTGCAGGAGCGGGAAGGGCAGGCGCCACTCCGCGTCCCTATATTTGACGATCGGCCCTTTACAAGACGCACAAGAGTACAACGGGAACGCCAGGAGCAGGAGCAGGATCAGCGCTTCATCAGGATGCTCTTAAATCGCACTCCTGAATGAAGAGCAACAGGTAAACATTATTAAATATTAATAAAATTAATATTTATATAATCAAAATAATAATTTTTTGTTTTGCAGGGTACTTCAACGTGCATCGAGCACCGAAGATTATTAAAGATAATCAAAAATATAATATAATGTACTCAAAATAATAAAATATAATATATATAATAATAATATAATAAAAAAATTATTTCTTCTGGGGTGCACTGTGGAGACCTCCGCGCACGCTCCCATCCCCCCTCTCTATCACACACCTCTGGGCGCGGTCCGACCGGGCCCGAGGAGTGGGGATAGGAGTGGGGATGGGAGTGGGGGGTCTCCATGGTGCACCCCTTACTACTTTCGTATGTTGTTTTATTATTATTATTTTTTTTTTCGTTTTAGGTTTCGTCCTCGGATTCTTCTTTTTTCTTGGTGTCGCTTTTCTTCTTGTACCTCCTTAGCAGGCTTGCATGGAATTTTCCTCGGAGTTTTTTCGTTTCTGGATCCGCGAGGAGATATGTCGCGAGTCCCACACATCGGTCGATCCTGTACGGCCCTTCATACAGAGGCATGAATTTCGCCGCGACCTTGTCGTCCTGGCTCGATACGTTTAGGGCCTTTACTAAGACCAGCTCTCCCTCCTCGTATGTGACCAGTCTGTGGCAGTCGTCGAATTTCTCCGCCCTTTTTCTGCCCTTCTGCGCAATGCGGAGCTGCGCCTTTTCGAGTTTTTTCGCGTAATCCTCGAGTTCCATAGATTTCTGTCGTAAGGCTGGTATCCAATTCTTCCATGGTCGGTGCGGCGGTTTTTTCGTTTGTAACTCGGTCGGGGTGTATTCGGTTGTATCGTGTGGCGTGTCGTTAATACAGTCCTGTATTATCGGCACCCATCTTGCCCATGCCGTGTGCTTATCCGTTAAAAAGGTCCGAAAGAATCGTCCTAGCTCCCGATTTACCCGTTCGACGATGTTTCCCTGCGGGTGTCGGATCGAGGAGAACACCCCTCGAATGTCCTCCTCCTCCAGCCATTTTTTCCAGGCCTTGGCCGTGAATTGAGTGCCGTGGTCGAATTGCAGTCTCTTGGGCTTTCCATGCTTCGGGATATAGTCCGTGCTCATTTTCGTGATGAATCTTCGTGTTGGCTTTCCGCATGGGGTACAGGACGACGTATTTTGTGAAGGCATCCAACGTGACCAGAATGTGCCTTACTCCCCCGGTAGACTGTGGTAATGGTCCGAAAAAGTCGATCGAGACTAAATCTCCGGGTCCCTTTGGCACGATCGTTTGCATGCTTGCGTAGCTATTTTGGATCGCACATTTCGTCGGCTGGCACGAGTCGCATGTTGCGAGCTGATGCCTGACACTCTTCGCGAAGCGGGGGTATGCAAAGTCTTCGTTCAGCATGTTGAAAACCTTGCTCGCCCCGATATGTCCATACATAAGATGGCATTCCTCGATGAGTGTTTCATTCAGTTCTTCCGGTAGAACCACTTTCCACTGTCCGGTCTTCGCAGCTCTTTGTAGCACGCCTTCGCGTAGTCGGTAGTTTTTTGGATGTTTCTCGATTTCTTTCCCTTCTTCTAGCCGGGTTATGATTTCGTTCAGATCTTCCTGACTTCGCTGTATCGTGCCGATAGCGCGCATCCTTCTGGACCGTAATTTCGAGGGTTTCTGCGCTAGGGCCGCGATAATCGTTTTTCCCCGCGTCGTCTCCTCGGGCGCGTACTCGTGGTCCCGTAATCGGCTGAGTGTGTCCGCGACTTGATTGGATTTCCCCGGTCGATGCTCCACGGTTAAATCGTACCCTTGGAGTAGCAATGCCCATCTCAATAATCGGTCGCTCGCGAATCTGCAGCTTTTGAGGAACACCAAGGCCTTATGGTCTGTTATCACCGTTATTTTCGCCCCTTTGAGATAGCTCTGGAATTTTTGGAGCGCCCAGACGATGGCGAGCAATTCCTTCTCGATGGTTATGTATCCGACCTCTGCTCCTTTGAGTGTTCGGCTCGCGAATGCTATCACGCCGATCTCCCCTTTTTCGTCGGTCTGGGCGAGCGTGGCACCGAGTGCGTAGTCGCTTGCGTCTGTTGTGAGTATGTACGGCTTCGTCACGTCGGGGTGTTCGAGTACGACCGACTCGCAGAATAGTTCCTTTATCCTGTCGAACGCCTCGTCATGTCCTGCCGTCCATTTCCAGGTAGTTCCCTTCTTCAGCAGCTCCAGTAATGGTACTGTTTCTTCGGCGTGTCGGCTTGTAAATTTCGTATAAAAATTCACAAGGCCGAGGAAACCTCGTAGCTGCTTTACGTTGCGTGGCCTTGGGAAGTCCTTAATCGATTTTATTTTATCAGGCTGCGGTCGTATGCCCTTGGTTGTTACCACATGTCCGAGAATTTTACTTCCTTCCGGAAGAAATGTGACTTTTCCATCTTCAAGGTCATTCCGTGTTCTCGGATTTTTGAAAACAATTGTCGGAGATGTTGCAGGTGTCGCTGAATATCCGCCGACACTACTAGTAGATCGTCCACGAAGTTGACTGTATAATCTCCGGTGTTCTGTAGGACGACGTCCAGTCCTCGGACCAGGGCTGCTGTGCTTGTTTTTAATCCGAACGGTGTTACGGTAAATTCGTAACACTTGTTCTCGTGGCGGAACGCAGTGTATTTTCTCGAGTCAGGATGTAGCGGAATTTACCAGAAACTGCTGGTTAAATCGAGTGTCGACATGACCTTCGCGCCTCCACATTTTTGAAAGATTTCCTCTGTCGGTAGTGAGGAGTCGTAATCTCCTTCGAGCTGTTCATTCAGTTGCCGTGCGTCGAGACATAACCGTACATCGCCATTGGGTTTAATTACGGTCACCATAGGGTTGATGTACGTGCTCGTCGATCGCTGGATGACCCCTTGCGCGAGCATTTTATGTATCTCGTCTGTGACTTTCCCTCGGTAGGCCATGGGGACCGGGTACGAGCGCGCTACGAACGGTTTTTCGTCTTTCAGTACGAGTCGGTGCTCGTACGCCTGCATCCGGCCGGGTCGTTTCCGAAACACGTCCCTGTACTCAAAAATCAGAGCTTTGAACGCCTGTTGAATGTCGATGCCAACGTCAGCGCACTCTCGAAGTTTTTCATCGACTTCTTCTTCCCGGAGACACTCGTCTGTTGGGTCCCGGATTTCCCCGCTCATCACCGGTATTGCCTCGCCCTCTTCCGTCTCCTCTTTCTCGTCCGCCCCTTCGACTCGTGCGAGGATCGCTCTGCTCTCCCCCATTTTCTTGTGTTCTTTCACTCCTTCCTGGTCGTTCTCCTCCATTTGCCTAACCTCCCCTCAGACGGCCCACGATCTTGTTTCGTACCTTGATCGCCTTCTCGTGCGTGTCCACGAATACCTCTAATTTGTCCATGGCGTCGATGCCGAGAAGCACTGATTTCTGCAGTTTCGGTATTACAAGCAGGTTAATATCTCCCTCGGACCCGTATACTTTTGCTTTCACCATCATCTGCTGTCTCACTCGTCCCGAACTTCCTCCGAATGCTCCCACCACGTTTAGCGATGTCACGGGTAAGATTGGACAATTTTTGAATGCCTCTCGGTTCTGCAGATGGAACTCCTCCGAGATACAAGAAACTTCGCTGCCGCTGTCGACTAACGCACTGGCCACTGTTGGTCACCTCGAGACCAATCGGCACCTCGGGGCACATGGGTCGCGTTTCGTCGTAGGTAACGTTCCCTCCAGGGTCTTCCATGTCGAGGAGATAATCCTGTAGGCTCTCAAAGATCGTCCGGATTTTTTTTTCCGTTGTCTTCGGGATTGCTCCTTGTCCGAAGGCCTTGACTTCCTTATTTCCGGTCGTCGTTGGCGTCGAAACCGGTCCGGATTTGAGTTGGGGTTGACGATCCTCCCTCCTGCCCTCTTTGGCACCGACCTTCTCCTGGTCCATTTTTTTCTTATCCTCCACCTTCCTAGGATCCGTCTCTCCCCCGTTCCTCGTTAACCCTTTCCGTTCTTCCAACGATTCGGCCGTGTAGACGGTCGTCAATTCTCTCTCGGAGTTTGTTGCTTCTTCCTTAGAGTTCCTTGCAGCCTCTCTCTCTCTCTCTCTCTCTCTCTCTCTCTCTCTCTCTCTCTTTTCTCGTCTCATCTGCCAACACTCGTCTTTTCACTTTTTCTTCTCCTCCTCTCTCCGTTCTCTTTCTTCCTCTATTTTTATCCTTTCTTCTTCTTTCTCTTTCGCCTCGCGTTTCTTTCTTTCTTCTATCCTCTTCTCTGCTTCTCTTTGTTTCTCTATTTTTGTTCATTCTTCTTCTTTCTCTTTCTCCTCGCGTTTCCTTCTTTCTTCTATCCTCTTCTCTGCTTCTCTTCGTTCCTTCTCCCGTTTCTTTCTTTCTTCCCTCTTCTTCTCTTCTTCTCGTCGTTTCTCGGACATCGGTGCGGCCGCCGTTGCGTCTCGTGGTCTATCGCCGTACCTTACGGACGCAACGTTTATGCGTTTCCCTGGCTCCCGCCGAGAGCGCTCGCCATTGCTCCTTGCCCCTGCTGCATCGCGGATGCCGGTGTCGTAGGCGGCGTCATGGGAAAAAATGGCGGCGGTACTGAAAAGTTTGGCGCTGGCACCGGGCCCGGTGGCCCCTGCCACTGATTCCTCTGTGGTTGCTCTACTTGGGCTCGACCGTACGGGTGGGTTGGCGACTGCGGAGGACCATTCTGTTGCCAATGGCGCTGTCCTCCGCCATTTCCCCTACCGTTTCCCCGATTTGTAGCGTATCCCTGTCCGTATGGCCTGTCGCCGTGGTTCCTTGCGTTTACCGTTCCTCCGAGGTCATTGCTCTCCAACAGCTCGATCAGTTCGCCCACTTTACCCACGTTCCGCACGAGAATTGCCGTTCTTATATTTTCGTCGAAGAGTTTCGCGAGGCGACGAATCGTTTCTGGGAGGCTGATCGACTCATTGAGATCGCGAACGTTTCCAATCACTCGGGTTGCATACTCAGCTTTCGTGAGTCGTTGTCCCTCGACGAAGTACGTGCCGAATTCCAGGTGTCGCTTCCCTTGTCCTGTAACTCTCGGCCCCAGTACCTTGCTCGGAAAGCTTCCTCGAAATCCACAATGTTCGAGATCTCGGGAGCGACGAGATGCCACCAATCTCGTGCTGTTTCAATCATTGCTTCGCTCATCATGCACCGAAACTCCGGGCCGTCGGGCTCGATGGCACTGAAATGATCCCTGAGTGTTTTTAAATACTGCATGGGTCGTTCCACCCCGTCGCCTTTGAAGGTAGGAAGCTTCTTGGAAGCCACGTACGCCTTACTGGCATTTAAACCGCAGAATGTCGTATTTCCTTGCCGTGTCCGTGACATCTCCGCCTGTACTCTCCCCGCGTGTTCCAGTATTTTTTTTGCGTTTTCTTCGGCTTTTTTCAGAGCCTGTGTTGACCTGTCGGTTACCTGCTCTAATTTTCCGATTATGTCAACCAGGGTGATATCCTGTGCCGCTAATCTGTCCCGGACCAGATCGTTCGTGGGTTCCTGTTCCTCCCTTAAGGCTGCTTGGATCGTCGCGACTTTTCTATCCGTATACTTTTCGACGTCCTGGGCCACCTTGGCGAGAGCATCAAGCATCTCTGTTTGCAGTTCTCTCCCCCGAGCGACACATTCTTCCTCTTTCCTCTTCTGTGTGCCCTTGAGTTCGGCGAACTCTTGCTTGTGGTCGGTGGCCATACTCGTTAGAGCCTTCATGACATCCTGGAGGCTGTATTCCCCCGTAGTATTTCCACGATTTTATTGGTTCTCTCTCGTTGCTTCCTCTGATCCGTCGGGGTGGTGCGTTTTATCGGACGGCGGGCCAGCCTGATCGTGGGGAATCATGGACAGGCGGTTCAATTCCTCTTGATTCCGAATTCCTCTTCGTCCGAGAAGATGATCAGCGGTAGTGGACTCCCAGTCTAATGTTAAATTGGTTACGTTTGCATCGATGTCGCCGTCCTCTGTATCCGATTGTCCGCCCGTCGATACGCGAGACTCGTTGGCATCCTCTTCTTCTCCCCCTTCAGATGCCCGTCGTTCTCTTTCTTTTTCGCGCTGTGCTTTCCGAAGCTGACGGACGTCCTATACCATTCCCATCAGCTCGAGCTCACGTATTTCTTGTTCCAAGGATTTCTCCATTTTATTTATTAGTCGCGGTTAATTTCTGTTACGCGGTCGCGTTTGGTCGTTCTTACACCCCCAATTCCTTTTCGATCGAGCCCCACGTTGGGCGCCAAATGTAACGGGAGCAAGCTTCCTAACAATAATTCTCCGAATTTGTGCACCTCCTGTATAGGGACGGGCCCTCAGACGGAGGGATTCGTGTGCTCGAACGTCCAGGAATTCTGGGTTGGGGTGTAAGAGACTTTTTTAATTTATGTAACGACTATAGATTTTATTTATAACGAAATGAGTATACAGTTTTCCTGATTCTTGGTTTAATTAGGTATATTTATTCTCGTTTCATACGTGTGTTTCACGGTTAACAATTTGTAACCCAGAGGTTGACGCTTATTCTACTATTCTAATCTGAGTTCTCCTTTTATAGACGGCTTTGATTGCTTGAAGTAGTGAATTTTATTGACCAGTTTTGTTCTCACGTACCGACCGTTGCCCGGTTATTTTACCGTCCGCCACATGCGTACGCGCTATGAGAGCGGGTCAGTGGTTCGGTCGACCGTGCTCCCAAGATGGCCGCCGCACACGGCTGGCCTTGCCTGTGACGTCACGGCCCGCGCCGACGGTGGCACCTCGCTCACCTCGCGAATTGCAATTGGTGTTTATTTTATAGGTAGGTGGTTTTACCTCAGTCCAACGGTATTGTTGCCTTCAGGGAGAGTGATAGAAGACCTGGGTGTGCCTTTTTCTAGTCCTCGGAGTGGTGAATTTGGCCCACCCGTCACTTTGGCTTTCCTGACCGGACACCTTGGTCACTTTACCGCCGTGCGCCCTTCGTTGCCAGGGTTACACGCTGTTGGCTTGTTTTGATGCCGCGGCTGTCACCTGTCGCTTCTGACAGACGATTATTGTCGAGAAGTCTGTTCCGGCATGCGTTTGGCTTAGCACGAATTTTACCCGTTCCCCTTATCCCCAATTTATCGGAATCCGGGTTGTCCCTAATTATCACAAGCCCGAAGCATCGCTAATTCTCATAAGTCCGAACTCTCACAGCTTTTTATAAGTTCGAATCTCCCAAAGTTTTACAAGTCCGAGATTTCACTGCTTTTTATAAGTCCGAAATTTCATTGCTTTTTATAAGTTCGAATTCTCACCAAAATCTTATAAGTCCGAAATTTCACTAAATTTTTATAAGTCCAATTCCGGCACAATTTTATAAGTTCAAACTCACCGATTTTACAAGTCCTTTTTGGCCCGATTTCACTTTTATTTCACTTTTACTTTACACTTTTACTTTTCACTTTTTGCTGGTATTCATGGCGAGCTGGTGTAGACCCGGTGAGATGATTAACTGACTTCCGGTCGATTTGTCGCCCTTTTTATATGCGGATTTCCGACTCCTACTCTCGGATTTTGCATATTTTTGGCGGATCGGCGCAAGCGTATTCTGTTTTTCGGTTCCCAATTTTTCAATTGGTGCTGTGGGGTCCTCTTCCCTCTTCCTCCAATCAGGTGTAGGTCCTTTGGTGACGTAGATGCCCTTTTTGGCTTATCACTAATCGGGTGTCGACCTTGATCTCCGTGGCGTCATTTTTGTCCAATTGCCTTTCTTGTTTTTCCCTCGCTTTTTTATTCGGTTTGGCCTTGATCGATACTGCTTTCCGTTTCTCTTCCGTGGCGCGGGGTGGCGCTGGTGGTGCTTGGCTACCACCCGCTCTGGCCTCTGGGCGCATGTGTGGTTCCTGTATCGATTGGTTTACAGCACGATCCCGTCCTAGGGCGCCACTTGGCCTTCCAGTGGACGTTCGCGACGGAGGGCTCTCCTGCTGTACCGGCGAGGAGAGGTCTTGGGGGGGGGGAACGTTACACAATGTTACCTTTGTAAATCTCTGATGATATAAATATATTGTTAAACATGCTAAATATGTTGTTAAATAAACATTGTTAAACACTGATTAATCCATTTGTACTTCACTTGGGTTCCAACCCTTTACTGAGCACATCCCTAACCTTACGAGCTAACGGCTCGCGTACAGAACCCAGATTAGCTACCTGAGTTTCTGCGGCACAACAGGTATTTGCATGGAATGAAGTGTTTTTAACTTCATAATACGAGCTGGAAAACATACAGCGAGCGTAAAACTCAAATGCTCGATTTCGTTATGAAACGACCTTGCCTTCGATTATGAATTGTTCGGCTGCTCGAAACGCATGAATCTTCGATATTTGCATGGAATAAAGGGTTTTCAACTTTTTAATACGAGCTGGGACACCTATAGAGAGCGTAAAACTCAAATGCTCGATTTCGTTATGAAGCGACTTTGCCCTCGACTGGGCCTTGATGGGCTGCTCGAAACGCATGAATCTTCCGTGTTTTCATGGAATAAAGAGTTCTCACTTCATAATACGAGCTGGAATGCTTACAGCGAGCGTTAAACTCAAATGCTCGATATCGTTATACAGCCACTTTGCCTTCGACTGGGGCTTGTTGGGCTGCTCGAAACCCATGATTTCGACATTCCATGCAAATCTTCGGTATTTGCATGGAATGAAGCGTTTTCAACTTTTTAATAGGAGCTGGGACACCTACAGCGAACGTAAAACTCAAATGATCGATTTCGTTATGAAGCGACTTGGCCTTCGACTAGGGCTTGTTGGGCTGCTCGAAACGCATGAATCTTCCCGATCCCCCGATCCCCCGATCACCCGATCACCCGATCACCCGATCCCCCGATCCCCCGATCCCCCGATCCCCCGATCCCCCGATCCCCCGATCCCCCGATCCCCCGATCACCGATCCACCGATCCACCGATCCACCGATCCACCGATCCACCGATCCCCCGATCCCCCGATCCCCCGATCCCCCGATCCCGATACCATAAAAGTCGAAAATTAAAATTTTCGTAATGCTTTATCATCAAGGTTAAAAGTTGAAAGTTGAAAGAGTTCTCACTTCATAATACGAGCTGGAATGCCTACAGCGAGCGTAAAACTCAAATGCCCGATTTCGTTATGAAGCGACTTTGCCTTCGACTAGGGCTTGTTGGGCTGCTCGAAACGCATGAATCTTCCCGATCCCCCGATCCCCCGATCCCGATGCCTCGATCCCGATGCCTCGATACCGATGCCTCGATCCCGATGCCTCGATCCCGATGCCTCGATCCCGATACCTCGATACCGATACCTCGATACCGATACCTCGATACCGATGCCTCGATCCCGATACCTCGATACCGATACCTCGATACCGATACCTCGATCCCGATACCTCGATACCGATACCTCGATACCGATACCTCGATACCGATACCTCGATACCGATACCTCGATACCGATACCTCGATACCGATACCTCGATACCGATACCTCGATACCGATACCTCGATACCGATACCTCGATACCGATACCTCGATACCGATACCTCGATACCGATACCTCGATACCGATACCTCGATACCGATACCTCGATACCGATACCTCGATACCGATACCTCGATACCGATACCTCGATACCGATACCTCGATACCGATACCTCGATACCGATACCTCGATACCGATACCTCGATACCGATACCTCGATACCGATACCTCGATACCGATACCTCGATACCGATACCTCGATACCGATACCTCGATACCGATACCTCGATACCGATACCTCGATACCGATACCTCGATACCGATACCTCGATACCGATACCTCGATACCGATACCTCGATACCGATACCTCGATACCGATACCTCGATACCGATACCTCGATACCGATACCTCGATACCGATACCTCGATACCGATACCTCGATACCGATACCTCGATACCGATACCTCGATACCGATACCTCGATACCGATACCTCGATACCGATACCTCGATACCGATACCTCGATACCGATACCTCGATACCGATACCTCGATACCGATACCTCGATACCGATACCTCGATACCGATACCTCGATACCGATACCTCGATACCGATACCTCGATACCGATACCTCGATACCGATACCTCGATACCGATACCTCGATACCGATACCTCGATACCGATACCTCGATACCGATACCTCGATACCGATACCTCGATACCGATACCTCGATACCGATACCTCGATACCGATACCTCGATACCGATACCTCGATACCGATACCTCGATACCGATACCTCGATACCGATACCTCGATACCGATACCTCGATACCGATACCTCGATACCGATACCTCGATACCGATACCTCGATACCGATACCTCGATACCGATACCTCGATACCGATACCTCGATACCGATACCTCGATACCGATACCTCGATACCGATACCTCGATACCGATACCTCGATACCGATACCTCGATACCGATACCTCGATACCGATACCTCGATACCGATACCTCGATACCGATACCTCGATACCGATACCTCGATACCGATACCTCGATACCGATACCTCGATACCGATACCTCGATACCGATACCTCGATACCGATACCTCGATACCGATACCTCGATACCGATACCTCGATACCGATACCTCGATACCGATACCTCGATACCGATACCTCGATACCGATACCTCGATACCGATACCTCGATACCGATACCTCGATACCGATACCTCGATACCGATACCTCGATACCGATACCTCGATACCGATACCTCGATACCGATACCTCGATACCGATACCTCGATACCGATACCTCGATACCGATACCTCGATACCGATACCTCGATACCGATACCTCGATACCGATACCTCGATACCGATACCTCGATACCGATACCTCGATACCGATACCTCGATACCGATACCTCGATACCGATACCTCGATACCGATACCTCGATACCGATACCTCGATACCGATACCTCGATACCGATACCTCGATACCGATACCTCGATACCGATACCTCGATACCGATACCTCGATACCGATACCTCGATACCGATACCTCGATACCGATACCTCGATACCGATACCTCGATACCGATACCTCGATACCGATACCTCGATACCGATACCTCGATACCGATACCTCGATACCGATACCTCGATACCGATACCTCGATACCGATACCTCGATACCGATACCTCGATACCGATACCTCGATACCGATACCTCGATACCGATACCTCGATACCGATACCTCGATACCGATACCTCGATACCGATACCTCGATACCGATACCTCGATACCGATACCTCGATACCGATACCTCGATACCGATACCTCGATACCGATACCTCGATACCGATACCTCGATACCGATACCTCGATACCGATACCTCGATACCGATACCTCGATACCGATACCTCGATACCGATACCTCGATACCGATACCTCGATACCGATACCTCGATACCGATACCTCGATACCGATACCTCGATACCGATACCTCGATACCGATACCTCGATACCGATACCTCGATACCGATACCTCGATACCGATACCTCGATACCGATACCTCGATACCGATACCTCGATACCGATACCTCGATACCGATACCTCGATACCGATACCTCGATACCGATACCTCGATACCGATACCTCGATACCGATACCTCGATACCGATACCTCGATACCGATACCTCGATACCGATACCTCGATACCGATACCTCGATACCGATACCTCGATACCGATACCTCGATACCGATACCTCGATACCGATACCTCGATACCGATACCTCGATACCGATACCTCGATACCGATACCTCGATACCGATACCTCGATACCGATACCTCGATACCGATACCTCGATACCGATACCTCGATACCGATACCTCGATACCGATACCTCGATACCGATACCTCGATACCGATACCTCGATACCGATACCTCGATACCGATACCTCGATACCGATACCTCGATACCGATACCTCGATACCGATACCTCGATACCGATACCTCGATACCGATACCTCGATACCGATACCTCGATACCGATACCTCGATACCGATACCTCGATACCGATACCTCGATACCGATACCTCGATACCGATACCTCGATACCGATACCTCGATACCGATACCTCGATACCGATACCTCGATACCGATACCTCGATACCGATACCTCGATACCGATACCTCGATACCGATACCTCGATACCGATACCTCGATACCGATACCTCGATACCGATACCTCGATACCGATACCTCGATACCGATACCTCGATACCGATACCTCGATACCGATACCTCGATACCGATACCTCGATACCGATACCTCGATACCGATACCTCGATACCGATACCTCGATACCGATACCTCGATACCGATACCTCGATACCGATACCTCGATACCGATACCTCGATACCGATACCTCGATACCGATACCTCGATACCGATACCTCGATACCGATACCTCGATACCGATACCTCGATACCGATACCTCGATACCGATACCTCGATACCGATACCTCGATACCGATACCTCGATACCGATACCTCGATACCGATACCTCGATACCGATACCTCGATACCGATACCTCGATACCGATACCTCGATACCGATACCTCGATACCGATACCTCGATACCGATACCTCGATACCGATACCTCGATACCGATACCTCGATACCGATACCTCGATACCGATACCTCGATACCGATACCTCGATACCGATACCTCGATACCGATACCTCGATACCGATACCTCGATACCGATACCTCGATACCGATACCTCGATACCGATACCTCGATACCGATACCTCGATACCGATACCTCGATACCGATACCTCGATACCGATACCTCGATACCGATACCTCGATACCGATACCTCGATACCGATACCTCGATACCGATACCTCGATACCGATACCTCGATACCGATACCTCGATACCGATACCTCGATACCGATACCTCGATACCGATACCTCGATACCGATACCTCGATACCGATACCTCGATACCGATACCTCGATACCGATACCTCGATACCGATACCTCGATACCGATACCTCGATACCGATACCTCGATACCGATACCTCGATACCGATACCTCGATACCGATACCTCGATACCGATACCTCGATACCGATACCTCGATACCGATACCTCGATACCGATACCTCGATACCGATACCTCGATACCGATACCTCGATACCGATACCTCGATACCGATACCTCGATACCGATACCTCGATACCGATACCTCGATACCGATACCTCGATACCGATACCTCGATACCGATACCTCGATACCGATACCTCGATACCGATACCTCGATACCGATACCTCGATACCGATACCTCGATACCGATACCTCGATACCGATACCTCGATACCGATACCTCGATACCGATACCTCGATACCGATACCTCGATACCGATACCTCGATACCGATACCTCGATACCGATACCTCGATACCGATACCTCGATACCGATACCTCGATACCGATACCTCGATACCGATACCTCGATACCGATACCTCGATACCGATACCTCGATACCGATACCTCGATACCGATACCTCGATACCGATACCTCGATACCGATACCTCGATACCGATACCTCGATACCGATACCTCGATACCGATACCTCGATACCGATACCTCGATACCGATACCTCGATACCGATACCTCGATACCGATACCTCGATACCGATACCTCGATACCGATACCTCGATACCGATACCTCGATACCGATACCTCGATACCGATACCTCGATACCGATACCTCGATACCGATACCTCGATACCGATACCTCGATACCGATACCTCGATACCGATACCTCGATACCGATACCTCGATACCGATACCTCGATACCGATACCTCGATACCGATACCTCGATACCGATACCTCGATACCGATACCTCGATACCGATACCTCGATACCGATACCTCGATACCGATACCTCGATACCGATACCTCGATACCGATACCTCGATACCGATACCTCGATACCGATACCTCGATACCGATACCTCGATACCGATACCTCGATACCGATACCTCGATACCGATACCTCGATACCGATACCTCGATACCGATACCTCGATACCGATACCTCGATACCGATACCTCGATACCGATACCTCGATACCGATACCTCGATACCGATACCTCGATACCGATACCTCGATACCGATACCTCGATACCGATACCTCGATACCGATACCTCGATACCGATACCTCGATACCGATACCTCGATACCGATACCTCGATACCGATACCTCGATACCGATACCTCGATACCGATACCTCGATACCGATACCTCGATACCGATACCTCGATACCGATACCTCGATACCGATACCTCGATACCGATACCTCGATACCGATACCTCGATACCGATACCTCGATACCGATACCTCGATACCGATACCTCGATACCGATACCTCGATACCGATACCTCGATACCGATACCTCGATACCGATACCTCGATACCGATACCTCGATACCGATACCTCGATACCGATACCTCGATACCGATACCTCGATACCGATACCTCGATACCGATACCTCGATACCGATACCTCGATACCGATACCTCGATACCGATACCTCGATACCGATACCTCGATACCGATACCTCGATACCGATACCTCGATACCGATACCTCGATACCGATACCTCGATACCGATACCTCGATACCGATACCTCGATACCGATACCTCGATACCGATACCTCGATACCGATACCTCGATACCGATACCTCGATACCGATACCTCGATACCGATACCTCGATACCGATACCTCGATACCGATACCTCGATACCGATACCTCGATACCGATACCTCGATACCGATACCTCGATACCGATACCTCGATACCGATACCTCGATACCGATACCTCGATACCGATACCTCGATACCGATACCTCGATACCGATACCTCGATACCGATACCTCGATACCGATACCTCGATACCGATACCTCGATACCGATACCTCGATACCGATACCTCGATACCGATACCTCGATACCGATACCTCGATACCGATACCTCGATACCGATACCTCGATACCGATACCTCGATACCGATACCTCGATACCGATACCTCGATACCGATACCTCGATACCGATACCTCGATACCGATACCTCGATACCGATACCTCGATACCGATACCTCGATACCGATACCTCGATACCGATACCTCGATACCGATACCTCGATACCGATACCTCGATACCGATACCTCGATACCGATACCTCGATACCGATACCTCGATACCGATACCTCGATACCGATACCTCGATACCGATACCTCGATACCGATACCTCGATACCGATACCTCGATACCGATACCTCGATACCGATACCTCGATACCGATACCTCGATACCGATACCTCGATACCGATACCTCGATACCGATACCTCGATACCGATACCTCGATACCGATACCTCGATACCGATACCTCGATACCGATACCTCGATACCGATACCTCGATACCGATACCTCGATACCGATACCTCGATACCGATACCTCGATACCGATACCTCGATACCGATACCTCGATACCGATACCTCGATACCGATACCTCGATACCGATACCTCGATACCGATACCTCGATACCGATACCTCGATACCGATACCTCGATACCGATACCTCGATACCGATACCTCGATACCGATACCTCGATACCGATACCTCGATACCGATACCTCGATACCGATACCTCGATACCGATACCTCGATACCGATACCTCGATACCGATACCTCGATACCGATACCTCGATACCGATACCTCGATACCGATACCTCGATACCGATACCTCGATACCGATACCTCGATACCGATACCTCGATACCGATACCTCGATACCGATACCTCGATACCGATACCTCGATACCGATACCTCGATACCGATACCTCGATACCGATACCTCGATACCGATACCTCGATACCGATACCTCGATACCGATACCTCGATACCGATACCTCGATACCGATACCTCGATACCGATACCTCGATACCGATACCTCGATACCGATACCTCGATACCGATACCTCGATACCGATACCTCGATACCGATACCTCGATACCGATACCTCGATACCGATACCTCGATACCGATACCTCGATACCGATACCTCGATACCGATACCTCGATACCGATACCTCGATACCGATACCTCGATACCGATACCTCGATACCGATACCTCGATACCGATACCTCGATACCGATACCTCGATACCGATACCTCGATACCGATACCTCGATACCGATACCTCGATACCGATACCTCGATACCGATACCTCGATACCGATACCTCGATACCGATACCTCGATACCGATACCTCGATACCGATACCTCGATACCGATACCTCGATACCGATACCTCGATACCGATACCTCGATACCGATACCTCGATACCGATACCTCGATACCGATACCTCGATACCGATACCTCGATACCGATACCTCGATACCGATACCTCGATACCGATACCTCGATACCGATACCTCGATACCGATACCTCGATACCGATACCTCGATACCGATACCTCGATACCGATACCTCGATACCGATACCTCGATACCGATACCTCGATACCGATACCTCGATACCGATACCTCGATACCGATACCTCGATACCGATACCTCGATACCGATACCTCGATACCGATACCTCGATACCGATACCTCGATACCGATACCTCGATACCGATACCTCGATACCGATACCTCGATACCGATACCTCGATACCGATACCTCGATACCGATACCTCGATACCGATACCTCGATACCGATACCTCGATACCGATACCTCGATACCGATACCTCGATACCGATACCTCGATACCGATACCTCGATACCGATACCTCGATACCGATACCTCGATACCGATACCTCGATACCGATACCTCGATACCGATACCTCGATACCGATACCTCGATACCGATACCTCGATACCGATACCTCGATACCGATACCTCGATACCGATACCTCGATACCGATACCTCGATACCGATACCTCGATACCGATACCTCGATACCGATACCTCGATACCGATACCTCGATACCGATACCTCGATACCGATACCTCGATACCGATACCTCGATACCGATACCTCGATACCGATACCTCGATACCGATACCTCGATACCGATACCTCGATACCGATACCTCGATACCGATACCTCGATACCGATACCTCGATACCGATACCTCGATACCGATACCTCGATACCGATACCTCGATACCGATACCTCGATACCGATACCTCGATACCGATACCTCGATACCGATACCTCGATACCGATACCTCGATACCGATACCTCGATACCGATACCTCGATACCGATACCTCGATACCGATACCTCGATACCGATACCTCGATACCGATACCTCGATACCGATACCTCGATACCGATACCTCGATACCGATACCTCGATACCGATACCTCGATACCGATACCTCGATACCGATACCTCGATACCGATACCTCGATACCGATACCTCGATACCGATACCTCGATACCGATACCTCGATACCGATACCTCGATACCGATACCTCGATACCGATACCTCGATACCGATACCTCGATACCGATACCTCGATACCGATACCTCGATACCGATACCTCGATACCGATACCTCGATACCGATACCTCGATACCGATACCTCGATACCGATACCTCGATACCGATACCTCGATACCGATACCTCGATACCGATACCTCGATACCGATACCTCGATACCGATACCTCGATACCGATACCTCGATACCGATACCTCGATACCGATACCTCGATACCGATACCTCGATACCGATACCTCGATACCGATACCTCGATACCGATACCTCGATACCGATACCTCGATACCGATACCTCGATACCGATACCTCGATACCGATACCTCGATACCGATACCTCGATACCGATACCTCGATACCGATACCTCGATACCGATACCTCGATACCGATACCTCGATACCGATACCTCGATACCGATACCTCGATACCGATACCTCGATACCGATACCTCGATACCGATACCTCGATACCGATACCTCGATACCGATACCTCGATACCGATACCTCGATACCGATACCTCGATACCGATACCTCGATACCGATACCTCGATACCGATACCTCGATACCGATACCTCGATACCGATACCTCGATACCGATACCTCGATACCGATACCTCGATACCGATACCTCGATACCGATACCTCGATACCGATACCTCGATACCGATACCTCGATACCGATACCTCGATACCGATACCTCGATACCGATACCTCGATACCGATACCTCGATACCGATACCTCGATACCGATACCTCGATACCGATACCTCGATACCGATACCTCGATACCGATACCTCGATACCGATACCTCGATACCGATACCTCGATACCGATACCTCGATACCGATACCTCGATACCGATACCTCGATACCGATACCTCGATACCGATACCTCGATACCGATACCTCGATACCGATACCTCGATACCGATACCTCGATACCGATACCTCGATACCGATACCTCGATACCGATACCTCGATACCGATACCTCGATACCGATACCTCGATACCGATACCTCGATACCGATACCTCGATACCGATACCTCGATACCGATACCTCGATACCGATACCTCGATACCGATACCTCGATACCGATACCTCGATACCGATACCTCGATACCGATACCTCGATACCGATACCTCGATACCGATACCTCGATACCGATACCTCGATACCGATACCTCGATACCGATACCTCGATACCGATACCTCGATACCGATACCTCGATACCGATACCTCGATACCGATACCTCGATACCGATACCTCGATACCGATACCTCGATACCGATACCTCGATACCGATACCTCGATACCGATACCTCGATACCGATACCTCGATACCGATACCTCGATACCGATACCTCGATACCGATACCTCGATACCGATACCTCGATACCGATACCTCGATACCGATACCTCGATACCGATACCTCGATACCGATACCTCGATACCGATACCTCGATACCGATACCTCGATACCGATACCTCGATACCGATACCTCGATACCGATACCTCGATACCGATACCTCGATACCGATACCTCGATACCGATACCTCGATACCGATACCTCGATACCGATACCTCGATACCGATACCTCGATACCGATACCTCGATACCGATACCTCGATACCGATACCTCGATACCGATACCTCGATACCGATACCTCGATACCGATACCTCGATACCGATACCTCGATACCGATACCTCGATACCGATACCTCGATACCGATACCTCGATACCGATACCTCGATACCGATACCTCGATACCGATACCTCGATACCGATACCTCGATACCGATACCTCGATACCGATACCTCGATACCGATACCTCGATACCGATACCTCGATACCGATACCTCGATACCGATACCTCGATACCGATACCTCGATACCGATACCTCGATACCGATACCTCGATACCGATACCTCGATACCGATACCTCGATACCGATACCTCGATACCGATACCTCGATACCGATACCTCGATACCGATACCTCGATACCGATACCTCGATACCGATACCTCGATACCGATACCTCGATACCGATACCTCGATACCGATACCTCGATACCGATACCTCGATACCGATACCTCGATACCGATACCTCGATACCGATACCTCGATACCGATACCTCGATACCGATACCTCGATACCGATACCTCGATACCGATACCTCGATACCGATACCTCGATACCGATACCTCGATACCGATACCTCGATACCGATACCTCGATACCGATACCTCGATACCGATACCTCGATACCGATACCTCGATACCGATACCTCGATACCGATACCTCGATACCGATACCTCGATACCGATACCTCGATACCGATACCTCGATACCGATACCTCGATACCGATACCTCGATACCGATACCTCGATACCGATACCTCGATACCGATACCTCGATACCGATACCTCGATACCGATACCTCGATACCGATACCTCGATACCGATACCTCGATACCGATACCTCGATACCGATACCTCGATACCGATACCTCGATACCGATACCTCGATACCGATACCTCGATACCGATACCTCGATACCGATACCTCGATACCGATACCTCGATACCGATACCTCGATACCGATACCTCGATACCGATACCTCGATACCGATACCTCGATACCGATACCTCGATACCGATACCTCGATACCGATACCTCGATACCGATACCTCGATACCGATACCTCGATACCGATACCTCGATACCGATACCTCGATACCGATACCTCGATACCGATACCTCGATACCGATACCTCGATACCGATACCTCGATACCGATACCTCGATACCGATACCTCGATACCGATACCTCGATACCGATACCTCGATACCGATACCTCGATACCGATACCTCGATACCGATACCTCGATACCGATACCTCGATACCGATACCTCGATACCGATACCTCGATACCGATACCTCGATACCGATACCTCGATACCGATACCTCGATACCGATACCTCGATACCGATACCTCGATACCGATACCTCGATACCGATACCTCGATACCGATACCTCGATACCGATACCTCGATACCGATACCTCGATACCGATACCTCGATACCGATACCTCGATACCGATACCTCGATACCGATACCTCGATACCGATACCTCGATACCGATACCTCGATACCGATACCTCGATACCGATACCTCGATACCGATACCTCGATACCGATACCTCGATACCGATACCTCGATACCGATACCTCGATACCGATACCTCGATACCGATACCTCGATACCGATACCTCGATACCGATACCTCGATACCGATACCTCGATACCGATACCTCGATACCGATACCTCGATACCGATACCTCGATACCGATACCTCGATACCGATACCTCGATACCGATACCTCGATACCGATACCTCGATACCGATACCTCGATACCGATACCTCGATACCGATACCTCGATACCGATACCTCGATACCGATACCTCGATACCGATACCTCGATACCGATACCTCGATACCGATACCTCGATACCGATACCTCGATACCGATACCTCGATACCGATACCTCGATACCGATACCTCGATACCGATACCTCGATACCGATACCTCGATACCGATACCTCGATACCGATACCTCGATACCGATACCTCGATACCGATACCTCGATACCGATACCTCGATACCGATACCTCGATACCGATACCTCGATACCGATACCTCGATACCGATACCTCGATACCGATACCTCGATACCGATACCTCGATACCGATACCTCGATACCGATACCTCGATACCGATACCTCGATACCGATACCTCGATACCGATACCTCGATACCGATACCTCGATACCGATACCTCGATACCGATACCTCGATACCGATACCTCGATACCGATACCTCGATACCGATACCTCGATACCGATACCTCGATACCGATACCTCGATACCGATACCTCGATACCGATACCTCGATACCGATACCTCGATACCGATACCTCGATACCGATACCTCGATACCGATACCTCGATACCGATACCTCGATACCGATACCTCGATACCGATACCTCGATACCGATACCTCGATACCGATACCTCGATACCGATACCTCGATACCGATACCTCGATACCGATACCTCGATACCGATACCTCGATACCGATACCTCGATACCGATACCTCGATACCGATACCTCGATACCGATACCTCGATACCGATACCTCGATACCGATACCTCGATACCGATACCTCGATACCGATACCTCGATACCGATACCTCGATACCGATACCTCGATACCGATACCTCGATACCGATACCTCGATACCGATACCTCGATACCGATACCTCGATACCGATACCTCGATACCGATACCGATACCTCGATACCGATACCTCGATACCGATACCTCGATACCGATACCTCGATACCGATACCTCGATACCGATACCTCGATACCGATACCTCGATACCGATACCTCGATACCGATACCTCGATACCGATACCTCGATACCGATACCTCGATACCGATACCTCGATACCGATACCTCGATACCGATACCTCGATACCGATACCTCGATACCGATACCTCGATACCGATACCTCGATACCGATACCTCGATACCGATACCTCGATACCGATACCTCGATACCGATACCTCGATACCGATACCTCGATACCGATACCTCGATACCGATACCTCGATACCGATACCTCGATACCGATACCTCGATACCGATACCTCGATACCGATACCTCGATACCGATACCTCGATACCGATACCTCGATACCGATACCTCGATACCGATACCTCGATACCGATACCTCGATACCGATACCTCGATACCGATACCTCGATACCGATACCTCGATACCGATACCTCGATACCGATACCTCGATACCGATACCTCGATACCGATACCTCGATACCGATACCTCGATACCGATACCTCGATACCGATACCTCGATACCGATACCTCGATACCGATACCTCGATACCGATACCTCGATACCGATACCTCGATACCGATACCTCGATACCGATACCTCGATACCGATACCTCGATACCGATACCTCGATACCGATACCTCGATACCGATACCTCGATACCGATACCTCGATACCGATACCTCGATACCGATACCTCGATACCGATACCTCGATACCGATACCTCGATACCGATACCTCGATACCGATACCTCGATACCGATACCTCGATACCGATACCTCGATACCGATACCTCGATACCGATACCTCGATACCGATACCTCGATACCGATACCTCGATACCGATACCTCGATACCGATACCTCGATACCGATACCTCGATACCGATACCTCGATACCGATACCTCGATACCGATACCTCGATACCGATACCTCGATACCGATACCTCGATACCGATACCTCGATACCGATACCTCGATACCGATACCTCGATACCGATACCTCGATACCGATACCTCGATACCGATACCTCGATACCGATACCTCGATACCGATACCTCGATACCGATACCTCGATACCGATACCTCGATACCGATACCTCGATACCGATACCTCGATACCGATACCTCGATACCGATACCTCGATACCGATACCTCGATACCGATACCTCGATACCGATACCTCGATACCGATACCTCGATACCGATACCTCGATACCGATACCTCGATACCGATACCTCGATACCGATACCTCGATACCGATACCTCGATACCGATACCTCGATACCGATACCTCGATACCGATACCTCGATACCGATACCTCGATACCGATACCTCGATACCGATACCTCGATACCGATACCTCGATACCGATACCTCGATACCGATACCTCGATACCGATACCTCGATACCGATACCTCGATACCGATACCTCGATACCGATACCTCGATACCGATACCTCGATACCGATACCTCGATACCGATACCTCGATACCGATACCTCGATACCGATACCTCGATACCGATACCTCGATACCGATACCTCGATACCGATACCTCGATACCGATACCTCGATACCGATACCTCGATACCGATACCTCGATACCGATACCTCGATACCGATACCTCGATACCGATACCTCGATACCGATACCTCGATACCGATACCTCGATACCGATACCTCGATACCGATACCTCGATACCGATACCTCGATACCGATACCTCGATACCGATACCTCGATACCGATACCTCGATACCGATACCTCGATACCGATACCTCGATACCGATACCTCGATACCGATACCTCGATACCGATACCTCGATACCGATACCTCGATACCGATACCTCGATACCGATACCTCGATACCGATACCTCGATACCGATACCTCGATACCGATACCTCGATACCGATACCTCGATACCGATACCTCGATACCGATACCTCGATACCGATACCTCGATACCGATACCTCGATACCGATACCTCGATACCGATACCTCGATACCGATACCTCGATACCGATACCTCGATACCGATACCTCGATACCGATACCTCGATACCGATACCTCGATACCGATACCTCGATACCGATACCTCGATACCGATACCTCGATACCGATACCTCGATACCGATACCTCGATACCGATACCTCGATACCGATACCTCGATACCGATACCTCGATACCGATACCTCGATACCGATACCTCGATACCGATACCTCGATACCGATACCTCGATACCGATACCTCGATACCGATACCTCGATACCGATACCTCGATACCGATACCTCGATACCGATACCTCGATACCGATACCTCGATACCGATACCTCGATACCGATACCTCGATACCGATACCTCGATACCGATACCTCGATACCGATACCTCGATACCGATACCTCGATACCGATACCTCGATACCGATACCTCGATACCGATACCTCGATACCGATACCTCGATACCGATACCTCGATACCGATACCTCGATACCGATACCTCGATACCGATACCTCGATACCGATACCTCGATACCGATACCTCGATACCGATACCTCGATACCGATACCTCGATACCGATACCTCGATACCGATACCTCGATACCGATACCTCGATACCGATACCTCGATACCGATACCTCGATACCGATACCTCGATACCGATACCTCGATACCGATACCTCGATACCGATACCTCGATACCGATACCTCGATACCGATACCTCGATACCGATACCTCGATACCGATACCTCGATACCGATACCTCGATACCGATACCTCGATACCGATACCTCGATACCGATACCTCGATACCGATACCTCGATACCGATACCTCGATACCGATACCTCGATACCGATACCTCGATACCGATACCTCGATACCGATACCTCGATACCGATACCTCGATACCGATACCTCGATACCGATACCTCGATACCGATACCTCGATACCGATACCTCGATACCGATACCTCGATACCGATACCTCGATACCGATACCTCGATACCGATACCTCGATACCGATACCTCGATACCGATACCTCGATACCGATACCTCGATACCGATACCTCGATACCGATACCTCGATACCGATACCTCGATACCGATACCTCGATACCGATACCTCGATACCGATACCTCGATACCGATACCTCGATACCGATACCTCGATACCGATACCTCGATACCGATACCTCGATACCGATACCTCGATACCGATACCTCGATACCGATACCTCGATACCGATACCTCGATACCGATACCTCGATACCGATACCTCGATACCGATACCTCGATACCGATACCTCGATACCGATACCTCGATACCGATACCTCGATACCGATACCTCGATACCGATACCTCGATACCGATACCTCGATACCGATACCTCGATACCGATACCTCGATACCGATACCTCGATACCGATACCTCGATACCGATACCTCGATACCGATACCTCGATACCGATACCTCGATACCGATACCTCGATACCGATACCTCGATACCGATACCTCGATACCGATACCTCGATACCGATACCTCGATACCGATACCTCGATACCGATACCTCGATACCGATACCTCGATACCGATACCTCGATACCGATACCTCGATACCGATACCTCGATACCGATACCTCGATACCGATACCTCGATACCGATACCTCGATACCGATACCTCGATACCGATACCTCGATACCGATACCTCGATACCGATACCTCGATACCGATACCTCGATACCGATACCTCGATACCGATACCTCGATACCGATACCTCGATACCGATACCTCGATACCGATACCTCGATACCGATACCTCGATACCGATACCTCGATACCGATACCTCGATACCGATACCTCGATACCGATACCTCGATACCGATACCTCGATACCGATACCTCGATACCGATACCTCGATACCGATACCTCGATACCGATACCTCGATACCGATACCTCGATACCGATACCTCGATACCGATACCTCGATACCGATACCTCGATACCGATACCTCGATACCGATACCTCGATACCGATACCTCGATACCGATACCTCGATACCGATACCTCGATACCGATACCTCGATACCGATACCTCGATACCGATACCTCGATACCGATACCTCGATACCGATACCTCGATACCGATACCTCGATACCGATACCTCGATACCGATACCTCGATACCGATACCTCGATACCGATACCTCGATACCGATACCTCGATACCGATACCTCGATACCGATACCTCGATACCGATACCTCGATACCGATACCTCGATACCGATACCTCGATACCGATACCTCGATACCGATACCTCGATACCGATACCTCGATACCGATACCTCGATACCGATACCTCGATACCGATACCTCGATACCGATACCTCGATACCGATACCTCGATACCGATACCTCGATACCGATACCTCGATACCGATACCTCGATACCGATACCTCGATACCGATACCTCGATACCGATACCTCGATACCGATACCTCGATACCGATACCTCGATACCGATACCTCGATACCGATACCTCGATACCGATACCTCGATACCGATACCTCGATACCGATACCTCGATACCGATACCTCGATACCGATACCTCGATACCGATACCTCGATACCGATACCTCGATACCGATACCTCGATACCGATACCTCGATACCGATACCTCGATACCGATACCTCGATACCGATACCTCGATACCGATACCTCGATACCGATACCTCGATACCGATACCTCGATACCGATACCTCGATACCGATACCTCGATACCGATACCTCGATACCGATACCTCGATACCGATACCTCGATACCGATACCTCGATACCGATACCTCGATACCGATACCTCGATACCGATACCTCGATACCGATACCTCGATACCGATACCTCGATACCGATACCTCGATACCGATACCTCGATACCGATACCTCGATACCGATACCTCGATACCGATACCTCGATACCGATACCTCGATACCGATACCTCGATACCGATACCTCGATACCGATACCTCGATACCGATACCTCGATACCGATACCTCGATACCGATACCTCGATACCGATACCTCGATACCGATACCTCGATACCGATACCTCGATACCGATACCTCGATACCGATACCTCGATACCGATACCTCGATACCGATACCTCGATACCGATACCTCGATACCGATACCTCGATACCGATACCTCGATACCGATACCTCGATACCGATACCTCGATACCGATACCTCGATACCGATACCTCGATACCGATACCTCGATACCGATACCTCGATACCGATACCTCGATACCGATACCTCGATACCGATACCTCGATACCGATACCTCGATACCGATACCTCGATACCGATACCTCGATACCGATACCTCGATACCGATACCTCGATACCGATACCTCGATACCGATACCTCGATACCGATACCTCGATACCGATACCTCGATACCGATACCTCGATACCGATACCTCGATACCGATACCTCGATACCGATACCTCGATACCGATACCTCGATACCGATACCTCGATACCGATACCTCGATACCGATACCTCGATACCGATACCTCGATACCGATACCTCGATACCGATACCTCGATACCGATACCTCGATACCGATACCTCGATACCGATACCTCGATACCGATACCTCGATACCGATACCTCGATACCGATACCTCGATACCGATACCTCGATACCGATACCTCGATACCGATACCTCGATACCGATACCTCGATACCGATACCTCGATACCGATACCTCGATACCGATACCTCGATACCGATACCTCGATACCGATACCTCGATACCGATACCTCGATACCGATACCTCGATACCGATACCTCGATACCGATACCTCGATACCGATACCTCCATCCCGATACCTCCATCCCGATACCTCCATCCCGATACCTCCATCCCGATACCTCCATCCCGATACCTCCATCCCGATACCTCCATCCCGATACCTCCATCCCGATACCTCCATCCCGATACCTCCATCCCGATACCTCCATCCCGATACCTCCATCCCGATACCTCCATCCCGATACCTCCATCCCGATACCTCCATCCCGATACCTCCATCCCGATACCTCGATACCGATACCTCGATACCGATACCTCCATCCCGATACCATAAAATTCGAAAATTGAAATTTTCGTAATGCTTTCTCATCAAGGTTAAAAGTTGAAAGTTGAAAGAGTTCTCACTTCATAATACGAGCTGGAATGCCCACAGCGAGCGTTAAACTCAAATGGTCGATATCGTTATACAGCCACTTTGCCTTCGACTGGGGCTTGTTGGGCTGCTCGAAACGCATGAATCTTCGGTATTTGCATGGAATGAAGCGTTTTCAACTTTTTAATAGGAGCTGGGACACCTACAGCGAGCGTAAAACTCAAATGCTCGATTTCGTTATGAAGCGACTTTGCCTTCGACTAGGGCTTGTTGGGCTGCTCGAAACGCATGAATCTTCCCGATCCCCCGATCCCCCGATCACCCGATCCCCCGATCCCCCGATCCACCGACCCCGATACCTCGATCCCGATCCCGATCCCATAAAAGTCGAAAATTGAAATTTTCGTAATGCTTTCTCATCAATGTTAAAAGTTGAAAGTTGAAAGAGTTCTCACTTCATAATACGAGCTGGAACACCTACAGCGAGCGTAAAACTCAAATGCTCGATTTCGTTATGAAGCGACTTTGCCTTCGACTGGGCTTGTTGGGCTGCTAGAAACGCATGAATCTTCGGTATTTGCATGGAATGAAGCGTTTTCAACTTTTTAATAGGAGCTGGGACACCTACAGCGAGCGTAAAACTCAAATGCTCGATTTCGTTATGAAGCGACTTTGCCTTCGACTAGGGCTTGTTGGGCTGCTCGAACCGCATGAATCTTCCCGATCCCCCGATCCCCCGATCCCCCGATCGCCCGATCCCCCGATCGCCCGATCCCCCGATCGCCCGATCCCCCGATCGCCCGATCCCCCGATCGCCCGATCCCCCGATCGCCCGATCCCCCGATCGCCCGATCCCCCGATCGCCCGATCCCCCGATCCCCCGATCCCCCGATCGCCCGATCCCCCGATCGCCCGATCCCCCGATCGCCCGATCCCCCGATCGCCCGATCCCCCGATCGCCCGATCCCCCGATCGCCCGATCCCCCGATCGCCCGATCCCCCGATCGCCCGATCCCCCGATCGCCCGATCCCCCGATCGCCCGATCCCCCGATCGCCCGATCCCCCGATCGCCCGATCCCCCGATCGCCCGATCCCCCGATCGCCCGATCCCCCGATCGCCCGATCCCCCGATCGCCCGATCCCCCGATCGCCCGATCCCCCGATCGCCCGATCCCCCGATCGCCCGATCCCCCGATCGCCCGATCCCCCGATCGCCCGATCCCCCGATCGCCCGATCCCCCGATCCCCCGATCGCCCGATCCCCCGATCGCCCGATCCCCCGATCGCCCGATCCCCCGATCGCCCGATCCCCCGATCGCCCGATCCCCCGATCCCCCGATCACCCGATCCCCCGATCCCCCGATCCCCCGATCCCCCGATCCCCCGATCCCCCGATCCCCCGATCCCCCGATCCCCCGATCCCCCGATCCCCCGATCCCCCGATCCCCCGATCCCCCGATCCCCCGATCCCCCGATCCCCCGATCCCCCGATCCCCCGATCCCCCGATCCCCCGATCCCCCGATCCTCCGATCCTCCGATCCCCGATCCCGATCCCGATCCACCGACCCTGATACCTCGATCCCGATTCCGATCCCATAAAAGTAGAAAATTGAAATTTTCGTAATGCTTTCTCATCAAGGTTAAAAGTTGAAAGTTGAAAGAGTTCTCACTTCATAATACGAGCTGGAACACCTACAGCGAGCGTAAAACTCAAATGCTCGATTTCGTTATGAAACGACCTTGCCTTCGACTAGGGCTTGTTGGGCTGCTCGAAACGCATGAATCTTCCCGATCCCTCGATCCCTCGATCCCCCGATCCCCCGATACCCCGATACCCCGATACCCCGATCCCCCGATCCCCCGATACCCCGATACCCCGATACCCCGATACCCCGATCACGCGATCCCCCGATCCCCCGATCCCGCGATCCCCCGATCCCCCGATCACCCGATCCCCCGATCCCCGATCCCCCGATCCCCCGATCCCCCGAACCCCCGATCCCCCGATCCCCCGATCCCCCGATCCCCGATCCCCCGATCCCCCGATCCCCCGATCCCCCGATCCCCCGATCCCCCGATCCCCCGATCCCCCGATCCCCCGATCCCCCGATCCCCCGATCCCCCGATCCCCCGATCCCCCGATCCCCCGATCCCCCGATCCCCCGATCCCCCGATCCCCCGATCCCCCGATCCCCCGATCCCCCGATCCCCCGATCCCCCGATCCCCCGATCCCCCGATCCCCCGATCCCCCGATCCCCCGATCCCCCGATCCCCCGATCCCCCGATCCCCCGATCCCCCGATCCCCCGATCCCCCGATCCCCCGATCCCCCGATCCCCCGATCCCCCGATCCCCCGATCCCCCGATCCCCCGATCCCCCGATCCCCCGATCCCCCGATCCCCCGATCCCCCGATCCCCCGATCCCCCGATCCCCCGATCCCCCGATCCCCCGATCCCCCGATCCCCCGATCCCCCGATCCCCCGATCACCCGATCCCCCGATCCCCCGATCCCCCGATCCCCCGATCCCCCGATCCCCCGATCCCCCGATCCCCCGATCCCCCGATCCCCCGATCCCCCGATCCCCCGATCACCCGATCCCCCGATCCCCCGATTCCCCGATCCACCGATCCCCCGATCCCCCAATCCCCCGATCCCGATCCACCGACCCTGATACCTCGATCCCGATTCCGATCCCATAAAAGTCGAAAATTAAAATTTTCGTAATGCTTTCTCATCAAGGTTAAAAGTTGAAAGTTGAAAGAGTTCTCACTTCATAATACGAGCTGGAAAACCTACAGCGAGCGTAAAACTCAAATGCTCGATTTCGTTATGAAGCGACTTTGCCTTCGACTGGGGCTTGTTGGGCTGCTCGAAACGCATGAATCTTCGATATTTGCATGGAATAAAGGGTTTTCAACTTTTTAATACGAGCTGGGACACCTATAGAGAGCGTAAAACTCAAATGCTCGATTTCGTTATGAAGCGACTTTGCCTTCGACTGGGGCTTGATGGGCTGCTCGAAACGCATGAATCTTCCGTGTTTTCATGGAATAAAGAGTTCTCACTTCATAATACGAGCTGGAACACCTACAGCGAGCGTAAAACTCAAATGCTCGATTTCGTTATGAAGCGACTTTGCCTTCGACTGGGGCTTGTTGGGCTGCTCGAAACGCATGAATCTTCGGTATTTGCATGGAATGAAGCGTTTTCAACTTTTTAATAGGAGCTGGGACACCTATAGAGAGCGTAAAACTCAAATGCTCGATTTCGTTATGAAGCGACTTTGCCTTCGACTGGGGCTTGATGGGCTGCTCGAAACGCATGAATCTTCCGTGGAATAAAGAGTTCTCACTTCATAATACGAGCTGGAATGCCTACAGCAAGCCTTAAACTCGAATGCTCGATATCGTTATACAGCCACTTTGCCTTCGATTGGGGCTTGTTTGGCTGCTCGAAACGCGTGAATCTTCGGTATTTGCATGGAATGAAGCGTTTTTAACTTCATAATACGAGCTGGAACACATACAGCGAGCGTAAAACTCAAATGCTCGATTTCGTTATGAAGCGACTTTGCCTTCGACTGGGCCTTGTTGGGCTGCTCGAAACGCATGAATCTTCGATATTTGCATGGAATAAAGGGTTTTCAACTTTTTAATACGAGCTGGGACACCTATAGAGAGCGTAAAACTCAAATGCTCGATTTCGTTATGAAGCGACTTTGCCTTCGACTGGGGCTTGATGGGCTGCTCGAAACGCATGAATCTTCCGTGTTTTCATGGAATAAAGAGTTCTCACTTCATAATACGAGCTGGAATGCCTGCAGCGAGCGTTAAACTCAAATGCTCGATATCGTTATACAGCCACTTTGCCTTCGACTGGGGCTTGTTGAGCTGCTCGAAACGCATGAATCTTCGGTATTTGCATGGAATGAAGCGTTTTCAACTTTTTAATAGGAGCTGGGACACCTACAGCGAGCGTAAAACTCAAATGCTCGATTTCGTTATGAAGCGACTTTGCCTTCGACTAGGGCTTGTTGGGCTGCTCGAACCGCATGAATCTTCCCGATCCCCCGATCCCCCGATCCCCCGATCCCCCGATCCCCCGATCCCCCGATCCCCCGATCACCCGATCCCCCGATCCCCCGATCCCCCGATCCCCCGATCCCCCGATCCCCCGATCCCCCGATCCCCCGATCCCCCGATCCCCCGATCCCCCGATCCCCCGATCCCCCGATCCCCCGATCCCCCGATCCCCCGATCCCCCGATCCCCCGATCCCCCGATCCCCCGATCCCCCGATCCCCCGATCCCCCGATCCCCCGATCCCCCGATCCCCCGATCCCCCGATCCCCCGATCCCCCGATCCCCCGATCCCCCGATCCCCCGATCCCCCGATCCCCCGATCCCCCGATCCCCCGATCCCCCGATCCCCCGATCCCCCGATCCCCCGATCCCCCGATCCCCCGATCCCCCGATCCCCCGATCCCCCGATCCCCCGATCCCCCGATCCCCCGATCCCCCGATCCCCCGATCCCCCGATCCCCCGATCCCCCGATCCCCCGATCCCCCGATCCCCCGATCCCCCGATCCCCCGATCCCCCGATCCCCCGATCCCCCGATCCCCCGATCCCCCGATCCCCCGATCACCCGATCCCCCGATCCCCCGATTCCCCGATCCACCGATCCCCCGATCCCCCAATCCCCCGATCCCGATCCACCGACCCTGATACCTCGATCCCGATTCCGATCCCATAAAAGTCGAAAATTAAAATTTTCGTAATGCTTTCTCATCAAGGTTAAAAGTTGAAAGTTGAAAGAGTTCTCACTTCATAATACGAGCTGGAAAACCTACAGCGAGCGTAAAACTCAAATGCTCGACTTCGTTATGAAGCGACTTTGCCTTCGACTGGGGCTTGTTGGGCTGCTCGAAACGCATGAATCTTCCCGATCCCCCGATCCCCCGATCCCCCGATCCCCCGATCCCCCGATCCCCCGATCCCCCGATCACCCGATCCCCCGATCCCCCGATCCCCCGATCCCCCGATCCCCCGATCCCCCGATCCCCCGATCCCCCGATCCCCCGATCCCCCGATCCCCCGATCCCCCGATCCCCCGATCCCCCGATCCCCCGATCCCCCGATCCCCCGATCCCCCGATCCCCCGATCCCCCGATCCCCCGATCCCCCGATCCCCCGATCCCCCGATCCCCCGATCCCCCGATCCCCCGATCCCCCGATCCCCCGATCCCCCGATCCCCCGATCCCCCGATCCCCCGATCCCCCGATCCCCCGATCCCCCGATCCCCCGATCCCCCGATCCCCCGATCCCCCGATCCCCCGATCCCCCGATCCCCCGATCCCCCGATCCCCCGATCCCCCGATCCCCCGATCCCCCGATCCCCCGATCCCCCGATCCCCCGATCCCCCGATCCCCCGATCCCCCGATCCCCCGATCCCCCGATCCCCCGATCCCCCGATCCCCCGATCCCCCGATCCCCCGATCCCCCGATCCCCCGATCCTCCGATCCCCCGATCCCGATCCCGATCCACCGACCCTGATACCTCGATCCCGATTCCGATCCCATAAAAGTCGAAAATTGAAATTTTCGTAATGCTTTCTCATCAAGGTTAAAAGTTGAAAGTTGAAAGAGTTCTCACTTCATAATACGAGCTGGAACACCTACAGCGAGCGTAAAACTCAAATGCTCGATTTCGTTATGAAACGACCTTGCCTTCGACTAGGGCTTGTTGGGCTGCTCGAAACGCATGAATCTTCCCGATCCCTCGATCCCCCGATCCCCCGATCCCCCGATACCCCGATACCCCGATCCCCCGATCCCCCGATCCCCCGATACCCCGATCCCCCGATCACGCGATCCCCCGATCCCGCGATCCCCCGATCCCCCGATCCCCCGATCCCCCGATCCCCCGATCCCCCGATCCCCTATCCTCCGATCCCCCGATCCCCCGATCCCCCGATCCCCCGATCCCCCGATCCCCCGATCCCCCGATCCCCCGATCCCCCGATCCCCCGATCCCCCGATCCCCCGATCCCCCGATCCCCCGATCCCCCGATCCCCCGATCCCCCGATCCCCCGATCCCCCGATCCCCCGATCCCCCGATCCCCCGATCCCCCGATCCCCCGATCCCCCGATCCCCCGATCCCCCGATCCCCCGATCCCCCGATCCCCCGATCCCCCGATCCCCCGATCCCCCGATCCCCCGATCCCCCGATCCCCCGATCCCCCGATCCCCCGATCCCCCGATCCCCCGATCCCCCGATCCCCCGATCCCCCGATCCCCCGATCCCCCGATCCCCCGATCCCCCGATCCCCCGATCCCCCGATCCCCCGATCCCCCGATCCCCCGATCCCCCGATCCCCCGATCCCCCGATCCCCCGATCCCCCGATCCCCCGATCCCCCGATCCATCGATCCCCCGATCCCCCGATCCCCCGATCCCCCGATCCCCCGATCCCCCGATCCCCCGATCCCCCGATCCCCCGATCCCGATCCCGATCCACCGACCCTGATACCTCGATCCCGATTCCGATCCCATAAAAGTCGAAAATTAAAATTTTCGTAATGCTTTCTCATCAAGGTTAAAAGTTGAAAGTTGAAAGAGTTCTCACTTCATAATACGAGCTGGAAAACCTACCGCGAGCGTAAAACTCAAATGCTCGACTTCGTTATGAAGCGACTTTGCCTTCGACTGGGGCTTGTTGGGCTGCTCGAAACGCATGAATCTTCGATATTTGCATGGAATAAAGGGTTTTCAACTTTTTAATACGAGCTGGGACACCTATAGAGAGCGTAAAACTCAAATGCTCGATTTCGTTATGAAGCGACTTTGCCTTCGACTGGGGCTTGATGGGCTGCTCGAAACGCATGAATCTTCCGTGGAATAAAGAGTTCTCACTTCATAATACGAGCTGGAATGCCTACAGCGAGCGTTAAACTCAAATGCTCGATATCGTTATACAGCCACTTTGCCTTCGATTGGGGCTTGTTTGGCTGCTCGAAACGCGTGAATCTTCGGTATTTGCATGGAATGAAGCGTTTTTAACTTCATAATACGAGCTGGAACACATACAGCGAGCGTAAAACTCAAATGTTCGATTTCGTTATGAAACGACCTTGCCTTTCATTATGAATTGTTCGGCTGTTCGAAACGCATGAATCTTCGATATTTGCATGGAATAAAGGGTTTTCAACTTTTTAATACGAGCTGGGACACCTATAGAGAGCGTAAAACTCAAATGCTCGATTTCGTTATGAAGCGACTTTGCCTTCGACTGGGGCTTGTTGGGCTGCTCGAAACGCATGAATCTTCGGTATTTGCATGGAATGAAGCGTTTTCAACTTTTTAATAGGAGCTGGAACACCTACAGCGAGCGTAAAACTCAAATGCTCGATTTCGTTATGAAACGACCTTGCCTTCGACTAGGGCTTGTTGGGCTGCTCGAAACGCATGAATCTTCCCGATCCCTCGATCCCCCGATCCCCCGATACCCCGATACCCCGATACCCAGATCCCCCGATCCCCCGATCCCCCGATACCCCGATACCCCGATCCCCCGATCACGCGATCCCCCGATCCCGCGATCCCCCGATCCCACGATCCGCCGATCCCCCGATCCCCCGATCCCCCGATCCCCCGATCCCCGATCCTCCGATCCCCCGATCCCCCGATCCCCCGATCCCCCGATCCCCCGATCCCCCGATCCCCCGATCCCCCGATCCCCCGATCCCCCGATCCCCCGATCCCCCGATCCCCCGATCCCCCGATCCCCCGATCCCCCGATCCCCCGATCCCCCGATCCCCCGATCCCCCGATCCCCCGATCCCCCGATCCCCCGATCCCCCGATCCCCCGATCCCCCGATCCCCCGATCCCCCGATCCCCCGATCCCCCGATCCCCCGATCCCCCGATCCCCCGATCCCCCGATCCCCCGATCCCCCGATCCCCCGATCCCCGATCCCCCGATCCCCCGATCCCCCGATCCCCCGATCCCCCGATCCCCCGATCCCCCGATCCCCCGATCCCCCGATCCCCCGATCCATCGATCCCCCGATCCCCCGATCCCCCGATCCCCCGATCCCCCGATCCCCCGATCCCCCGATCCCCCGATCCCCCGATCACCCGATCCCCCGATCCCCCGATCCCCCGATCCCCCGATCCCCCGATCCCCCGATCCCCCGATCCCCCGATCCCCCGATCCCCCGATCCCCCGATCCCCCGATCCCCCGATCCCCCGATCCCGATCCCGATCCACCGACCCTGATACCTCGATCCCGATTCCGATCCCATAAAAGTCGAAAATTAAAATTTTCGTAATGCTTTCTCATCAAGGTTAAAAGTTGAAAGTTGAAAGAGTTCTCACTTCATAATACGAGCTGGAAAACCTACCGCGAGCGTAAAACTCAAATGCTCGACTTCGTTATGAAGCGACTTTGCCTTCGACTGGGGCTTGTTGGGCTGCTCGAAACGCATGAATCTTCGATATTTGCATGGAATAAAGGGTTTTCAACTTTTTAATACGAGCTGGGACACCTATAGAGAGCGTAAAACTCAAATGCTCGATTTCGTTATGAAGCGACTTTGCCTTCGACTGGGGCTTGATGGGCTGCTCGAAACGCATGAATCTTCCGTGGAATAAAGAGTTCTCACTTCATAATACGAGCTGGAATGCCTACAGCGAGCGTTAAACTCAAATGCTCGATATCGTTATACAGCCACTTTGCCTTCGACTGGGGCTTGTTGAGCTGCTCGAAACGCATGAATCTTCGGTATTTGCATGGAATGAAGCGTTTTCAACTTTTTAATAGGAGCTGGGACACCTACAGCGAGCGTAAAACTCAAATGCTCGATTTCGTTATGAAGCGACTTTGCCTTCGACTAGGGCTTGTTGGGCTGCTCGAACCGCATGAATCTTCCCGATCCCCCGATCCCCCGATCCCCCGATCCCCCGATCCCCCGATCCCCCGATCCCCCGATCACCCGATCCCCCGATCCCCCGATCCCCCGATCCCCCGATCCCCCGATCCCCCGATCCCCCGATCCCCCGATCCCCCGATCCCCCGATCCCCCGATCCCCCGATCCCCCGATCCCCCGATCCCCCGATCCCCCGATCCCCCGATCCCCCGATCCCCCGATCCCCCGATCCCCCGATCCCCCGATCCCCCGATCCCCCGATCCCCCGATCCCCCGATCCCCCGATCCCCCGATCCCCCGATCCCCCGATCCCCCGATCCCCCGATCCCCCGATCCCCCGATCCCCCGATCCCCCGATCCCCCGATCCCCCGATCCCCCGATCCCCCGATCCCCCGATCCCCCGATCCCCCGATCCCCCGATCCCCCGATCCCCCGATCCCCCGATCCCCCGATCCCCCGATCCCCCGATCCCCCGATCCCCCGATCCCCCGATCCCCCGATCCCCCGATCCCCCGATCCCCCGATCCCCCGATCCCCCGATCCCCCGATCCTCCGATCCTCCGATCCCCCGATCCCGATCCCGATCCACCGACCCTGATACCTCGATCCCGATTCCGATCCCATAAAAGTCGAAAATTGAAATTTTCGTAATGCTTTCTCATCAAGGTTAAAAGTTGAAAGTTGAAAGAGTTCTCACTTCATAATACGAGCTGGAACACCTACAGCGAGCGTAAAACTCAAATGCTCGATTTCGTTATGAAACGACCTTGCCTTCGACTAGGGCTTGTTGGGCTGCTCGAAACGCATGAATCTTCCCGATCCCTCGATCCCCCGATCCCCCGATACCCCGATACCCCGATACCCAGATCCCCCGATCCCCCGATCCCCCGATACCCCGATCCCCCGATCACGCGATCCCCCGATCCCCCGATCCCCCGATCCCCCGATCCCCCGATCCCCCGATCCCCCGATCCCCCGATCCCCGATCCTCCGATCCCCCGATCCCCCGATCCCCCGATCCCCCGATCCCCCGATCCCCCGATCCCCCGATCCCCCGATCCCCCGATCCCCCGATCCCCCGATCCCCCGATCCCCCGATCCCCCGATCCCCCGATCCCCCGATCCCCCGATCCCCCGATCCCCCGATCCCCCGATCCCCCGATCCCCCGATCCCCCGATCCCCCGATCCATCGATCCCCCGATCCCCCGATCCCCCGATCCCCCGATCCCCCGATCCCCCGATCCCCCGATCCCCCGATCCCCCGATCCCGATCCCGATCCACCGACCCTGATACCTCGATCCCGATTCCGATCCCATAAAAGTCGAAAATTAAAATTTTCGTAATGCTTTCTCATCAAGGTTAAAAGTTGAAAGTTGAAAGAGTTCTCACTTCATAATACGAGCTGGAAAACCTACCGCGAGCGTAAAACTCAAATGCTCGACTTCGTTATGAAGCGACTTTGCCTTCGACTGGGGCTTGTTGGGCTGCTCGAAACGCATGAATCTTCGATATTTGCATGGAATAAAGGGTTTTCAACTTTTTAATACGAGCTGGGACACCTATAGAGAGCGTAAAACTCAAATGCTCGATTTCGTTATGAAGCGACTTTGCCTTCGACTGGGGCTTGATGGGCTGCTCGAAACGCATGAATCTTCCGTGGAATAAAGAGTTCTCACTTCATAATACGAGCTGGAATGCCTACAGCGAGCGTTAAACTCAAATGCTCGATATCGTTATACAGCCACTTTGCCTTCGATTGGGGCTTGTTTGGCTGCTCGAAACGCGTGAATCTTCGGTATTTGCATGGAATGAAGCGTTTTTAACTTCATAATACGAGCTGGAACACATACAGCGAGCGTAAAACTCAAATGTTCGATTTCGTTATGAAACGACCTTGCCTTTCATTATGAATTGTTCGGCTGTTCGAAACGCATGAATCTTCGATATTTGCATGGAATAAAGGGTTTTCAACTTTTTAATACGAGCTGGGACACCTATAGAGAGCGTAAAACTCAAATGCTCGATTTCGTTATGAAGCGACTTTGCCTTCGACTGGGGCTTGTTGGGCTGCTCGAAACGCATGAATCTTCGGTATTTGCATGGAATGAAGCGTTTTCAACTTTTTAATAGGAGCTGGGACACCTACAGCGAGCGTAAAACTCAAATGCTCGATTTCGTTATGAAACGACCTTGCCTTCGACTAGGGCTTGTTGGGCTGCTCGAAACGCATGAATCTTCCCGATCCCTCGATCCCCCGATCCCCCGATACCCCGATACCCCGATACCCAGATCCCCCGATCCCCCGATCCCCCGATACCCCGATACCCCGATCCCCCGATCACGCGATCCCCCGATCCCGCGATCCCCCGATCCCCCGATCCCCCGATCCCCCGATCCCCCGATCCCCCGATCCCCCGATCCCCGATCCTCCGATCCCCCGATCCCCCGATCCCCCGATCCCCCGATCCCCCGATCCCCCGATCCCCCGATCCCCCGATCCCCCGATCCCCCGATCCCCCGATCCCCCGATCCCCCGATCCCCCGATCCCCCGATCCCCCGATCCCCCGATCCCCCGATCCCCCGATCCCCCGATCCCCCGATCCCCCGATCCCCCGATCCCCCGATCCCCCGATCCCCCGATCCCCCGATCCCCCGATCCCCCGATCCCCCGATCCCCCGATCCCCCGATCCCCCGATCCCCCGATCCCCCGATCCCCCGATCCCCCGATCCCCCGATCCCCCGATCCCCCGATCCCCCGATCCCCCGATCCCCCGATCCATCGATCCCCCGATCCCCCGATCCCCCGATCCCCCGATCCCCCGATCCCCCGATCCCCCGATCCCCCGATCCCCCGATCACCCGTTCCCCCGATCCCCCGATCCCCCGATCCCCCGATCCCCCGATCCCCCGATCCCCCGATCCCCCGATCCCCCGATCCCCCGATCCCCCGATCCCCCGATCCCGATCCCGATCCACCGACCCTGATACCTCGATCCCGATTCCGATCCCATAAAAGTCGAAAATTAAAATTTTCGTAATGCTTTCTCATCAAGGTTAAAAGTTGAAAGTTGAAAGAGTTCTCACTTCATAATACGAGCTGGAAAACCTACCGCGAGCGTAAAACTCAAATGCTCGACTTCGTTATGAAGCGACTTTGCCTTCGACTGGGGCTTGTTGGGCTGCTCGAAACGCATGAATCTTCGATATTTGCATGGAATAAAGGGTTTTCAACTTTTTAATACGAGCTGGGACACCTATAGAGAGCGTAAAACTCAAATGCTCGATTTCGTTATGAAGCGACTTTGCCTTCGACTGGGGCTTGATGGGCTGCTCGAAACGCATGAATCTTCCGTGGAATAAAGAGTTCTCACTTCATAATACGAGCTGGAATGCCTACAGCGAGCGTTAAACTCAAATGCTCGATATCGTTATACAGCCACTTTGCCTTCGACTGGGGCTTGTTGAGCTGCTCGAAACGCATGAATCTTCGGTATTTGCATGGAATGAAGCGTTTTCAACTTTTTAATAGGAGCTGGGACACCTACAGCGAGCGTAAAACTCAAATGCTCGATTTCGTTATGAAGCGACTTTGCCTTCGACTGGGGCTTGTTGGGCTGCTCGAACCGCATGAATCTTCCCGATCCCCCGATCCCCCGATCCCCCGATCCCCCGATCCCCCGATCCCCCGATCCCCCGATCACCCGATCCCCCGATCCCCCGATCCCCCGATCCCCCGATCCCCCGATCCCCCGATCCCCCGATCCCCCGATCCCCCGATCCCCCGATCCCCCGATCCCCCGATCCCCCGATCCCCCGATCCCCCGATCCCCCGATCCCCCGATCCCCCGATCCCCCGATCCCCCGATCCCCCGATCCCCCGATCCCCCGATCCCCCGATCCCCCGATCCCCCGATCCCCCGATCCCCCGATCCCCCGATCCCCCGATCCCCCGATCCCCCGATCCCCCGATCCCCCGATCCCCCGATCCCCCGATCCCCCGATCCCCCGATCCCCCGATCCCCCGATCCCCCGATCCCCCGATCCCCCGATCCCCCGATCCCCCGATCCCCCGATCCCCCGATCCCCCGATCCCCCGATCCCCCGATCCCCCGATCCCCCGATCCCCCGATCCCCCGATCCCCCGATCCCCCGATCCCCCGATCCCCCGATCCCCCGATCCTCCGATCCTCCGATCCCCCGATCCCGATCCCGATCCACCGACCCTGATACCTCGATCCCGATTCCGATCCCATAAAAGTCGAAAATTGAAATTTTCGTAATGCTTTCTCATCAAGGTTAAAAGTTGAAAGTTGAAAGAGTTCTCACTTCATAATACGAGCTGGAACACCTACAGCGAGCGTAAAACTCAAATGCTCGATTTCGTTATGAAACGACCTTGCCTTCGACTAGGGCTTGTTGGGCTGCTCGAAACGCATGAATCTTCCCGATCCCTCGATCCCCCGATCCCCCCATACCCCCATACCCCGATACCCAGATCCCCCGATCCCCCGATCCCCCGATACCCCGATCCCCCGATCACGCGATCCCCCGATCCCGCGATCCCCCGATCCCCCGATCCCCCGATCCCCCGATCCCCCGATCCCCCGATCCCCGATCCTCCGATCCCCCGATCCCCCGATCCCCCGATCCCCCGATCCCCCGATCCCCCGATCCCCCGATCCACCGATCCCCCGATCCCCCGATCCCCCGATCCCCCGATCCCCCGATCCCCCGATCCCCCGATCCCCCGATCCCCCGATCCCCCGATCCCCCGATCCCCCGATCCCCCGATCCCCCGATCCCCCGATCCCCCGATCCCCCGATCCCCCGATCCCCCGATCCCCCGATCCCCCGATCCCCCGATCCATCGATCCCCCGATCCCCCGATCCCCCGATCCCCCGATCCCCCGATCCCCCGATCCCCCGATCCCGATCCCGATCCACCGACCCTGATACCTCGATCCCGATTCCGATCCCATAAAAGTCGAAAATTAAAATTTTCGTAATGCTTTCTCATCAAGGTTAAAAGTTGAAAGTTGAAAGAGTTCTCACTTCATAATACGAGCTGGAAAACCTACCGCGAGCGTAAAACTCAAATGCTCGACTTCGTTATGAAGCGACTTTGCCTTCGACTGGGGCTTGTTGGGCTGCTCGAAACGCATGAATCTTCGATATTTGCATGGAATAAAGGGTTTTCAACTTTTTAATACGAGCTGGGACACCTATAGAGAGCGTAAAACTCAAATGCTCGATTTCGTTATGAAGCGACTTTGCCTTCGACTGGGGCTTGATGGGCTGCTCGAAACGCATGAATCTTCCGTGGAATAAAGAGTTCTCACTTCATAATACGAGCTGGAATGCCTACAGCGAGCGTTAAACTCAAATGCTCGATATCGTTATACAGCCACTTTGCCTTCGATTGGGGCTTGTTTGGCTGCTCGAAACGCGTGAATCTTCGGTATTTGCATGGAATGAAGCGTTTTTAACTTCATAATACGAGCTGGAACACATACAGCGAGCGTAAAACTCAAATGTTCGATTTCGTTATGAAACGACCTTGCCTTTCATTATGAATTGTTCGGCTGTTCGAAACGCATGAATCTTCGATATTTGCATGGAATAAAGGGTTTTCAACTTTTTAATACGAGCTGGGACACCTACAGAGAGCGTAAAACTCAAATGCTCGATTTCGTTATGAAGCGACTTTGCCTTCGACTGGGGCTTGTTGGGCTGCTCGAAACGCATGAATCTTCGGTATTTGCATGGAATGAAGCGTTTACAACTTTTTAATAGGAGCTGGGACACCTACAGCGAGCGTAAAACTCAAATGCTCGATTTCGTTATGAAGCGACTTTGCCTTCGACTAGGGCTTGTTGGGCTGCTCGAAACGCATGAATCTTCCCGATCCCCCGATCCCCCGATCACCCGATCCCCCCATCCCCCGATCCCCCGATCCGCCGATCCACCGATCCCCCGATCCCCCGATCCACCGACCCCGATACCTCGATCCCGATCCCGATCCCATGAAAGTCGAAAATTGAAATTTTCGTAATGCTTTCTCATCAATGTTAAAAGTTGAAAGTTGAAAGAGTTCTCACTTCATAATACGAGCTGGAACACCTACAGCGAGCGTAAAACTCAAATGCTCGATTTCGTTATGAAGCGACTTTGCCTTCGACTGGGCTTGTTGGGCTGCTAGAAACGCATGAATCTTCCTTATTTTTATGGAATAAAGAGTTCTCACTTCATAATACGAGCTGGAATGCCTACAGCGAGCGTAAAACTCAAATGCTCGATATCGTTATACAGCCACTTTGCCTTCGATTGGGTCTTGTTTGGCTGCTCGAAACGCGTGAATCTTCGGTATTTGCATGGAATGAAGCGTTTTTAACTTCATAATACGAGCTGGAACACATACAGCGAGCGTAAAACTCAAATGCTCGAATTCGTTATGAAGCGACTTTGCCTTCGACTGGGGCTTGTTGGGCTGCTAGAAACGCATGAATCTTCCTTATTTTTATGGAATAAAGAGTTCTCACTTCATAATACGAGATGGAATGCCTACAGCGAGCGTAAAACTCAAATGCTCGATATCGTTATACAGCCACTTTGCCTTCGATTGCGGCTTGCTTGGCTGCTCGAAACGCGTGAATCTTCGGTATTTGCATGGAATGAAGCGTTTTTAACTTCATAATACGAGCTGGAACACATACAGCGAGCGTAAAACTCAAATGCTCGATTTCGTTATGAAACGACCTTGCCTTCGATTATGAATTGTTCGGCTGCTCGAAACGCATGAATCTTCGATATTTGCATGGAATAAAGGGTTTTCAACTTTTTAATACGAGCTGGGACACCTATAGAGAGCGTAAAACTCAAATGCTCGATTTCGTTATGAAGCGGCTTTGCCTTCGTCTGGGCATTGATGGGCTGCTCGAAACGCATGCATCTTCCGTGTTTTCATGGAATAAAGAGTTCTCACTTCATAATACGAGCTGGAATGCCTACAGCGAGCGTTAAACTCAAATGGTCGATATCGTTATACAGCCACTTTGCCTTCGACTGGGGCTTGTTGGGCTGCTCGAAACGCATGAATCTTCGGTATTTGCATGGAATGAAGCGTTTTCAACTTTTTAATAGGAGCTGGGACACCTACAGCGAGCGTAAAACTCAAATGCTCGATTTCGTTATGAAGCGACTTTGCCTTCGACTAGGGCTTGTTGGGCTGCTCGAAACGCATGAATCTTCCCGATCCCCCGATCCCCCGATCACCCGATCCCCCGATCCCCCGATCCCCCGATCCTCCGATCCCCCGATCCCCCGATCCCCCGATCCACCGACCCCGATACCTCGATCCCGATCCCGATCCCATAAAAGTCGAAAATTGAAATTTTCGTAATGCTTTCTCATCAATGTTAAAAGTTGAAAGTTGAAAGAGTTCTCACTTCATAATACGAGCTGGAACACCTACAGCGAGCGTAAAACTCAAATGCTCGATTTCGTTATGAAGCGACTTTGCCTTCGACTGGGCTTGTTGGGCTGCTAGAAACGCATGAATCTTCCTTATTTTTATGGAATAAAGAGTTCTCACTTCATAATACGAGCTGGAATGCCTACAGCGAGCGTAAAACTCAAATGCTCGATATCGTTATACAGCCACTTTGCCTTCGATTGGGTCTTGTTTGGCTGCTCGAAACGCGTGAATCTTCGGTATTTGCATGGAATGAAGCGTTTTTAACTTCATAATACGAGCTGGAACACATACAGCGAGCGTAAAACTCAAATGCTCGATTTCGTTATGAAGCGCCTTTGCCTTCGACTGGGGCTTGATGGGCTGCTCGAAACGCATGAATCTTCCGTGATTTCATGGAATAAAGAGTTCTCACTTCATAATACGAGCTGGAACACCTACAGCGAGCGTAAAACTCAAATGCTCGATTTCGTTATGAAGCGACTTTGCCTTCGACTGGGGCTTGTTGGGCTGCTCGAAACGCATGAATCTTCGGTATTTGCATGGAATGAAGCGTTTTCAACTTTTTAATAGGAGCTGGGACACCTATAGAGAGCGTAAAACTCAAATGCTCGATTTCGTTATGAAGCGACTTTGCCTTCGACTGGGGCTTGATGGGCTGCTCGAAACGCATGAATCTTCCGTGGAATAAAGAGTTCTCACTTCATAATACGAGCTGGAATGCCTACAGCAAGCCTTAAACTCGAATGCTCGATATCGTTATACAGCCACTTTGCCTTCGATTGGGGCTTGTTTGGCTGCTCGAAACGCGTGAATCTTCGGTATTTGCATGGAATGAAGCGTTTTTAACTTCATAATACGAGCTGGAACACATACAGCGAGCGTAAAACTCAAATGCTCGATTTCGTTATGAAGCGACTTTGCCTTCGACTGGGGCTTGTTGGGCTGCTCGAAACGCATGAATCTTCGGTATTTGCATGGAATAAAGGGTTGTCAACTTTTTAATACGAGCTGGGACACCTATAGAGAGCGTAAAACTCAAATGCTCGATTTCGTTATGAAACGACCTTGCCTTCGACTAGGGCTTGTTGGGCTGCTCGAAACGCATGAATCTTCCCGATCCCTCGATCCCCCGATCCCCCGATACCCCGATACCCCGATACCCAGATCCCCCGATCCCCCGATCCCCCGATCCCCCGATCCCCCGATCCCCCGATCCCCCGATCCCGCGATCCCCCGATCCCCCGATCCCCCGATCCCCCGATCCCCCGATCCCCCGATCCCCCGATCCCCCGATCCCCCGATCCCCCGATCCCCCGATCCCCCGATCCCCCGATCCCCCGATCCCCCGATCCCCCGATCCCCCGATCCCCCGATCCCCCGATCCCCCGATCCCCCGATCCCCCGATCCCCCGATCCCCCGATACCCCGATACCCCGATACCCAGATCCCCCGATCCCCCGATCCCCCGATACCCCGATCCCCCGATCACGCGATCCCCCGATCCCGCGATCCCCCGATCCCCCGATCCCCCGATCCCCCGATCCCCCGATCCCCCGATCCCCCGATCCCCCGATCCCCCGATCCCCCGATCCCCCGATCCCCCGATCCCCCGATCCCCCGATCCCCCGATCCCCCGATCCCCCGATCCCCCGATCCCCCGATCCCCCGATCCCCCGATCCCCCGATCCCCCGATCCCCCGATCCCCCGATCCCCCGATCCCCCGATCCCCCGATCCCCCGATCCCCCGATCCCCCGATCCCCCGATCCCCCGATCCCCCGATCCCCCGATCCCCCGATCCCCCGATCCCCCGATCCCCCGATCCCCCGATCCCCCGATCCCCCGATCCCCCGATCCCCCGATCCCCCGATCCCCCGATCCCCCGATCCCCCGATCCCCCGATCCCCCGATCCCCCGATCCCCCGATCCCCCGATCCCCCGATCCCCCGATCCCCCGATCCCCCGATCCCCCGATCCCCCGATCCCCCGATCCCCCGATCCCCCGATCCCCCGATCCCCCGATCCCCCGATCCCCCGATCCCCCGATCCCCCGATCCCCCGATCCCCCGATCCCCCGATCCCCCGATCCCCCGATCCCCCGATCCCCCGATCCCCCGATCCCCCGATCCCCCGATCCCCCGATCCCCCGATCCCCCGATCCCCCGATCCCCCGATCCCCCGATCCCCCGATCCCCCGATCCCCCGATCCCCCGATCCCCCGATCCCCCGATCCATCGATCCCCCGATCCCCCGATCCCCCGATCCCCCGATCCCCCGATCCCCCGATCCCCCGATCCCCCGATCCCCCGATCCCCCGATCCCCCGATCCCCCGATCCCCCGATCCCCCGATCCCCCGATCCCCCGATCCCCCGATCCCCCGATCCCCCGATCCCCCGATCCCCCGATCCCCCGATCCCCCGATCCCCCGATCCCCCGATCCCCCGATCCCCCGATCCCCCGATCCACCGACCCTGATACCTCGATCCCGATTCCGATCCCATAAAAGTCGAAAATTAAAATTTTCGTAATGCTTTCTCATCAAGGTTAAAAGTTGAAAGTTGAAAGAGTTCTCACTTCATAATACGAGCTGGAAAACCTACCGCGAGCGTAAAACTCAAATGCTCGACTTCGTTATGAAGCGACTTTGCCTTCGACTGGGGCTTGTTGGGCTGCTCGAAACGCATGAATCTTCGATATTTGCATGGAATAAAGGGTTTTCAACTTTTTAATACGAGCTGGGACACCTATAGAGAGCGTAAAACTCAAATGCTCGATTTCGTTATGAAGCGACTTTGCCTTCGACTGGGGCTTGATGGGCTGCTCGAAACGCATGAATCTTCCGTGGAATAAAGAGTTCTCACTTCATAATACGAGCTGGAATGCCTACAGCGAGCGTTAAACTCAAATGCTCGATATCGTTATACAGCCACTTTGCCTTCGATTGGGGCTTGTTTGGCTGCTCGAAACGCGTGAATCTTCGGTATTTGCATGGAATGAAGCGTTTTTAACTTCATAATACGAGCTGGAACACATACAGCGAGCGTAAAACTCAAATGTTCGATTTCGTTATGAAACGACCTTGCCTTTCATTATGAATTGTTCGGCTGTTCGAAACGCATGAATCTTCGATATTTGCATGGAATAAAGGGTTTTCAACTTTTTAATACGAGCTGGGACACCTATAGAGAGCGTAAAACTCAAATGCTCGATTTCGTTATGAAGCGACTTTGCCTTCGACTGGGGCTTGTTGGGCTGCTCGAAACGCATGAATCTTCGGTATTTGCATGGAATGAAGCGTTTTCAACTTTTTAATAGGAGCTGGGACACCTACAGCGAGCGTAAAACTCAAATGCTCGATTTCGTTATGAAGCGACTTTGCCTTCGACTAGGGCTTGTTGGGCTGCTCGAAACGCATGAATCTTCCCGATCCCCCGATCCCCCGATCACCCGATCCCCCGATCCCCCGATCCCCCGATCCGCCGATCCACCGATCCCCCGATCCCCCGATCCACCGACCCCGATACCTCGATCCCGATCCCGATCCCATAAAAGTCGAAAATTGAAATTTTCGTAATGCTTTCTCATCAATGTTAAAAGTTGAAAGTTGAAAGAGTTCTCACTTCATAATACGAGCTGGAACACCTACAGCGAGCGTAAAACTCAAATGCTCGATATCGTTATACAGCCACTTTGCCTTCGATTGGGTCTTGTTTGGCTGCTCGAAACGCGTGAATCTTCGGTATTTGCATGGAATGAAGCGTTTTTAACTTCATAATACGAGCTGGAACACATACAGCGAGCGTAAAACTCAAATGCTCGAATTCGTTATGAAGCGACTTTGCCTTCGACTGGGGCTTGTTGGGCTGCTAGAAACGCATGAATCTTCCTTATTTTTATGGAATAAAGAGTTCTCACTTCATAATACGAGCTGGAATGCCTACAGCGAGCGTAAAACTCAAATGCTCGATATCGTTATACAGCCACTTTGCCTTCGATTGGGTCTTGTTTGGCTGCTCGAAACGCGTGAATCTTCGGTATTTGCATGGAATGAAGCGTTTTTAACTTCATAATACGAGCTGGAACACATACAGCGAGCGTAAAACTCAAATGCTCGATTTCGTTATGAAGCGCCTTTGCCTTCGACTGGGGCTTGATGGGCTGCTCGAAACGCATGAATCTTCCGTGATTTCATGGAATAAAGAGTTCTCACTTCATAATACGAGCTGGAACACCTACAGCGAGCGTAAAACTCAAATGCTCGATTTCGTTATGAAGCGACTTTGCCTTCGACTGGGGCTTGTTGGGCTGCTCGAAACGCATGAATCTTCGGTATTTGCATGGAATGAAGCGTTTTCAACTTTTTAATAGGAGCTGGGACACCTATAGAGAGCGTAAAACTCAAATGCTCGATTTCGTTATGAAGCGACTTTGCCTTCGACTGGGGCTTGATGGGCTGCTCGAAACGCATGAATCTTCCCGATCCCCCGATCCCCCGATCACCCGATCACCCGATCACCCGATCCCCCGATCCCCCGATCCCCCGATCCCCCGATCCCCCGATCCCCCGATCCCCGATCCACCGATCCCCCGATCCACCGATCCACCGATCCACCGATCCCCCGATCCCCCGATCCCCCGATCCCCCGATCCCGATACCATAAAAGTCGAAAATTAAAATTTTCGTAATGCTTTATCATCAAGGTTAAAAGTTGAAAGTTGAAAGAGTTCTCACTTCATAATACGAGCTGGAATGCCTACAGCGAGCGTAAAACTCAAATGCCCGATTTCGTTATGAAGCGACTTTGCCTTCGACTAGGGCTTGTTGGGCTGCTCGAAACGCATGAATCTTCCCGATCCCCCGATCCCCCGATCCCGATGCCTCGATCCCGATGCCTCGATACCGATGCCTCGATCCCGATGCCTCGATCCCGATGCCTCGATCCCGATACCTCGATACCGATACCTCGATACCGATACCTCGATACCGATGCCTCGATCCCGATGCCTCGATACCGATACCTCGATACCGATACCTCGATACCGATACCTCGATACCGATACCTCGATACCGATACCTCGATACCGATACCTCGATACCGATACCTCGATACCGATACCTCGATACCGATACCTCGATACCGATACCTCGATACCGATACCTCGATACCGATACCTCGATACCGATACCTCGATACCGATACCTCGATACCGATACCTCGATACCGATACCTCGATACCGATACCTCGATACCGATACCTCGATACCGATACCTCGATACCGATACCTCGATACCGATACCTCGATACCGATACCTCGATACCGATACCTCGATACCGATACCTCGATACCGATACCTCGATACCGATACCTCGATACCGATACCTCGATACCGATACCTCGATACCGATACCTCGATACCGATACCTCGATACCGATACCTCGATACCGATACCTCGATACCGATACCTCGATACCGATACCTCGATACCGATACCTCGATACCGATACCTCGATACCGATACCTCGATACCGATACCTCGATACCGATACCTCGATACCGATACCTCGATACCGATACCTCGATACCGATACCTCGATACCGATACCTCGATACCGATACCTCGATACCGATACCTCGATACCGATACCTCGATACCGATACCTCGATACCGATACCTCGATACCGATACCTCGATACCGATACCTCGATACCGATACCTCGATACCGATACCTCGATACCGATACCTCGATACCGATACCTCGATACCGATACCTCGATACCGATACCTCGATACCGATACCTCGATACCGATACCTCGATACCGATACCTCGATACCGATACCTCGATACCGATACCTCGATACCGATACCTCGATACCGATACCTCGATACCGATACCTCGATACCGATACCTCGATACCGATACCTCGATACCGATACCTCGATACCGATACCTCGATACCGATACCTCGATACCGATACCTCGATACCGATACCTCGATACCGATACCTCGATACCGATACCTCGATACCGATACCTCGATACCGATACCTCGATACCGATACCTCGATACCGATACCTCGATACCGATACCTCGATACCGATACCTCGATACCGATACCTCGATACCGATACCTCGATACCGATACCTCGATACCGATACCTCGATACCGATACCTCGATACCGATACCTCGATACCGATACCTCGATACCGATACCTCGATACCGATACCTCGATACCGATACCTCGATACCGATACCTCGATACCGATACCTCGATACCGATACCTCGATACCGATACCTCGATACCGATACCTCGATACCGATACCTCGATACCGATACCTCGATACCGATACCTCGATACCGATACCTCGATACCGATACCTCGATACCGATACCTCGATACCGATACCTCGATACCGATACCTCGATACCGATACCTCGATACCGATACCTCGATACCGATACCTCGATACCGATACCTCGATACCGATACCTCGATACCGATACCTCGATACCGATACCTCGATACCGATACCTCGATACCGATACCTCGATACCGATACCTCGATACCGATACCTCGATACCGATACCTCGATACCGATACCTCGATACCGATACCTCGATACCGATACCTCGATACCGATACCTCGATACCGATACCTCGATACCGATACCTCGATACCGATACCTCGATACCGATACCTCGATACCGATACCTCGATACCGATACCTCGATACCGATACCTCGATACCGATACCTCGATACCGATACCTCGATACCGATACCTCGATACCGATACCTCGATACCGATACCTCGATACCGATACCTCGATACCGATACCTCGATACCGATACCTCGATACCGATACCTCGATACCGATACCTCGATACCGATACCTCGATACCGATACCTCGATACCGATACCTCGATACCGATACCTCGATACCGATACCTCGATACCGATACCTCGATACCGATACCTCGATACCGATACCTCGATACCGATACCTCGATACCGATACCTCGATACCGATACCTCGATACCGATACCTCGATACCGATACCTCGATACCGATACCTCGATACCGATACCTCGATACCGATACCTCGATACCGATACCTCGATACCGATACCTCGATACCGATACCTCGATACCGATACCTCGATACCGATACCTCGATACCGATACCTCGATACCGATACCTCGATACCGATACCTCGATACCGATACCTCGATACCGATACCTCGATACCGATACCTCGATACCGATACCTCGATACCGATACCTCGATACCGATACCTCGATACCGATACCTCGATACCGATACCTCGATACCGATACCTCGATACCGATACCTCGATACCGATACCTCGATACCGATACCTCGATACCGATACCTCGATACCGATACCTCGATACCGATACCTCGATACCGATACCTCGATACCGATACCTCGATACCGATACCTCGATACCGATACCTCGATACCGATACCTCGATACCGATACCTCGATACCGATACCTCGATACCGATACCTCGATACCGATACCTCGATACCGATACCTCGATACCGATACCTCGATACCGATACCTCGATACCGATACCTCGATACCGATACCTCGATACCGATACCTCGATACCGATACCTCGATACCGATACCTCGATACCGATACCTCGATACCGATACCTCGATACCGATACCTCGATACCGATACCTCGATACCGATACCTCGATACCGATACCTCGATACCGATACCTCGATACCGATACCTCGATACCGATACCTCGATACCGATACCTCGATACCGATACCTCGATACCGATACCTCGATACCGATACCTCGATACCGATACCTCGATACCGATACCTCGATACCGATACCTCGATACCGATACCTCGATACCGATACCTCGATACCGATACCTCGATACCGATACCTCGATACCGATACCTCGATACCGATACCTCGATACCGATACCTCGATACCGATACCTCGATACCGATACCTCGATACCGATACCTCGATACCGATACCTCGATACCGATACCTCGATACCGATACCTCGATACCGATACCTCGATACCGATACCTCGATACCGATACCTCGATACCGATACCTCGATACCGATACCTCGATACCGATACCTCGATACCGATACCTCGATACCGATACCTCGATACCGATACCTCGATACCGATACCTCGATACCGATACCTCGATACCGATACCTCGATACCGATACCTCGATACCGATACCTCGATACCGATACCTCGATACCGATACCTCGATACCGATACCTCGATACCGATACCTCGATACCGATACCTCGATACCGATACCTCGATACCGATACCTCGATACCGATACCTCGATACCGATACCTCGATACCGATACCTCGATACCGATACCTCGATACCGATACCTCGATACCGATACCTCGATACCGATACCTCGATACCGATACCTCGATACCGATACCTCGATACCGATACCTCGATACCGATACCTCGATACCGATACCTCGATACCGATACCTCGATACCGATACCTCGATACCGATACCTCGATACCGATACCTCGATACCGATACCTCGATACCGATACCTCGATACCGATACCTCGATACCGATACCTCGATACCGATACCTCGATACCGATACCTCGATACCGATACCTCGATACCGATACCTCGATACCGATACCTCGATACCGATACCTCGATACCGATACCTCGATACCGATACCTCGATACCGATACCTCGATACCGATACCTCGATACCGATACCTCGATACCGATACCTCGATACCGATACCTCGATACCGATACCTCGATACCGATACCTCGATACCGATACCTCGATACCGATACCTCGATACCGATACCTCGATACCGATACCTCGATACCGATACCTCGATACCGATACCTCGATACCGATACCTCGATACCGATACCTCGATACCGATACCTCGATACCGATACCTCGATACCGATACCTCGATACCGATACCTCGATACCGATACCTCGATACCGATACCTCGATACCGATACCTCGATACCGATACCTCGATACCGATACCTCGATACCGATACCTCGATACCGATACCTCGATACCGATACCTCGATACCGATACCTCGATACCGATACCTCGATACCGATACCTCGATACCGATACCTCGATACCGATACCTCGATACCGATACCTCGATACCGATACCTCGATACCGATACCTCGATACCGATACCTCGATACCGATACCTCGATACCGATACCTCGATACCGATACCTCGATACCGATACCTCGATACCGATACCTCGATACCGATACCTCGATACCGATACCTCGATACCGATACCTCGATACCGATACCTCGATACCGATACCTCGATACCGATACCTCGATACCGATACCTCGATACCGATACCTCGATACCGATACCTCGATACCGATACCTCGATACCGATACCTCGATACCGATACCTCGATACCGATACCTCGATACCGATACCTCGATACCGATACCTCGATACCGATACCTCGATACCGATACCTCGATACCGATACCTCGATACCGATACCTCGATACCGATACCTCGATACCGATACCTCGATACCGATACCTCGATACCGATACCTCGATACCGATACCTCGATACCGATACCTCGATACCGATACCTCGATACCGATACCTCGATACCGATACCTCGATACCGATACCTCGATACCGATACCTCGATACCGATACCTCGATACCGATACCTCGATACCGATACCTCGATACCGATACCTCGATACCGATACCTCGATACCGATACCTCGATACCGATACCTCGATACCGATACCTCGATACCGATACCTCGATACCGATACCTCGATACCGATACCTCGATACCGATACCTCGATACCGATACCTCGATACCGATACCTCGATACCGATACCTCGATACCGATACCTCGATACCGATACCTCGATACCGATACCTCGATACCGATACCTCGATACCGATACCTCGATACCGATACCTCGATACCGATACCTCGATACCGATACCTCGATACCGATACCTCGATACCGATACCTCGATACCGATACCTCGATACCGATACCTCGATACCGATACCTCGATACCGATACCTCGATACCGATACCTCGATACCGATACCTCGATACCGATACCTCGATACCGATACCTCGATACCGATACCTCGATACCGATACCTCGATACCGATACCTCGATACCGATACCTCGATACCGATACCTCGATACCGATACCTCGATACCGATACCTCGATACCGATACCTCGATACCGATACCTCGATACCGATACCTCGATACCGATACCTCGATACCGATACCTCGATACCGATACCTCGATACCGATACCTCGATACCGATACCTCGATACCGATACCTCGATACCGATACCTCGATACCGATACCTCGATACCGATACCTCGATACCGATACCTCGATACCGATACCTCGATACCGATACCTCGATACCGATACCTCGATACCGATACCTCGATACCGATACCTCGATACCGATACCTCGATACCGATACCTCGATACCGATACCTCGATACCGATACCTCGATACCGATACCTCGATACCGATACCTCGATACCGATACCTCGATACCGATACCTCGATACCGATACCTCGATACCGATACCTCGATACCGATACCTCGATACCGATACCTCGATACCGATACCTCGATACCGATACCTCGATACCGATACCTCGATACCGATACCTCGATACCGATACCTCGATACCGATACCTCGATACCGATACCTCGATACCGATACCTCGATACCGATACCTCGATACCGATACCTCGATACCGATACCTCGATACCGATACCTCGATACCGATACCTCGATACCGATACCTCGATACCGATACCTCGATACCGATACCTCGATACCGATACCTCGATACCGATACCTCGATACCGATACCTCGATACCGATACCTCGATACCGATACCTCGATACCGATACCTCGATACCGATACCTCGATACCGATACCTCGATACCGATACCTCGATACCGATACCTCGATACCGATACCTCGATACCGATACCTCGATACCGATACCTCGATACCGATACCTCGATACCGATACCTCGATACCGATACCTCGATACCGATACCTCGATACCGATACCTCGATACCGATACCTCGATACCGATACCTCGATACCGATACCTCGATACCGATACCTCGATACCGATACCTCGATACCGATACCTCGATACCGATACCTCGATACCGATACCTCGATACCGATACCTCGATACCGATACCTCGATACCGATACCTCGATACCGATACCTCGATACCGATACCTCGATACCGATACCTCGATACCGATACCTCGATACCGATACCTCGATACCGATACCTCGATACCGATACCTCGATACCGATACCTCGATACCGATACCTCGATACCGATACCTCGATACCGATACCTCGATACCGATACCTCGATACCGATACCTCGATACCGATACCTCGATACCGATACCTCGATACCGATACCTCGATACCGATACCTCGATACCGATACCTCGATACCGATACCTCGATACCGATACCTCGATACCGATACCTCGATACCGATACCTCGATACCGATACCTCGATACCGATACCTCGATACCGATACCTCGATACCGATACCTCGATACCGATACCTCGATACCGATACCTCGATACCGATACCTCGATACCGATACCTCGATACCGATACCTCGATACCGATACCTCGATACCGATACCTCGATACCGATACCTCGATACCGATACCTCGATACCGATACCTCGATACCGATACCTCGATACCGATACCTCGATACCGATACCTCGATACCGATACCTCGATACCGATACCTCGATACCGATACCTCGATACCGATACCTCGATACCGATACCTCGATACCGATACCTCGATACCGATACCTCGATACCGATACCTCGATACCGATACCTCGATACCGATACCTCGATACCGATACCTCGATACCGATACCTCGATACCGATACCTCGATACCGATACCTCGATACCGATACCTCGATACCGATACCTCGATACCGATACCTCGATACCGATACCTCGATACCGATACCTCGATACCGATACCTCGATACCGATACCTCGATACCGATACCTCGATACCGATACCTCGATACCGATACCTCGATACCGATACCTCGATACCGATACCTCGATACCGATACCTCGATACCGATACCTCGATACCGATACCTCGATACCGATACCTCGATACCGATACCTCGATACCGATACCTCGATACCGATACCTCGATACCGATACCTCGATACCGATACCTCGATACCGATACCTCGATACCGATACCTCGATACCGATACCTCGATACCGATACCTCGATACCGATACCTCGATACCGATACCTCGATACCGATACCTCGATACCGATACCTCGATACCGATACCTCGATACCGATACCTCGATACCGATACCTCGATACCGATACCTCGATACCGATACCTCGATACCGATACCTCGATACCGATACCTCGATACCGATACCTCGATACCGATACCTCGATACCGATACCTCGATACCGATACCTCGATACCGATACCTCGATACCGATACCTCGATACCGATACCTCGATACCGATACCTCGATACCGATACCTCGATACCGATACCTCGATACCGATACCTCGATACCGATACCTCGATACCGATACCTCGATACCGATACCTCGATACCGATACCTCGATACCGATACCTCGATACCGATACCTCGATACCGATACCTCGATACCGATACCTCGATACCGATACCTCGATACCGATACCTCGATACCGATACCTCGATACCGATACCTCGATACCGATACCTCGATACCGATACCTCGATACCGATACCTCGATACCGATACCTCGATACCGATACCTCGATACCGATACCTCGATACCGATACCTCGATACCGATACCTCGATACCGATACCTCGATACCGATACCTCGATACCGATACCTCGATACCGATACCTCGATACCGATACCTCGATACCGATACCTCGATACCGATACCTCGATACCGATACCTCGATACCGATACCTCGATACCGATACCTCGATACCGATACCTCGATACCGATACCTCGATACCGATACCTCGATACCGATACCTCGATACCGATACCTCGATACCGATACCTCGATACCGATACCTCGATACCGATACCTCGATACCGATACCTCGATACCGATACCTCGATACCGATACCTCGATACCGATACCTCGATACCGATACCTCGATACCGATACCTCGATACCGATACCTCGATACCGATACCTCGATACCGATACCTCGATACCGATACCTCGATACCGATACCTCGATACCGATACCTCGATACCGATACCTCGATACCGATACCTCGATACCGATACCTCGATACCGATACCTCGATACCGATACCTCGATACCGATACCTCGATACCGATACCTCGATACCGATACCTCGATACCGATACCTCGATACCGATACCTCGATACCGATACCTCGATACCGATACCTCGATACCGATACCTCGATACCGATACCTCGATACCGATACCTCGATACCGATACCTCGATACCGATACCTCGATACCGATACCTCGATACCGATACCTCGATACCGATACCTCGATACCGATACCTCGATACCGATACCTCGATACCGATACCTCGATACCGATACCTCGATACCGATACCTCGATACCGATACCTCGATACCGATACCTCGATACCGATACCTCGATACCGATACCTCGATACCGATACCTCGATACCGATACCTCGATACCGATACCTCGATACCGATACCTCGATACCGATACCTCGATACCGATACCTCGATACCGATACCTCGATACCGATACCTCGATACCGATACCTCGATACCGATACCTCGATACCGATACCTCGATACCGATACCTCGATACCGATACCTCGATACCGATACCTCGATACCGATACCTCGATACCGATACCTCGATACCGATACCTCGATACCGATACCTCGATACCGATACCTCGATACCGATACCTCGATACCGATACCTCGATACCGATACCTCGATACCGATACCTCGATACCGATACCTCGATACCGATACCTCGATACCGATACCTCGATACCGATACCTCGATACCGATACCTCGATACCGATACCTCGATACCGATACCTCGATACCGATACCTCGATACCGATACCTCGATACCGATACCTCGATACCGATACCTCGATACCGATACCTCGATACCGATACCTCGATACCGATACCTCGATACCGATACCTCGATACCGATACCTCGATACCGATACCTCGATACCGATACCTCGATACCGATACCTCGATACCGATACCTCGATACCGATACCTCGATACCGATACCTCGATACCGATACCTCGATACCGATACCTCGATACCGATACCTCGATACCGATACCTCGATACCGATACCTCGATACCGATACCTCGATACCGATACCTCGATACCGATACCTCGATACCGATACCTCGATACCGATACCTCGATACCGATACCTCGATACCGATACCTCGATACCGATACCTCGATACCGATACCTCGATACCGATACCTCGATACCGATACCTCGATACCGATACCTCGATACCGATACCTCGATACCGATACCTCGATACCGATACCTCGATACCGATACCTCGATACCGATACCTCGATACCGATACCTCGATACCGATACCTCGATACCGATACCTCGATACCGATACCTCGATACCGATACCTCGATACCGATACCTCGATACCGATACCTCGATACCGATACCTCGATACCGATACCTCGATACCGATACCTCGATACCGATACCTCGATACCGATACCTCGATACCGATACCTCGATACCGATACCTCGATACCGATACCTCGATACCGATACCTCGATACCGATACCTCGATACCGATACCTCGATACCGATACCTCGATACCGATACCTCGATACCGATACCTCGATACCGATACCTCGATACCGATACCTCGATACCGATACCTCGATACCGATACCTCGATACCGATACCTCGATACCGATACCTCGATACCGATACCTCGATACCGATACCTCGATACCGATACCTCGATACCGATACCTCGATACCGATACCTCGATACCGATACCTCGATACCGATACCTCGATACCGATACCTCGATACCGATACCTCGATACCGATACCTCGATACCGATACCTCGATACCGATACCTCGATACCGATACCTCGATACCGATACCTCGATACCGATACCTCGATACCGATACCTCGATACCGATACCTCGATACCGATACCTCGATACCGATACCTCGATACCGATACCTCGATACCGATACCTCGATACCGATACCTCGATACCGATACCTCGATACCGATACCTCGATACCGATACCTCGATACCGATACCTCGATACCGATACCTCGATACCGATACCTCGATACCGATACCTCGATACCGATACCTCGATACCGATACCTCGATACCGATACCTCGATACCGATACCTCGATACCGATACCTCGATACCGATACCTCGATACCGATACCTCGATACCGATACCTCGATACCGATACCTCGATACCGATACCTCGATACCGATACCTCGATACCGATACCTCGATACCGATACCTCGATACCGATACCTCGATACCGATACCTCGATACCGATACCTCGATACCGATACCTCGATACCGATACCTCGATACCGATACCTCGATACCGATACCTCGATACCGATACCTCGATACCGATACCTCGATACCGATACCTCGATACCGATACCTCGATACCGATACCTCGATACCGATACCTCGATACCGATACCTCGATACCGATACCTCGATACCGATACCTCGATACCGATACCTCGATACCGATACCTCGATACCGATACCTCGATACCGATACCTCGATACCGATACCTCGATACCGATACCTCGATACCGATACCTCGATACCGATACCTCGATACCGATACCTCGATACCGATACCTCGATACCGATACCTCGATACCGATACCTCGATACCGATACCTCGATACCGATACCTCGATACCGATACCTCGATACCGATACCTCGATACCGATACCTCGATACCGATACCTCGATACCGATACCTCGATACCGATACCTCGATACCGATACCTCGATACCGATACCTCGATACCGATACCTCGATACCGATACCTCGATACCGATACCTCGATACCGATACCTCGATACCGATACCTCGATACCGATACCTCGATACCGATACCTCGATACCGATACCTCGATACCGATACCTCGATACCGATACCTCGATACCGATACCTCGATACCGATACCTCGATACCGATACCTCGATACCGATACCTCGATACCGATACCTCGATACCGATACCTCGATACCGATACCTCGATACCGATACCTCGATACCGATACCTCGATACCGATACCTCGATACCGATACCTCGATACCGATACCTCGATACCGATACCTCGATACCGATACCTCGATACCGATACCTCGATACCGATACCTCGATACCGATACCTCGATACCGATACCTCGATACCGATACCTCGATACCGATACCTCGATACCGATACCTCGATACCGATACCTCGATACCGATACCTCGATACCGATACCTCGATACCGATACCTCGATACCGATACCTCGATACCGATACCTCGATACCGATACCTCGATACCGATACCTCGATACCGATACCTCGATACCGATACCTCGATACCGATACCTCGATACCGATACCTCGATACCGATACCTCGATACCGATACCTCGATACCGATACCTCGATACCGATACCTCGATACCGATACCTCGATACCGATACCTCGATACCGATACCTCGATACCGATACCTCGATACCGATACCTCGATACCGATACCTCGATACCGATACCTCGATACCGATACCTCGATACCGATACCTCGATACCGATACCTCGATACCGATACCTCGATACCGATACCTCGATACCGATACCTCGATACCGATACCTCGATACCGATACCTCGATACCGATACCTCGATACCGATACCTCGATACCGATACCTCGATACCGATACCTCGATACCGATACCTCGATACCGATACCTCGATACCGATACCTCGATACCGATACCTCGATACCGATACCTCGATACCGATACCTCGATACCGATACCTCGATACCGATACCTCGATACCGATACCTCGATACCGATACCTCGATACCGATACCTCGATACCGATACCTCGATACCGATACCTCGATACCGATACCTCGATACCGATACCTCGATACCGATACCTCGATACCGATACCTCGATACCGATACCTCGATACCGATACCTCGATACCGATACCTCGATACCGATACCTCGATACCGATACCTCGATACCGATACCTCGATACCGATACCTCGATACCGATACCTCGATACCGATACCTCGATACCGATACCTCGATACCGATACCTCGATACCGATACCTCGATACCGATACCTCGATACCGATACCTCGATACCGATACCTCGATACCGATACCTCGATACCGATACCTCGATACCGATACCTCGATACCGATACCTCGATACCGATACCTCGATACCGATACCTCGATACCGATACCTCGATACCGATACCTCGATACCGATACCTCGATACCGATACCTCGATACCGATACCTCGATACCGATACCTCGATACCGATACCTCGATACCGATACCTCGATACCGATACCTCGATACCGATACCTCGATACCGATACCTCGATACCGATACCTCGATACCGATACCTCGATACCGATACCTCGATACCGATACCTCGATACCGATACCTCGATACCGATACCTCGATACCGATACCTCGATACCGATACCTCGATACCGATACCTCGATACCGATACCTCGATACCGATACCTCGATACCGATACCTCGATACCGATACCTCGATACCGATACCTCGATACCGATACCTCGATACCGATACCTCGATACCGATACCTCGATACCGATACCTCGATACCGATACCTCGATACCGATACCTCGATACCGATACCTCGATACCGATACCTCGATACCGATACCTCGATACCGATACCTCGATACCGATACCTCGATACCGATACCTCGATACCGATACCTCGATACCGATACCTCGATACCGATACCTCGATACCGATACCTCGATACCGATACCTCGATACCGATACCTCGATACCGATACCTCGATACCGATACCTCGATACCGATACCTCGATACCGATACCTCGATACCGATACCTCGATACCGATACCTCGATACCGATACCTCGATACCGATACCTCGATACCGATACCTCGATACCGATACCTCGATACCGATACCTCGATACCGATACCTCGATACCGATACCTCGATACCGATACCTCGATACCGATACCTCGATACCGATACCTCGATACCGATACCTCGATACCGATACCTCGATACCGATACCTCGATACCGATACCTCGATACCGATACCTCGATACCGATACCTCGATACCGATACCTCGATACCGATACCTCGATACCGATACCTCGATACCGATACCTCGATACCGATACCTCGATACCGATACCTCGATACCGATACCTCGATACCGATACCTCGATACCGATACCTCGATACCGATACCTCGATACCGATACCTCGATACCGATACCTCGATACCGATACCTCGATACCGATACCTCGATACCGATACCTCGATACCGATACCTCGATACCGATACCTCGATACCGATACCTCGATACCGATACCTCGATACCGATACCTCGATACCGATACCTCGATACCGATACCTCGATACCGATACCTCGATACCGATACCTCGATACCGATACCTCGATACCGATACCTCGATACCGATACCTCGATACCGATACCTCGATACCGATACCTCGATACCGATACCTCGATACCGATACCTCGATACCGATACCTCGATACCGATACCTCGATACCGATACCTCGATACCGATACCTCGATACCGATACCTCGATACCGATACCTCGATACCGATACCTCGATACCGATACCTCGATACCGATACCTCGATACCGATACCTCGATACCGATACCTCGATACCGATACCTCGATACCGATACCTCGATACCGATACCTCGATACCGATACCTCGATACCGATACCTCGATACCGATACCTCGATACCGATACCTCGATACCGATACCTCGATACCGATACCTCGATACCGATACCTCGATACCGATACCTCGATACCGATACCTCGATACCGATACCTCGATACCGATACCTCGATACCGATACCTCGATACCGATACCTCGATACCGATACCTCGATACCGATACCTCGATACCGATACCTCGATACCGATACCTCGATACCGATACCTCGATACCGATACCTCGATACCGATACCTCGATACCGATACCTCGATACCGATACCTCGATACCGATACCTCGATACCGATACCTCGATACCGATACCTCGATACCGATACCTCGATACCGATACCTCGATACCGATACCTCGATACCGATACCTCGATACCGATACCTCGATACCGATACCTCGATACCGATACCTCGATACCGATACCTCGATACCGATACCTCGATACCGATACCTCGATACCGATACCTCGATACCGATACCTCGATACCGATACCTCGATACCGATACCTCGATACCGATACCTCGATACCGATACCTCGATACCGATACCTCGATACCGATACCTCGATACCGATACCTCGATACCGATACCTCGATACCGATACCTCGATACCGATACCTCGATACCGATACCTCGATACCGATACCTCGATACCGATACCTCGATACCGATACCTCGATACCGATACCTCGATACCGATACCTCGATACCGATACCTCGATACCGATACCTCGATACCGATACCTCGATACCGATACCTCGATACCGATACCTCGATACCGATACCTCGATACCGATACCTCGATACCGATACCTCGATACCGATACCTCGATACCGATACCTCGATACCGATACCTCGATACCGATACCTCGATACCGATACCTCGATACCGATACCTCGATACCGATACCTCGATACCGATACCTCGATACCGATACCTCGATACCGATACCTCGATACCGATACCTCGATACCGATACCTCGATACCGATACCTCGATACCGATACCTCGATACCGATACCTCGATACCGATACCTCGATACCGATACCTCGATACCGATACCTCGATACCGATACCTCGATACCGATACCTCGATACCGATACCTCGATACCGATACCTCGATACCGATACCTCGATACCGATACCTCGATACCGATACCTCGATACCGATACCTCGATACCGATACCTCGATACCGATACCTCGATACCGATACCTCGATACCGATACCTCGATACCGATACCTCGATACCGATACCTCGATACCGATACCTCGATACCGATACCTCGATACCGATACCTCGATACCGATACCTCGATACCGATACCTCGATACCGATACCTCGATACCGATACCTCGATACCGATACCTCGATACCGATACCTCGATACCGATACCTCGATACCGATACCTCGATACCGATACCTCGATACCGATACCTCGATACCGATACCTCGATACCGATACCTCGATACCGATACCTCGATACCGATACCTCGATACCGATACCTCGATACCGATACCTCGATACCGATACCTCGATACCGATACCTCGATACCGATACCTCGATACCGATACCTCCATCCCGATACCTCCATCCCGATACCTCCATCCCGATACCTCCATCCCGATACCTCCATCCCGATACCTCCATCCCGATACCTCCATCCCGATACCTCCATCCCGATACCTCCATCCCGATACCTCCATCCCGATACCTCCATCCCGATACCTCCATCCCGATACCTCCATCCCGATACCTCCATCCCGATACCTCCATCCCGATACCTCCATCCCGATACCTCCATCCCGATACCATAAAATTCGAAAATTGAAATTTTCGTAATGCTTTCTCATCAAGGTTAAAAGTTGAAAGTTGAAAGAGTTCTCACTTCATAATACGAGCTGGAATGCCCACAGCGAGCGTTAAACTCAAATGGTCGATATCGTTATACAGCCACTTTGCCTTCGACTGGGGCTTGTTGGGCTGCTCGAAACGCATGAATCTTCGGTATTTGCATGGAATGAAGCGTTTTCAACTTTTTAATAGGAGCTGGGACACCTACAGCGAGCGTAAAACTCAAATGCTCGATTTCGTTATGAAGCGACTTTGCCTTCGACTAGGGCTTGTTGGGCTGCTCGAAACGCATGAATCTTCCCGATCCCCCGATCCCCCGATCACCCGATCCCCCGATCCCCCGATCCACCGACCCCGATACCTCGATCCCGATCCCGATCCCATAAAAGTCGAAAATTGAAATTTTCGTAATGCTTTCTCATCAATGTTAAAAGTTGAAAGTTGAAAGAGTTCTCACTTCATAATACGAGCTGGAACACCTACAGCGAGCGTAAAACTCAAATGCTCGATTTCGTTATGAAGCGACTTTGCCTTCGACTGGGCTTGTTGGGCTGCTAGAAACGCATGAATCTTCGGTATTTGCATGGAATGAAGCGTTTTCAACTTTTTAATAGGAGCTGGGACACCTACAGCGAGCGTAAAACTCAAATGCTCGATTTCGTTATGAAGCGACTTTGCCTTCGACTAGGGCTTGTTGGGCTGCTCGAACCGCATGAATCTTCCCGATCCCCCGATCCCCCGATCCCCCGATCGCCCGATCCCCCGATCGCCCGATCCCCCGATCCCCCGATCCCCCGATCCCCCGATCCCCCGATCGCCCGATCCCCCGATCGCCCGATCCCCCGATCGCCCGATCCCCCGATCGCCCGATCCCCCGATCGCCCGATCCCCCGATCGCCCGATCCCCCGATCGCCCGATCCCCCGATCGCCCGATCCCCCGATCGCCCGATCCCCCGATCCCCCGATCGCCCGATCCCCCGATCGCCCGATCCCCCGATCGCCCGATCCCCCGATCGCCCGATCCCCCGATCGCCCGATCCCCCGATCGCCCGATCCCCCGATCGCCCGATCCCCCGATCCCCCGATCACCCGATCCCCCGATCCCCCGATCCCCCGATCCCCCGATCCCCCGATCCCCCGATCCCCCGATCCCCCGATCCCCCGATCCCCCGATCCCCCGATCCCCCGATCCCCCGATCCCCCGATCCCCCGATCCCCCGATCCCCCGATCCCCCGATCCCCCGATCCCCCGATCCCCCGATCCTCCGATCCTCCGATCCCCGATCCCGATCCCGATCCACCGACCCTGATACCTCGATCCCGATTCCGATCCCATAAAAGTCGAAAATTGAAATTTTCGTAATGCTTTCTCATCAAGGTTAAAAGTTGAAAGTTGAAAGAGTTCTCACTTCATAATACGAGCTGGAACACCTACAGCGAGCGTAAAACTCAAATGCTCGATTTCGTTATGAAACGACCTTGCCTTCGACTAGGGCTTGTTGGGCTGCTCGAAACGCATGAATCTTCCCGATCCCTCGATCCCTCGATCCCCCGATCCCCCGATACCCCGATACCCCGATACCCCGATCCCCCGATCCCCCGATACCCCGATACCCCGATACCCCGATACCCCGATCACGCGATCCCCCGATCCCCCGATCCCGCGATCCCCCGATCCCCCGATCACCCGATCCCCCGATCCCCGATCCCCCGATCCCCCGATCCCCCGAACCCCCGATCCCCCGATCCCCCGATCCCCCGATCCCCGATCCCCCGATCCCCCGATCCCCCGATCCCCCGATCCCCCGATCCCCCGATCCCCCGATCCCCCGATCCCCCGATCCCCCGATCCCCCGATCCCCCGATCCCCCGATCCCCCGATCCCCCGATCCCCCGATCCCCCGATCCCCCGATCCCCGATCCCCCGATCCCCCGATCCCCCGATCCCCCGATCCCCCGATCCCCCGATCCCCCGATCCCCCGATCCCCCGATCCCCCGATCCCCCGATCCCCCGATCCCCCGATCCCCCGATCCCCCGATCCCCCGATCCCCCGATCCCCCGATCCCCCGATCCCCCGATCCCCCGATCCCCCGATCCCCCGATCCCCCGATCCCCCGATCCCCCGATCCCCCGATCCCCCGATCCCCCGATCCCCCGATCCCCCGATCCCCCGATCCCCCGATCCCCCGATCCCCCGATCCCCCGATCCCCCGATCCCCCGATCCCCCGATCCCCCGATCCCCCGATCCCCCGATCACCCGATCCCCCGATCCCCCGATCCCCCGATCCCCCGATCCCCCGATCCCCCGATCCCCCGATCCCCCGATCCCCCGATCCCCCGATCCCCCGATCCCCCGATCACCCGATCCCCCGATCCCCCGATTCCCCGATCCACCGATCCCCCGATCCCCCGATCCCCCGATCCCGATCCACCGACCCTGATACCTCGATCCCGATTCCGATCCCATAAAAGTCGAAAATTAAAATTTTCGTAATGCTTTCTCATCAAGGTTAAAAGTTGAAAGTTGAAAGAGTTCTCACTTCATAATACGAGCTGGAAAACCTACAGCGAGCGTAAAACTCAAATGCTCGACTTCGTTATGAAGCGACTTTGCCTTCGACTGGGGCTTGTTGGGCTGCTCGAAACGCATGAATCTTCGATATTTGCATGGAATAAAGGGTTTTCAACTTTTTAATACGAGCTGGGACACCTATAGAGAGCGTAAAACTCAAATGCTCGATTTCGTTATGAAGCGACTTTGCCTTCGACTGGGGCTTGATGGGCTGCTCGAAACGCATGAATCTTCCGTGTTTTCATGGAATAAAGAGTTCTCACTTCATAATACGAGCTGGAACACCTACAGCGAGCGTAAAACTCAAATGCTCGATTTCGTTATGAAGCGACTTTGCCTTCGACTGGGGCTTGTTGGGCTGCTCGAAACGCATGAATCTTCGGTATTTGCATGGAATGAAGCGTTTTCAACTTTTTAATACGAGCTGGTACACCTATAGAGAGCGTAAAACTCAAATGCTCGATTTCGTTATGAAGCGACTTTGCCTTCGACTGGGGCTTGATGGGCTGCTCGAAACGCATGAATCTTCCGTGGAATAAAGAGTTCTCACTTCATAATACGAGCTGGAATGCCTACAGCAAGCCTTAAACTCGAATGCTCGATATCGTTATACAGCCACTTTGCCTTCGATTGGGGCTTGTTTGGCTGCTCGAAACGCGTGAATCTTCGGTATTTGCATGGAATGAAGCGTTTTTAACTTCATAATACGAGCTGGAACACATACAGCGAGCGTAAAACTCAAATGCTCGATTTCGTTATGAAGCGACTTTGCCTTCGACTGGGCCTTGTTGGGCTGCTCGAAACGCATGAATCTTCGATATTTGCATGGAATAAAGGGTTTTCAACTTTTTAATACGAGCTGGGACACCTATAGAGAGCGTAAAACTCAAATGCTCGATTTCGTTATGAAGCGACTTTGCCTTCGACTGGGGCTTGATGGGCTGCTCGAAACGCATGAATCTTCCGTGTTTTCATGGAATAAAGAGTTCTCACTTCATAATACGAGCTGGAATGCCTGCAGCGAGCGTCAAACTCAAATGCTCGATATCGTTATACAGCCACTTTGCCTTCGACTGGGGCTTGTTGAGCTGCTCGAAACGCATGAATCTTCGGTATTTGCATGGAATGAAGCGTTTTCAACTTTTTAATAGGAGCTGGGACACCTACAGCGAGCGTAAAACTCAAATGCTCGATTTCGTTATGAAGCGACTTTGCCTTCGACTAGGGCTTGTTGGGCTGCTCGAACCGCATGAATCTTCCCGATCCCCCGATCCCCCGATCCCCCGATCCCCCGATCCCCCGATCCCCCGATCACCCGATCCCCCGATCCCCCGATCCCCCGATCCCCCGATCCCCCGATCCCCCGATCCCCCGATCCCCCGATCCCCCGATCCCCCGATCCCCCGATCCCCCGATCCCCCGATCCCCCGATCCCCCGATCCCCCGATCCCCCGATCCCCCGATCCCCCGATCCCCCGATCCCCCGATCCCCCGATCCCCCGATCCCCCGATCCCCCGATCCCCCGATCCCCCGATCCCCCGATCCCCCGATCCCCCGATCCCCCGATCCCCCGATCCCCCGATCCCCCGATCCCCCGATCCCCCGATCCCCCGATCCCCCGATCCCCCGATCCCCCGATCCCCCGATCCCCCGATCCCCCGATCCCCCGATCCCCCGATCCCCCGATCCCCCGATCCCCCGATCCCCCGATCCCCCGATCCCCCGATCCCCCGATCCCCCGATCCCCCGATCCCCCGATCCCCCGATCCCCCGATCCCCCGATCCCCCGATCCCCCGATCCCCCGATCCCCCGATCCCCCGATCCCCCGATCCTCCGATCCCCCGATCCCGATCCCGATCCACCGACCCTGATACCTCGATCCCGATTCCGATCCCATAAAAGTCGAAAATTGAAATTTTCGTAATGCTTTCTCATCAAGGTTAAAAGTTGAAAGTTGAAAGAGTTCTCACTTCATAATACGAGCTGGAACACCTACAGCGAGCGTAAAACTCAAATGCTCGATTTCGTTATGAAACGACCTTGCCTTCGACTAGGGCTTGTTGGGCTGCTCGAAACGCATGAATCTTCCCGATCCCTCGATCCCCCGATCCCCCGATACCCCGATACCCCGATACCCAGATCCCCCGATCCCCCGATCCCCCGATACCCCGATCCCCCGATCACGCGATCCCCCGATCCCGCGATCCCCCGATCCCCCGATCCCCCGATCCCCCGATCCCCCGATCCCCCGATCCCCGATCCTCCGTTCCCCCGCTCCCCCGATCCCCCGATCCCCCGATCCCCCGATCCCCCGATCCCCCGATCCCCCGATCCCCCGATCCCCCGATCCCCCGATCCCCCGATCCCCCGATCCCCCGATCCCCCGATCCCCCGATCCCCCGATCCCCCGATCCCCCGATCCCCCGATCCCCCGATCCCCCGATCCCCCGATCCCCCGATCCCCCGATCCCCCGATCCCCCGATCCCCCGATCCCCCGATCCCCCGATCCCCCGATCCCCCGATCCCCCGATCCCCCGATCCCCCGATCCCCCGATCCCCCGATCCCCCGATCCCCCGATCCCCCGATCCCCCGATCCCCCGATCCCCCGATCCCCCGATCCCCCGATCCCCCGATCCCCCGATCCCCCGATCCCCCGATCCCCCGATCCCCCGATCCCCCGATCCCCCGATCCCCCGATCCCCCGATCCCCCGATCCCCCGATCCCCCGATCCCCCGATCCCCCGATCCCCCGATCCATCGATCCCCCGATCCCCCGATCCCCCGATCCCCCGATCCCCCGATCCCCCGATCCCCCGATCCCCCGATCCCCCGATCCCGATCCCGATCCACCGACCCTGATACCTCGATCCCGATTCCGATCCCATAAAAGTCGAAAATTAAAATTTTCGTAATGCTTTCTCATCAAGGTTAAAAGTTGAAAGTTGAAAGAGTTCTCACTTCATAATACGAGCTGGAAAACCTACCGCGAGCGTAAAACTCAAATGCTCGACTTCGTTATGAAGCGACTTTGCCTTCGACTGGGGCTTGTTGGGCTGCTCGAAACGCATGAATCTTCGATATTTGCATGGAATAAAGGGTTTTCAACTTTTTAATACGAGCTGGGACACCTATAGAGAGCGTAAAACTCAAATGCTCGATTTCGTTATGAAGCGACTTTGCCTTCGACTGGGGCTTGATGGGCTGCTCGAAACGCATGAATCTTCCGTGGAATAAAGAGTTCTCACTTCATAATACGAGCTGGAATGCCTACAGCGAGCGTTAAACTCAAATGCTCGATATCGTTATACAGCCACTTTGCCTTCGATTGGGGCTTGTTTGGCTGCTCGAAACGCGTGAATCTTCGGTATTTGCATGGAATGAAGCGTTTTTAACTTCATAATACGAGCTGGAACACATACAGCGAGCGTAAAACTCAAATGTTCGATTTCGTTATGAAACGACCTTGCCTTTCATTATGAATTGTTCGGCTGTTCGAAACGCATGAATCTTCGATATTTGCATGGAATAAAGGGTTTTCAACTTTTTAATACGAGCTGGGACACCTATAGAGAGCGTAAAACTCAAATGCTCGATTTCGTTATGAAGCGACTTTGCCTTCGACTGGGGCTTGTTGGGCTGCTCGAAACGCATGAATCTTCGGTATTTGCATGGAATGAAGCGTTTTCAACTTTTTAATAGGAGCTGGAACACCTACAGCGAGCGTAAAACTCAAATGCTCGATTTCGTTATGAAACGACCTTGCCTTCGACTAGGGCTTGTTGGGCTGCTCGAAACGCATGAATCTTCCCGATCCCTCGATCCCCCGATCCCCCGATACCCCGATACCCCGATACCCAGATCCCCCGATCCCCCGATCCCCCGATACCCCGATACCCCGATCCCCCGATCACGCGATCCCCCGATCCCCCGATCCCCCGATCCCCCGATCCCCCGATCCCCCGATCCCCCGATCCCCCGATCCCCCGATCCCCGATCCTCCGATCCCCCGATCCCCCGATCCCCCGATCCCCCGATCCCCCGATCCCCCGATCCCCCGATCCCCCGATCCCCCGATCCCCCGATCCCCCGATCCCCCGATCCCCCGATCCCCCGATCCCCCGATCCCCCGATCCCCCGATCCCCCGATCCCCCGATCCCCCGATCCCCCGATCCCCCGATCCCCCGATCCCCCGATCCCCCGATCCCCCGATCCCCCGATCCCCCGATCCCCCGATCCCCCGATCCCCCGATCCCCCGATCCCCCGATCCCCCGATCCCCCGATCCCCCGATCCCCCGATCCCCCGATCCCCCGATCCCCCGATCCCCCGATCCCCCGATCCCCCGATCCCCCGATCCCCCGATCCCCCGATCCCCCGATCCCCCGATCCCCCGATCCCCCGATCCATCGATCCCCCGATCCCCCGATCCCCCGATCCCCCGATCCCCCGATCCCCCGATCCCCCGATCCCCCGATCCCCCGATCACCCGATCCCCCGATCCCCCGATCCCCCGATCCCCCGATCCCCCGATCCCCCGATCCCCCGATCCCCCGATCCCCCGATCCCCCGATCCCCCGATCCCCCGATCCCGATCCCGATCCACCGACCCTGATACCTCGATCCCGATTCCGATCCCATAAAAGTCGAAAATTAAAATTTTCGTAATGCTTTCTCATCAAGGTTAAAAGTTGAAAGTTGAAAGAGTTCTCACTTCATAATACGAGCTGGAAAACCTACCGCGAGCGTACTGGAAAACCTACCGCGAGCGTAAAACTCAAATGCTCGACTTCGTTATGAAGCGACTTTGCCTTCGACTGGGGCTTGTTGGGCTGCTCGAAACGCATGAATCTTCGATATTTGCATGGAATAAAGGGTTTTCAACTTTTTAATACGAGCTGGGACACCTATAGAGAGCGTAAAACTCAAATGCTCGATTTCGTTATGAAGCGACTTTGCCTTCGACTGGGGCTTGATGGGCTGCTCGAAACGCATGAATCTTCCGTGGAATAAAGAGTTCTCACTTCATAATACGAGCTGGAATGCCTACAGCGAGCGTTAAACTCAAATGCTCGATATCGTTATACAGCCACTTTGCCTTCGACTGGGGCTTGTTGAGCTGCTCGAAACGCATGAATCTTCGGTATTTGCATGGAATGAAGCGTTTTCAACTTTTTAATAGGAGCTGGGACACCTACAGCGAGCGTAAAACTCAAATGCTCGATTTCGTTATGAAGCGACTTTGCCTTCGACTAGGGCTTGTTGGGCTGCTCGAACCGCATGAATCTTCCCGATCCCCCGATCCCCCGATCCCCCGATCCCCCGATCCCCCGATCACCCGATCCCCCGATCCCCCGATCCCCCGATCCCCCGATCCCCCGATCCCCCGATCCCCCGATCCCCCGATCCCCCGATCCCCCGATCCCCCGATCCCCCGATCCCCCGATCCCCCGATCCCCCGATCCCCCGATCCCCCGATCCCCCGATCCCCCGATCCCCCGATCCCCCGATCCCCCGATCCCCCGATCCCCCGATCCCCCGATCCCCCGATCCCCCGATCCCCCGATCCCCCGATCCCCCGATCCCCCGATCCCCCGATCCCCGATCCCCCGATCCCCCGATCCCCCGATCCCCCGATCCCCCGATCCCCCGATCCCCCGATCCCCCGATCCCCCGATCCCCCGATCCCCCGATCCCCCGATCCCCCGATCCCCCGATCCCCCGATCCCCCGATCCCCCGATCCCCCGATCCCCCGATCCCCCGATCCCCCGATCCCCCGATCCCCCGATCCCCCGATCCCCCGATCCCCCGATCCTCCGATCCTCCGATCCCCCGATCCCGATCCCGATCCACCGACCCTGATACCTCGATCCCGATTCCGATCCCATAAAAGTCGAAAATTGAAATTTTCGTAATGCTTTCTCATCAAGGTTAAAAGTTGAAAGTTGAAAGAGTTCTCACTTCATAATACGAGCTGGAACACCTACAGCGAGCGTAAAACTCAAATGCTCGATTTCGTTATGAAACGACCTTGCCTTCGACTAGGGCTTGTTGGGCTGCTCGAAACGCATGAATCTTCCCGATCCCTCGATCCCCCGATCCCCCGATACCCCGATACCCCGATACCCAGATCCCCCGATCCCCCGATCCCCCGATACCCCGATCCCCCGATCACGCGATCCCCCGATCCCGCGATCCCCCGATCCCCCGATCCCCCGATCCCCCGATCCCCCGATCCCCCGATCCCCGATCCTCCGATCCCCCGATCCCCCGATCCCCCGATCCCCCGATCCCCCGATCCCCCGATCCCCCGATCCCCCGATCCCCCGATCCCCCGATCCCCCGATCCCCCGATCCCCCGATCCCCCGATCCCCCGATCCCCCGATCCCCCGATCCCCCGATCCCCCGATCCCCCGATCCCCCGATCCCCCGATCCCCCGATCCCCCGATCCATCGATCCCCCGATCCCCCGATCCCCCGATCCCCCGATCCCCCGATCCCCCGATCCCCCGATCCCCCGATCCCCCGATCCCGATCCCGATCCACCGACCCTGATACCTCGATCCCGATTCCGATCCCATAAAAGTCGAAAATTAAAATTTTCGTAATGCTTTCTCATCAAGGTTAAAAGTTGAAAGTTGAAAGAGTTCTCACTTCATAATACGAGCTGGAAAACCTACCGCGAGCGTAAAACTCAAATGCTCGACTTCGTTATGAAGCGACTTTGCCTTCGACTGGGGCTTGTTGGGCTGCTCGAAACGCATGAATCTTCGATATTTGCATGGAATAAAGGGTTTTCAACTTTTTAATACGAGCTGGGACACCTATAGAGAGCGTAAAACTCAAATGCTCGATTTCGTTATGAAGCGACTTTGCCTTCGACTGGGGCTTGATGGGCTGCTCGAAACGCATGAATCTTCCGTGGAATAAAGAGTTCTCACTTCATAATACGAGCTGGAATGCCTACAGCGAGCGTTAAACTCAAATGCTCGATATCGTTATACAGCCACTTTGCCTTCGATTGGGGCTTGTTTGGCTGCTCGAAACGCGTGAATCTTCGGTATTTGCATGGAATGAAGCGTTTTTAACTTCATAATACGAGCTGGAACACATACAGCGAGCGTAAAACTCAAATGTTCGATTTCGTTATGAAACGACCTTGCCTTTCATTATGAATTGTTCGGCTGTTCGAAACGCATGAATCTTCGATATTTGCATGGAATAAAGGGTTTTCAACTTTTTAATACGAGCTGGGACACCTATAGAGAGCGTAAAACTCAAATGCTCGATTTCGTTATGAAGCGACTTTGCCTTCGACTGGGGCTTGTTGGGCTGCTCGAAACGCATGAATCTTCGGTATTTGCATGGAATGAAGCGTTTTCAACTTTTTAATAGGAGCTGGAACACCTACAGCGAGCGTAAAACTCAAATGCTCGATTTCGTTATGAAACGACCTTGCCTTCGACTAGGGCTTGTTGGGCTGCTCGAAACGCATGAATCTTCCCGATCCCTCGATCCCCCGATCCCCCGATACCCCGATACCCCGATACCCAGATCCCCCGATCCCCCGATCCCCCGATACCCCGATACCCCGATCCCCCGATCACGCGATCCCCCGATCCCGCGATCCCCCGATCCCCCGATCCCCCGATCCCCCGATCCCCCGATCCCCCGATCCCCCGATCCCCGATCCTCCGATCCCCCGATCCCCCGATCCCCCGATCCCCCGATCCCCCGATCCCCCGATCCCCCGATCCCCCGATCCCCCGATCCCCCGATCCCCCGATCCCCCGATCCCCCGATCCCCCGATCCCCCGATCCCCCGATCCCCCGATCCCCCGATCCCCCGATCCCCCGATCCCCCGATCCCCCGATCCCCCGATCCCCCGATCCCCCGATCCCCCGATCCCCCGATCCCCCGATCCCCCGATCCCCCGATCCCCCGATCCCCCGATCCCCCGATCCCCCGATCCCCGATCCCCCGATCCCCCGATCCCCCGATCCCCCGATCCCCCGATCCCCCGATCCCCCGATCCCCCGATCCCCCGATCCCCCGATCCCCCGATCCCCCGATCCCCCGATCCCCCGATCCCCCGATCCCCCGATCCCCCGATCCCCCGATCCCCCGATCCCCCGATCACCCGATCCCCCGATCCCCCGATCCCCCGATCCCCCGATCCCCCGATCCCCCGATCCCGATCCCGATCCACCGACCCTGATACCTCGATCCCGATTCCGATCCCATAAAAGTCGAAAATTAAAATTTTCGTAATGCTTTCTCATCAAGGTTAAAAGTTGAAAGTTGAAAGAGTTCTCACTTCATAATACGAGCTGGAAAACCTACCGCGAGCGTAAAACTCAAATGCTCGACTTCGTTATGAAGCGACTTTGCCTTCGACTGGGGCTTGTTGGGCTGCTCGAAACGCATGAATCTTCGATATTTGCATGGAATAAAGGGTTTTCAACTTTTTAATACGAGCTGGGACACCTATAGAGAGCGTAAAACTCAAATGCTCGATTTCGTTATGAAGCGACTTTGCCTTCGACTGGGGCTTGATGGGCTGCTCGAAACGCATGAATCTTCCGTGGAATAAAGAGTTCTCACTTCATAATACGAGCTGGAATGCCTACAGCGAGCGTTAAACTCAAATGCTCGATATCGTTATACAGCCACTTTGCCTTCGACTGGGGCTTGTTGAGCTGCTCGAAACGCATGAATCTTCGGTATTTGCATGGAATGAAGCGTTTTCAACTTTTTAATAGGAGCTGGGACACCTACAGCGAGCGTAAAACTCAAATGCTCGATTTCGTTATGAAGCGACTTTGCCTTCGACTAGGGCTTGTTGGGCTGCTCGAAACGCATGAATCTTCCCGATCCCCCGATCCCCCGATCCCCCGATCCCCCGATCCCCCGATCCCCCGATCCCCCGATCACCCGATCCCCCGATCCCCCGATCCCCCGATCCCCCGATCCCCCGATCCCCCGATCCCCCGATCCCCCGATCCCCCGATCCCCCGATCCCCCGATCCCCCGATCCCCCGATCCCCCGATCCCCCGATCCCCCGATCCCCCGATCCCCCGATCCCCCGATCCCCCGATCCCCCGATCCCCCGATCCCCCGATCCCCCGATCCCCCGATCCCCCGATCCCCCGATCCCCCGATCCCCCGATCCCCCGATCCCCCGATCCCCCGATCCCCCGATCCCCCGATCCCCCGATCCCCCGATCCCCCGATCCCCCGATCCCCCGATCCCCCGATCCCCCGATCCCCCGATCCCCCGATCCCCCGATCCCCCGATCCCCCGATCCCCCGATCCCCCGATCCCCCGATCCCCCGATCCCCCGATCCCCCGATCCCCCGATCCCCCGATCCCCCGATCCCCCGATCCCCCGATCCCCCGATCCCCCGATCCCCCGATCCTCCGATCCTCCGATCCCCCGATCCCGATCCCGATCCACCGACCCTGATACCTCGATCCCGATTCCGATCCCATAAAAGTCGAAAATTGAAATTTTCGTAATGCTTTCTCATCAAGGTTAAAAGTTGAAAGTTGAAAGAGTTCTCACTTCATAATACGAGCTGGAACACCTACAGCGAGCGTAAAACTCAAATGCTCGATTTCGTTATGAAACGACCTTGCCTTCGACTAGGGCTTGTTGGGCTGCTCGAAACGCATGAATCTTCCCGATCCCTCGATCCCCCGATCCCCCGATCCCCCGATCCCCCGATACCCAGATCCCCCGATCCCCCGATCCCCCGATACCCCGATCCCCCGATCACGCGATCCCCCGATCCCGCGATCCCCCGATCCCCCGATCCCCCGATCCCCCGATCCCCCGATCCCCCGATCCCCGATCCTCCGATCCCCCGATCCCCCGATCCCCCGATCCCCCGATCCCCCGATCCCCCGATCCCCCGATCCCCCGATCCCCCGATCCCCCGATCCCCCGATCCCCCGATCCCCCGATCCCCCGATCCCCCGATCCCCCGATCCCCCGATCCCCCGATCCCCCGATCCCCCGATCCCCCGATCCCCCGATCCCCCGATCCCCCGATCCCCCGATCCCCCGATCCCCCGATCCCCCGATCCCCCGATCCATCGATCCCCCGATCCCCCGATCCCCCGATCCCCCGATCCCCCGATCCCCCGATCCCCCGATCCCGATCCCGATCCACCGACCCTGATACCTCGATCCCGATTCCGATCCCATAAAAGTCGAAAATTAAAATTTTCGTAATGCTTTCTCATCAAGGTTAAAAGTTGAAAGTTGAAAGAGTTCTCACTTCATAATACGAGCTGGAAAACCTACCGCGAGCGTAAAACTCAAATGCTCGACTTCGTTATGAAGCGACTTTGCCTTCGACTGGGGCTTGTTGGGCTGCTCGAAACGCATGAATCTTCGATATTTGCATGGAATAAAGGGTTTTCAACTTTTTAATACGAGCTGGGACACCTATAGAGAGCGTAAAACTCAAATGCTCGATTTCGTTATGAAGCGACTTTGCCTTCGACTGGGGCTTGATGGGCTGCTCGAAACGCATGAATCTTCCGTGGAATAAAGAGTTCTCACTTCATAATACGAGCTGGAATGCCTACAGCGAGCGTTAAACTCAAATGCTCGATATCGTTATACAGCCACTTTGCCTTCGATTGGGGCTTGTTTGGCTGCTCGAAACGCGTGAATCTTCGGTATTTGCATGGAATGAAGCGTTTTTAACTTCATAATACGAGCTGGAACACATACAGCGAGCGTAAAACTCAAATGTTCGATTTCGTTATGAAACGACCTTGCCTTTCATTATGAATTGTTCGGCTGTTCGAAACGCATGAATCTTCGATATTTGCATGGAATAAAGGGTTTTCAACTTTTTAATACGAGCTGGGACACCTATAGAGAGCGTAAAACTCAAATGCTCGATTTCGTTATGAAGCGACTTTGCCTTCGACTGGGGCTTGTTGGGCTGCTCGAAACGCATGAATCTTCGGTATTTGCATGGAATGAAGCGTTTTCAACTTTTTAATAGGAGCTGGGACACCTACAGCGAGCGTAAAACTCAAATGCTCGATTTCGTTATGAAGCGACTTTGCCTTCGACTAGGGCTTGTTGGGCTGCTCGAAACGCATGAATCTTCCCGATCCCCCGATCCCCCGATCACCCGATCCCCCGATCCCCCGATCCCCCGATCCGCCGATCCACCGATCCCCCGATCCCCCGATCCACCGACCCCGATACCTCGATCCCGATCCCGATCCCATGAAAGTCGAAAATTGAAATTTTCGTAATGCTTTCTCATCAATGTTAAAAGTTGAAAGTTGAAAGAGTTCTCACTTCATAATACGAGCTGGAACACCTACAGCGAGCGTAAAACTCAAATGCTCGATTTCGTTATGAAGCGACTTTGCCTTCGACTGGGCTTGTTGGGCTGCTAGAAACGCATGAATCTTCCTTATTTTTATGGAATAAAGAGTTCTCACTTCATAATACGAGCTGGAATGCCTACAGCGAGCGTAAAACTCAAATGCTCGATATCGTTATACAGCCACTTTGCCTTCGATTGGGTCTTGTTTGGCTGCTCGAAACGCGTGAATCTTCGGTATTTGCATGGAATGAAGCGTTTTTAACTTCTTAATACGAGCTGGAACACATACAGCGAGCGTAAAACTCAAATGCTCGAATTCGTTATGAAGCGACTTTGCCTTCGACTGGGGCTTGTTGGGCTGCTAGAAACGCATGAATCTTCCTTATTTTTATGGAATAAAGAGTTCTCACTTCATAATACGAGATGGAATGCCTACAGCGAGCGTAAAACTCAAATGCTCGATATCGTTATACAGCCACTTTGCCTTCGATTGCGGCTTGCTTGGCTGCTCGAAACACGTGAATCTTCGGTATTTGCATGGAATGAAGCGTTTTTAACTTCATAATACGAGCTGGAACACATACAGCGAGCGTAAAACTCAAATGCTCGATTTCGTTATGAAACGACCTTGCCTTCGATTATGAATTGTTCGGCTGCTCGAAACGCATGAATCTTCGATATTTGCATGGAATAAAGGGTTTTCAACTTTTTAATACGAGCTGGGACACCTATAGAGAGCGTAAAACTCAAATGCTCGATTTCGTTATGAAGCGGCTTTGCCTTCGTCTGGGCATTGATGGGCTGCTCGAAACGCATGCATCTTCCGTGTTTTCATGGAATAAAGAGTTCTCACTTCATAATACGAGCTGGAATGCCTACAGCGAGCGTTAAACTCAAATGGTCGATATCGTTATACAGCCACTTTGCCTTCGACTGGGGCTTGTTGGGCTGCTCGAAACGCATGAATCTTCGGTATTTGCATGGAATGAAGCGTTTTCAACTTTTTAATAGGAGCTGGGACACCTACAGCGAGCGTAAAACTCAAATGCTCGATTTCGTTATGAAGCGACTTTGCCTTCGACTAGGGCTTGTTGGGCTGCTCGAAACGCATGAATCTTCCCGATCCCCCGATCCCCCGATCACCCGATCCCCCGATCCCCCGATCCCCCGATCCTCCGATCCCCCGATCCCCCGATCCCCCGATCCACCGACCCCTATACCTCGATCCCGATCCCGATCCCATAAAAGTCGAAAATTGAAATTTTCGTAATGCTTTCTCATCAATGTTAAAAGTTGAAAGTTGAAAGAGTTCTCACTTCATAATACGAGCTGGAACACCTACAGCGAGCGTAAAACTCAAATGCTCGATTTCGTTATGAAGCGACTTTGCCTTCGACTGGGCTTGTTGGGCTGCTAGAAACGCATGAATCTTCCTTATTTTTATGGAATAAAGAGTTCTCACTTCATAATACGAGCTGGAATGCCTACAGCGAGCGTAAAACTCAAATGCTCGATATCGTTATACAGCCACTTTGCCTTCGATTGGGTCTTGTTTGGCTGCTCGAAACGCGTGAATCTTCGGTATTTGCATGGAATGAAGCGTTTTTAACTTCATAATACGAGCTGGAACACATACAGCGAGCGTAAAACTCAAATGCTCGATTTCGTTATGAAGCGCCTTTGCCTTCGACTGGGGCTTGATGGGCTGCTCGAAACGCATGAATCTTCCGTGATTTCATGGAATAAAGAGTTCTCACTTCATAATACGAGCTGGAACACCTACAGCGAGCGTAAAACTCAAATGCTCGATTTCGTTATGAAGCGACTTTGCCTTCGACTGGGGCTTGTTGGGCTGCTCGAAACGCATGAATCTTCGGTATTTGCATGGAATGAAGCGTTTTCAACTTTTTAATAGGAGCTGGGACACCTATAGAGAGCGTAAAACTCAAATGCTCGATTTCGTTATGAAGCGACTTTGCCTTCGACTGGGGCTTGATGGGCTGCTCGAAACGCATGAATCTTCCGTGGAATAAAGAGTTCTCACTTCATAATACGAGCTGGAATGCCTACAGCAAGCCTTAAACTCGAATGCTCGATATCGTTATACAGCCACTTTGCCTTCGATTGGGGCTTGTTTGGCTGCTCGAAACGCGTGAATCTTCGGTATTTGCATGGAATGAAGCGTTTTTAACTTCATAATACGAGCTGGAACACATACAGCGAGCGTAAAACTCAAATGCTCGATTTCGTTATGAAGCGACTTTGCCTTCGACTGGGGCTTGTTGGGCTGCTCGAAACGCATGAATCTTCGGTATTTGCATGGAATAAAGGGTTGTCAACTTTTTAATACGAGCTGGGACACCTATAGAGAGCGTAAAACTCAAATGCTCGATTTCGTTATGAAACGACCTTGCCTTCGACTAGGGCTTGTTGGGCTGCTCGAAACGCATGAATCTTCCCGATCCCTCGATCCCCCGATCCCCCGATACCCCGATCCCCCGATCCCCCGATCCCCCGATCCCCCGATCCCCCGATACCCCGATCCCCCGATCACGCGATCCCCCGATCCCGCGATCCCCCGATCCCCCGATCCCCCGATCCCCCGATCCCCCGATCCCCCGATCCCCCGATCCCCCGATCCCCCGATCCCCCGATCCCCCGATCCCCCGATCCCCCGATCCCCCGATCCCCCGATCCCCCGATCCCCCGATCCCCCGATCCCCCGATCCCCCGATCCCCCGATCCCCCGATCCCCCGATCCCCCGATCCCCCGATACCCCGATACCCCGATACCCAGATCCCCCGATCCCCCGATCCCCCGATCCCCCGATACCCCGATCCCCCGATCACGCGATCCCCCGATCCCGCGATCCCCCGATCCCCCGATCCCCCGATCCCCCGATCCCCCGATCCCCCGATCCCCCGATCCCCCGATCCCCCGATCCCCCGATCCCCCGATCCCCCGATCCCCCGATCCCCCGATCCCCCGATCCCCCGATCCCCCGATCCCCCGATCCCCCGATCCCCCGATCCCCCGATCCCCCGATCCCCCGATCCCCCGATCCCCCGATCCCCCGATCCCCCGATCCCCCGATCCCCCGATCCCCCGATCCCCCGATCCCCCGATCCCCCGATCCCCCGATCCCCCGATCCCCCGATCCCCCGATCCCCCGATCCCCCGATCCCCCGATCCCCCGATCCCCCGATCCCCCGATCCCCCGATCCCCCGATCCCCCGATCCCCCGATCCCCCGATCCCCCGATCCCCCGATCCCCCGATCCCCCGATCCCCCGATCCCCCGATCCCCCGATCCCCCGATCCCCCGATCCCCCGATCCCCCGATCCCCCGATCCCCCGATCCCCCGATCCCCCGATCCCCCGATCCCCCGATCCCCCGATCCCCCGATCCCCCGATCCCCCGATCCCCCGATCCCCCGATCCCCCGACCCCCGATCCCCCGATCCCCCGATCCCCCGATCCCCCGATCCATCGATCCCCCGATCCCCCGATCCCCCGATCCCCCGATCCCCCGATCCCCCGATCCCCCGATCCCCCGATCCCCCGATCCCCCGATCCCCCGATCCCCCGATCCCCCGATCCCCCGATCCCCCGATCCCCCGATCCCCCGATCCCCCGATCCCCCGATCCCCCGATCCCCCGATCCCCCGATCCCCCGATCCCCCGATCCCCCGATCCCCCGATCCCCCGATCCCCCGATCCCCCGATCCCCCGATCCCCCGATCCCCCGATCCCCCGATCCCCCGATCCCCCGATCCCCCGCTCCCCCGCTCCCCCGATCCCCCGATCCCCCGATCCCCCGATCCCCCGATCCCCCGATCCCCCGATCCCCCGATCCCCCGATCCCCCGATCCCCCGATCCACCGACCCTGATACCTCGATCCCGATTCCGATCCCATAAAAGTCGAAAATTAAAATTTTCGTAATGCTTTCTCATCAAGGTTAAAAGTTGAAAGTTGAAAGAGTTCTCACTTCATAATACGAGCTGGAAAACCTACCGCGAGCGTAAAACTCAAATGCTCGACTTCGTTATGAAGCGACTTTGCCTTCGACTGGGGCTTGTTGGGCTGCTCGAAACGCATGAATCTTCGATATTTGCATGGAATAAAGGGTTTTCAACTTTTTAATACGAGCTGGGACACCTATAGAGAGCGTAAAACTCAAATGCTCGATTTCGTTATGAAGCGACTTTGCCTTCGACTGGGGCTTGATGGGCTGCTCGAAACGCATGAATCTTCCGTGGAATAAAGAGTTCTCACTTCATAATACGAGCTGGAATGCCTACAGCGAGCGTTAAACTCAAATGCTCGATATCGTTATACAGCCACTTTGCCTTCGATTGGGGCTTGTTTGGCTGCTCGAAACGCGTGAATCTTCGGTATTTGCATGGAATGAAGCGTTTTTAACTTCATAATACGAGCTGGAACACATACAGCGAGCGTAAAACTCAAATGTTCGATTTCGTTATGAAACGACCTTGCCTTTCATTATGAATTGTTCGGCTGTTCGAAACGCATGAATCTTCGATATTTGCATGGAATAAAGGGTTTTCAACTTTTTAATACGAGCTGGGACACCTATAGAGAGCGTAAAACTCAAATGCTCGATTTCGTTATGAAGCGACTTTGCCTTCGACTGGGGCTTGTTGGGCTGCTCGAAACGCATGAATCTTCGGTATTTGCATGGAATGAAGCGTTTTCAACTTTTTAATAGGAGCTGGGACACCTACAGCGAGCGTAAAACTCAAATGCTCGATTTCGTTATGAAGCGACTTTGCCTTCGACTAGGGCTTGTTGGGCTGCTCGAAACGCATGAATCTTCCCGATCCCCCGATCCCCCGATCACCCGATCCCCCGATCCCCCGATCCCCCGATCCGCCGATCCACCGATCCCCCGATCCCCCGATCCACCGACCCCGATACCTCGATCCCGATCCCGATCCCATAAAAGTCGAAAATTGAAATTTTCGTAATGCTTTCTCATCAATGTTAAAAGTTGAAAGTTGAAAGAGTTCTCACTTCATAATACGAGCTGGAACACCTACAGCGAGCGTAAAACTCAAATGCTCGATATCGTTATACAGCCACTTTGCCTTCGATTGGGTCTTGTTTGGCTGCTCGAAACGCGTGAATCTTCGGTATTTGCATGGAATGAAGCGTTTTTAACTTCATAATACGAGCTGGAACACATACAGCGAGCGTAAAACTCAAATGCTCGAATTCGTTATGAAGCGACTTTGCCTTCGACTGGGGCTTGTTGGGCTGCTAGAAACGCATGAATCTTCCTTATTTTTATGGAATGCTGGAATGCCTACAGCGAGCGTAAAACTCAAATGCTCGATATCGTTATACAGCCACTTTGCCTTCGATTGGGTCTTGTTTGGCTGCTCGAAACGCGTGAATCTTCGGTATTTGCATGGAATGAAGCGTTTTTAACTTCATAATACGAGCTGGAACACATACAGCGAGCGTAAAACTCAAATGCTCGATTTCGTTATGAAGCGCCTTTGCCTTCGACTGGGGCTTGATGGGCTGCTCGAAACGCATGAATCTTCCGTGATTTCATGGAATAAAGAGTTCTCACTTCATAATACGAGCTGGAACACCTACAGCGAGCGTAAAACTCAAATGCTCGATTTCGTTATGAAGCGACTTTGCCTTCGACTGGGGCTTGTTGGGCTGCTCGAAACGCATGAATCTTCGGTATTTGCATGGAATGAAGCGTTTTCAACTTTTTAATAGGAGCTGGGACACCTATAGAGAGCGTAAAACTCAAGCTGGGACACCTATAGAGAGCGTAAAACTCAAATGCTCGATTTCGTTATGAAGCGACTTTGCCTTCGACTGGGGCTTGATGGGCTGCTCGAAACGCATGAATCTTCCCGATCCCCCGATCCCCCGATCACCCGATCACCCGATCACCCGATCCCCCGATCCCCCGATCCCCCGATCCCCCGATCCCCCGATCCCCCGATCCCCGATCCACCGATCCCCCGATCCACCGATCCACCGATCCACCGATCCCCCGATCCCCCGATCCCCCGATCCCCCGATCCCGATACCATAAAAGTCGAAAATTAAAATTTTCGTAATGCTTTATCATCAAGGTTAAAAGTTGAAAGTTGAAAGAGTTCTCACTTCATAATACGAGCTGGAATGCCTACAGCGAGCGTAAAACTCAAATGCCCGATTTCGTTATGAAGCGACTTTGCCTTCGACTAGGGCTTGTTGGGCTGCTCGAAACGCATGAATCTTCCCGATCCCCCGATCCCCCGATCCCGATGCCTCGATCCCGATGCCTCGATACCGATGCCTCGATCCCGATGCCTCGATCCCGATGCCTCGATCCCGATACCTCGATACCGATACCTCGATACCGATACCTCGATACCGATGCCTCGATCCCGATGCCTCGATACCGATACCTCGATACCGATACCTCGATACCGATACCTCGATACCGATACCTCGATACCGATACCTCGATACCGATACCTCGATACCGATACCTCGATACCGATACCTCGATACCGATACCTCGATACCGATACCTCGATACCGATACCTCGATACCGATACCTCGATACCGATACCTCGATACCGATACCTCGATACCGATACCTCGATACCGATACCTCGATACCGATACCTCGATACCGATACCTCGATACCGATACCTCGATACCGATACCTCGATACCGATACCTCGATACCGATACCTCGATACCGATACCTCGATACCGATACCTCGATACCGATACCTCGATACCGATACCTCGATACCGATACCTCGATACCGATACCTCGATACCGATACCTCGATACCGATACCTCGATACCGATACCTCGATACCGATACCTCGATACCGATACCTCGATACCGATACCTCGATACCGATACCTCGATACCGATACCTCGATACCGATACCTCGATACCGATACCTCGATACCGATACCTCGATACCGATACCTCGATACCGATACCTCGATACCGATACCTCGATACCGATACCTCGATACCGATACCTCGATACCGATACCTCGATACCGATACCTCGATACCGATACCTCGATACCGATACCTCGATACCGATACCTCGATACCGATACCTCGATACCGATACCTCGATACCGATACCTCGATACCGATACCTCGATACCGATACCTCGATACCGATACCTCGATACCGATACCTCGATACCGATACCTCGATACCGATACCTCGATACCGATACCTCGATACCGATACCTCGATACCGATACCTCGATACCGATACCTCGATACCGATACCTCGATACCGATACCTCGATACCGATACCTCGATACCGATACCTCGATACCGATACCTCGATACCGATACCTCGATACCGATACCTCGATACCGATACCTCGATACCGATACCTCGATACCGATACCTCGATACCGATACCTCGATACCGATACCTCGATACCGATACCTCGATACCGATACCTCGATACCGATACCTCGATACCGATACCTCGATACCGATACCTCGATACCGATACCTCGATACCGATACCTCGATACCGATACCTCGATACCGATACCTCGATACCGATACCTCGATACCGATACCTCGATACCGATACCTCGATACCGATACCTCGATACCGATACCTCGATACCGATACCTCGATACCGATACCTCGATACCGATACCTCGATACCGATACCTCGATACCGATACCTCGATACCGATACCTCGATACCGATACCTCGATACCGATACCTCGATACCGATACCTCGATACCGATACCTCGATACCGATACCTCGATACCGATACCTCGATACCGATACCTCGATACCGATACCTCGATACCGATACCTCGATACCGATACCTCGATACCGATACCTCGATACCGATACCTCGATACCGATACCTCGATACCGATACCTCGATACCGATACCTCGATACCGATACCTCGATACCGATACCTCGATACCGATACCTCGATACCGATACCTCGATACCGATACCTCGATACCGATACCTCGATACCGATACCTCGATACCGATACCTCGATACCGATACCTCGATACCGATACCTCGATACCGATACCTCGATACCGATACCTCGATACCGATACCTCGATACCGATACCTCGATACCGATACCTCGATACCGATACCTCGATACCGATACCTCGATACCGATACCTCGATACCGATACCTCGATACCGATACCTCGATACCGATACCTCGATACCGATACCTCGATACCGATACCTCGATACCGATACCTCGATACCGATACCTCGATACCGATACCTCGATACCGATACCTCGATACCGATACCTCGATACCGATACCTCGATACCGATACCTCGATACCGATACCTCGATACCGATACCTCGATACCGATACCTCGATACCGATACCTCGATACCGATACCTCGATACCGATACCTCGATACCGATACCTCGATACCGATACCTCGATACCGATACCTCGATACCGATACCTCGATACCGATACCTCGATACCGATACCTCGATACCGATACCTCGATACCGATACCTCGATACCGATACCTCGATACCGATACCTCGATACCGATACCTCGATACCGATACCTCGATACCGATACCTCGATACCGATACCTCGATACCGATACCTCGATACCGATACCTCGATACCGATACCTCGATACCGATACCTCGATACCGATACCTCGATACCGATACCTCGATACCGATACCTCGATACCGATACCTCGATACCGATACCTCGATACCGATACCTCGATACCGATACCTCGATACCGATACCTCGATACCGATACCTCGATACCGATACCTCGATACCGATACCTCGATACCGATACCTCGATACCGATACCTCGATACCGATACCTCGATACCGATACCTCGATACCGATACCTCGATACCGATACCTCGATACCGATACCTCGATACCGATACCTCGATACCGATACCTCGATACCGATACCTCGATACCGATACCTCGATACCGATACCTCGATACCGATACCTCGATACCGATACCTCGATACCGATACCTCGATACCGATACCTCGATACCGATACCTCGATACCGATACCTCGATACCGATACCTCGATACCGATACCTCGATACCGATACCTCGATACCGATACCTCGATACCGATACCTCGATACCGATACCTCGATACCGATACCTCGATACCGATACCTCGATACCGATACCTCGATACCGATACCTCGATACCGATACCTCGATACCGATACCTCGATACCGATACCTCGATACCGATACCTCGATACCGATACCTCGATACCGATACCTCGATACCGATACCTCGATACCGATACCTCGATACCGATACCTCGATACCGATACCTCGATACCGATACCTCGATACCGATACCTCGATACCGATACCTCGATACCGATACCTCGATACCGATACCTCGATACCGATACCTCGATACCGATACCTCGATACCGATACCTCGATACCGATACCTCGATACCGATACCTCGATACCGATACCTCGATACCGATACCTCGATACCGATACCTCGATACCGATACCTCGATACCGATACCTCGATACCGATACCTCGATACCGATACCTCGATACCGATACCTCGATACCGATACCTCGATACCGATACCTCGATACCGATACCTCGATACCGATACCTCGATACCGATACCTCGATACCGATACCTCGATACCGATACCTCGATACCGATACCTCGATACCGATACCTCGATACCGATACCTCGATACCGATACCTCGATACCGATACCTCGATACCGATACCTCGATACCGATACCTCGATACCGATACCTCGATACCGATACCTCGATACCGATACCTCGATACCGATACCTCGATACCGATACCTCGATACCGATACCTCGATACCGATACCTCGATACCGATACCTCGATACCGATACCTCGATACCGATACCTCGATACCGATACCTCGATACCGATACCTCGATACCGATACCTCGATACCGATACCTCGATACCGATACCTCGATACCGATACCTCGATACCGATACCTCGATACCGATACCTCGATACCGATACCTCGATACCGATACCTCGATACCGATACCTCGATACCGATACCTCGATACCGATACCTCGATACCGATACCTCGATACCGATACCTCGATACCGATACCTCGATACCGATACCTCGATACCGATACCTCGATACCGATACCTCGATACCGATACCTCGATACCGATACCTCGATACCGATACCTCGATACCGATACCTCGATACCGATACCTCGATACCGATACCTCGATACCGATACCTCGATACCGATACCTCGATACCGATACCTCGATACCGATACCTCGATACCGATACCTCGATACCGATACCTCGATACCGATACCTCGATACCGATACCTCGATACCGATACCTCGATACCGATACCTCGATACCGATACCTCGATACCGATACCTCGATACCGATACCTCGATACCGATACCTCGATACCGATACCTCGATACCGATACCTCGATACCGATACCTCGATACCGATACCTCGATACCGATACCTCGATACCGATACCTCGATACCGATACCTCGATACCGATACCTCGATACCGATACCTCGATACCGATACCTCGATACCGATACCTCGATACCGATACCTCGATACCGATACCTCGATACCGATACCTCGATACCGATACCTCGATACCGATACCTCGATACCGATACCTCGATACCGATACCTCGATACCGATACCTCGATACCGATACCTCGATACCGATACCTCGATACCGATACCTCGATACCGATACCTCGATACCGATACCTCGATACCGATACCTCGATACCGATACCTCGATACCGATACCTCGATACCGATACCTCGATACCGATACCTCGATACCGATACCTCGATACCGATACCTCGATACCGATACCTCGATACCGATACCTCGATACCGATACCTCGATACCGATACCTCGATACCGATACCTCGATACCGATACCTCGATACCGATACCTCGATACCGATACCTCGATACCGATACCTCGATACCGATACCTCGATACCGATACCTCGATACCGATACCTCGATACCGATACCTCGATACCGATACCTCGATACCGATACCTCGATACCGATACCTCGATACCGATACCTCGATACCGATACCTCGATACCGATACCTCGATACCGATACCTCGATACCGATACCTCGATACCGATACCTCGATACCGATACCTCGATACCGATACCTCGATACCGATACCTCGATACCGATACCTCGATACCGATACCTCGATACCGATACCTCGATACCGATACCTCGATACCGATACCTCGATACCGATACCTCGATACCGATACCTCGATACCGATACCTCGATACCGATACCTCGATACCGATACCTCGATACCGATACCTCGATACCGATACCTCGATACCGATACCTCGATACCGATACCTCGATACCGATACCTCGATACCGATACCTCGATACCGATACCTCGATACCGATACCTCGATACCGATACCTCGATACCGATACCTCGATACCGATACCTCGATACCGATACCTCGATACCGATACCTCGATACCGATACCTCGATACCGATACCTCGATACCGATACCTCGATACCGATACCTCGATACCGATACCTCGATACCGATACCTCGATACCGATACCTCGATACCGATACCTCGATACCGATACCTCGATACCGATACCTCGATACCGATACCTCGATACCGATACCTCGATACCGATACCTCGATACCGATACCTCGATACCGATACCTCGATACCGATACCTCGATACCGATACCTCGATACCGATACCTCGATACCGATACCTCGATACCGATACCTCGATACCGATACCTCGATACCGATACCTCGATACCGATACCTCGATACCGATACCTCGATACCGATACCTCGATACCGATACCTCGATACCGATACCTCGATACCGATACCTCGATACCGATACCTCGATACCGATACCTCGATACCGATACCTCGATACCGATACCTCGATACCGATACCTCGATACCGATACCTCGATACCGATACCTCGATACCGATACCTCGATACCGATACCTCGATACCGATACCTCGATACCGATACCTCGATACCGATACCTCGATACCGATACCTCGATACCGATACCTCGATACCGATACCTCGATACCGATACCTCGATACCGATACCTCGATACCGATACCTCGATACCGATACCTCGATACCGATACCTCGATACCGATACCTCGATACCGATACCTCGATACCGATACCTCGATACCGATACCTCGATACCGATACCTCGATACCGATACCTCGATACCGATACCTCGATACCGATACCTCGATACCGATACCTCGATACCGATACCTCGATACCGATACCTCGATACCGATACCTCGATACCGATACCTCGATACCGATACCTCGATACCGATACCTCGATACCGATACCTCGATACCGATACCTCGATACCGATACCTCGATACCGATACCTCGATACCGATACCTCGATACCGATACCTCGATACCGATACCTCGATACCGATACCTCGATACCGATACCTCGATACCGATACCTCGATACTCGATACCTCGATACCTCGATACCTCGATACCTCGATACCTCGATACCTCGATACCTCGATACCTCGATACCTCGATACCTCGATACCTCGATACCTCGATACCTCGATACCTCGATACCTCGATACCTCGATACCTCGATACCTCGATACCTCGATACCTCGATACCTCGATACCTCGATACCTCGATACCTCGATACCTCGATACCTCGATACCTCGATACCTCGATACCTCGATACCTCGATACCTCGATACCTCGATACCTCGATACCTCGATACCTCGATACCTCGATACCTCGATACCTCGATACCTCGATACCTCGATACCTCGATACCTCGATACCTCGATACCTCGATACCTCGATACCTCGATACCTCGATACCTCGATACCTCGATACCTCGATACCTCGATACCTCGATACCTCGATACCTCGATACCTCGATACCTCGATACCTCGATACCTCGATACCTCGATACCTCGATACCTCGATACCTCGATACCTCGATACCTCGATACCTCGATACCTCGATACCTCGATACCTCGATACCTCGATACCTCGATACCTCGATACCTCGATACCTCGATACCTCGATACCTCGATACCTCGATACCTCGATACCTCGATACCTCGATACCTCGATACCTCGATACCTCGATACCTCGATACCTCGATACCTCGATACCTCGATACCTCGATACCTCGATACCTCGTACCTCGATACCTCGATACCTCGATACCTCGATACCTCGATACCTCGATACCTCGATACCTCGATACCTCGATACCTCGATACCTCGATACCTCGATACCTCGATACCTCGATACCTCGATACCTCGATACCTCGATACCTCGATACCTCGATACCTCGATACCTCGATACCTCGATACCTCGATACCTCGATACCTCGATACCTCGATACCTCGATACCTCGATACCTCGATACCTCGATACCTCGATACCTCGATACCTCGATACCTCGATACCTCGATACCTCGATACCTCGATACCTCGATACCTCGATACCTCGATACCTCGATACCTCGATACCTCGATACCTCGATACCTCGATACCTCGATACCTCGATACCTCGATACCTCGATACCTCGATACCTCGATACCTCGATACCTCGATACCTCGATACCTCGATACCTCGATACCTCGATACCTCGATACCTCGATACCTCGATACCTCGATACCTCGATACCTCGATACCTCGATACCTCGATACCTCGATACCTCGATACCTCGATACCTCGATACCTCGATACCTCGATACCTCGATACCTCGATACCTCGATACCTCGATACCTCGATACCTCGATACCTCGATACCTCGATACCTCGATACCTCGATACCTCGATACCTCGATACCTCGATACCTCGATACCTCGATACCTCGATACCTCGATACCTCGATACCTCGATACCTCGATACCTCGATACCTCGATACCTCGATACCTCGATACCTCGATACCTCGATACCTCGATACCTCGATACCTCGATACCTCGATACCTCGATACCTCGATACCTCGATACCTCGATACCTCGATACCTCGATACCTCGATACCTCGATACCTCGATACCTCGATACCTCGATACCTCGATACCTCGATACCTCGATACCTCGATACCTCGATACCTCGATACCTCGATACCTCGATACCTCGATACCTCGATACCTCGATACCTCGATACCTCGATACCTCGATACCTCGATACCTCGATACCTCGATACCTCGATACCTCGATACCTCGATACCTCGATACCTCGATACCTCGATACCTCGATACCTCGATACCTCGATACCTCGATACCTCGATACCTCGATACCTCGATACCTCGATACCTCGATACCTCGATACCTCGATACCTCGATACCTCGATACCTCGATACCTCGATACCTCGATACCTCGATACCTCGATACCTCGATACCTCGATACCTCGATACCTCGATACCTCGATACCTCGATACCTCGATACCTCGATACCTCGATACCTCGATACCTCGATACCTCGATACCTCGATACCTCGATACCTCGATACCTCGATACCTCGATACCTCGATACCTCGATACCTCGATACCTCGATACCTCGATACCTCGATACCTCGATACCTCGATACCTCGATACCTCGATACCTCGATACCTCGATACCTCGATACCTCGATACCTCGATACCTCGATACCTCGATACCTCGATACCTCGATACCTCGATACCTCGATACCTCGATACCTCGATACCTCGATACCTCGATACCTCGATACCTCGATACCTCGATACCTCGATACCTCGATACCTCGATACCTCGATACCTCGATACCTCGATACCTCGATACCTCGATACCTCGATACCTCGATACCTCGATACCTCGATACCTCGATACCTCGATACCTCGATACCTCGATACCTCGATACCTCGATACCTCGATACCTCGATACCTCGATACCTCGATACCTCGATACCTCGATACCTCGATACCTCGATACCTCGATACCTCGATACCTCGATACCTCGATACCTCGATACCTCGATACCTCGATACCTCGATACCTCGATACCGATACCTCGATACCTCGATACCTCGATACCTCGATACCGATACCTCGATACCGATACCTCGATACCGATACCTCGATACCGATACCTCGATACCGATACCTCGATACCGATACCTCGATACCGATACCTCGATACCGATACCTCGATACCGATACCTCGATACCGATACCTCGATACCGATACCTCGATACCGATACCTCGATACCGATACCTCGATACCGATACCTCGATACCGATACCTCGATACCGATACCTCGATACCGATACCTCGATACCGATACCTCGATACGATACCTCGATACCGATACCTCGATACCGATACCTCGATACCGATACCTCGATACCGATACCTCGATACCGATACCTCGATACCGATACCTCGATACCGATACCTCGATACGATACCTCGATACCGATACCTCGATACCGATACCTCGATACCGATACCTCGATACCGATACCTCGATACCGATACCTCGATACCGATACCTCGATACCGATACCTCGATACCGATACCTCGATACCGATACCTCGATACCGATACCTCGATACCGATACCTCGATACCGATACCTCGATACCGATACCTCGATACCGATACCTCGATACCGATACCTCGATACCGATACCACGATACCGAGACCTCGATACCGATACCTCGATACCGATACCTCGATACCGATACCTCGATACCGATACCTCGATACCGATACCTCGATACCGATACCTCGATACCGATACCTCGATACCGATACCTCGATACCGATACCTCGATACCGATACCTCGATACCGATACCTCGATACCGATACCTCGATACCGATACCTCGATACCGATACCTCGATACCGATACCTCGATACCGATACCTCGATACCGATACCTCGATACCGATACCTCGATACCGATACCTCGATACCGATACCTCGATACCGATACCTCGATACCGATACCTCGATCGATACCGATACCGATACTCGATACCGATACCCTCGATACCGATACCTCGATACCGATACCTCGATACGATACCTCGATACCGATACCTCGATACCGATACCTCGATACCGATACCTCGATACCGATACCTCGATACCGATACCTCGATACCGATACCTCGATACCGATACCTCGATACCGATACCTCGATACCGATACCTCGATACCGATACCTCGATAACCGATACCTCGATACCGATACCTCGATACCGATACCTCGATACCGATACCTCGATACCGATACCTCGATACCGATACCTCGATACCGATACCTCGATACCGATACCTCGATACCGATACCTCGATACCGATACCTCGATAACGATACCTCGATAACGATACCTCGATAACGATACCTCGATACCGATACCTCGATACCGATACCTCGATACCGATACCTCGATACCGATACCTCGATACCGATACCTCGATACCGATACCTCGATACCGATACCTCGATACCGATACCTCGATACCGATACCTCGATACCGATACCTCGATACCGATACCTCGATACCGATACCTCGATACCGATACCTCGATACCGATACCTCGATACCGATACCTCGATACCGATACCTCGATACGATACCTCGATACCTCGATACCGATTACCTCGATACCGATACCTCGATACCGATACCTCGATACCGATACCATCGATACCGATACCTCGATACCGATACCTCGATACCGATACCTCGATACCGATACCTCGATACCGATACCTATACCGATACCTCGATACCGATACCTCGATACCGATACCTCGATACCGATACCTCGATACCGATACCTCGATACCGATACCTCGATACCGATACCTCGATACCGATACCTCGATACCGATACCTCGATACCGATACCTCGATACCGATACCTCGATACCGATACCTCGATACCGATACCTCGATACCGATACCTCGATACCGATACCTCGATACCGATACCTCGATACCGATACCTCGATACCGATACCTCGATACCGATACCTCGATACCGATACCTCGATACCGATACCTCGATACCGATACCTCGATACCGATACCTCGATACCGATACCTCGATACCGATACCTCGATACCGATACCTCGATACCGATACCTCGATACCGATACCTCGATACCGATACCTCGATACCGATACCTCGATACCGATACCTCGATACCGATACCTCGATACCGATACCTCGATACCGATACCTCGATACCGATACCTCGATACCGATACCTCGATACCGATACCTCGATACCGATACCTCGATACCGATACCTCGATACCGATACCTCGATACCGATACCTCGATACCGATACCTCGATACCGATACCTCGATACCGATACCTCGATACCGATACCTCGATACCGATACCTCGATACCGATACCTCGATACCGATACCTCGATACCGATACCTCGATACCGATACCTCGATACCGATACCTCGATACCGATACCTCGATACCGATACCTCGATACCGATACCTCGATACCGATACCTCGATACCGATACCTCGATACCGATACCTCGATACCGATACCTCGATACCGATACCTCGATACCGATACCTCGATACCGATACCTCGATACCGATACCTCGATACCGATACCTCGATACCGATACCTCGATACCGATACCTCGATACCGATACCTCGATACCGATACCTCGATACCGATACCTCGATACCGATACCTCGATACCGATACCTCGATACCGATACCTCGATACCGATACCTCGATACCGATACCTCGATACCGATACCTCGATACCGATACCTCGATACCGATACCTCGATACCGATACCTCGATACCGATACCTCGATACCGATACCTCGATACCGATACCTCGATACCTCGATACCTCGATACCTCGATACCTCGATACCTCGATACCTCGATACCTCGATACCTCGATACCTCGATACCTCGATACCTCGATACCTCGATACCTCGATACCTCGATACCTCGATACCTCGATACCTCGATACCTCGATACCTCGATACCTCGATACCTCGATACCTCGATACCTCGATACCTCGATACCTCGATACCTCGATACCTCGATACCTCGATACCTCGATACCTCGATACCTCGATACCTCGATACCTCGATACCTCGATACCTCGATACCTCGATACCTCGATACCTCGATACCTCGATACCTCGATACCTCGATACCTCGATACCTCGATACCTCGATACCTCGATACCTCGATACCTCGATACCTCGATACCTCGATACCTCGATACCTCGATACCTCGATACCTCGATACCTCGATACCTCGATACCTCGATACCTCGATACCTCGATACCTCGATACCTCGATACCTCGATACCTCGATACCTCGATACCTCGATACCTCGATACCTCGATACCTCGATACCTCGATACCTCGATACCTCGATACCTCGATACCTCGATACCTCGATACCTCGATACCTCGATACCTCGATACCTCGATACCTCGATACCTCGATACCTCGATACCTCGATACCTCGATACCTCGATACCTCGATACCTCGATACCTCGATACCTCGATACCTCGATACCTCGATACCTCGATACCTCGATACCTCGATACCTCGATACCTCGATACCTCGATACCTCGATACCTCGATACCTCGATACCTCGATACCCGATACCTCGATACCTCGATACCTCGATACCGATACCTCGATACCGATACCTCGATACCGATACCTCGATACCGATACCTCGATACCGATACCTCGATACCGATACCTCGATACCGATACCTCGATACCGATACCTCGATACCGATACCTCGATACCGATACCTCGATACCGATACCTCGATACCGATACCTCGATACCGATACCTCGATACCGATACCTCGATACCGATACCTCGATACCGATACCTCGATACCGATACCTCGATACCGATACCTCGATACCGATACCTCGATACCGATACCTCGATACCGATACCTCGATACCGATACCTCGATACCGATACCTCGATACCGATACCTCGATACCGATACCTCGATACCGATACCTCGATACCGATACCTCGATACCGATACCTCGATACCGATACCTCGATACCGATACCTCGATACCGATACCTCGATACCGATACCTCGATACCGATACCTCGATACCGATACCTCGATACCGATACCTCGATACCGATACCTCGATACCGATACCTCGATACCGATACCTCGATACCGATACCTCGATACCGATACCTCGATACCGATACCTCGATACCGATACCTCGATACCGATACCTCGATACCGATACCTCGATACCGATACCTCGATACCGATACCTCGATACCGATACCTCGATACCGATACCTCGATACCGATACCTCGATACCGATACCTCGATACCGATACCTCGATACCGATACCTCGATACCGATACCTCGATACCGATACCTCGATACCGATACCTCGATACCGATACCTCGATACCGATACCTCGATACCGATACCTCGATACCGATACCTCGATACCGATACCTCGATACCGATACCTCGATACCGATACCTCGATACCGATACCTCGATACCGATACCTCGATACCGATACCTCGATACCGATACCTCGATACCGATACCTCGATACCGATACCTCGATACCGATACCTCGATACCGATACCTCGATACCGATACCTCGATACCGATACCTCGATACCGATACCTCGATACCGATACCTCGATACCGATACCTCGATACCGATACCTCGATACCGATACCTCGATACCGATACCTCGATACCGATACCTCGATACCGATACCTCGATACCGATACCTCGATACCGATACCTCGATACCGATACCTCGATACCGATACCTCGATACCGATACCTCGATACCGATACCTCGATACCGATACCTCGATACCGATACCTCGATACCGATACCTCGATACCGATACCTCGATACCGATACCTCGATACCGATACCTCGATACCGATACCTCGATACCGATACCTCGATACCGATACCTCGATACCGATACCTCGATACCGATACCTCGATACCGATACCTCGATACCGATACCTCGATACCGATACCTCGATACCGATACCTCGATACCGATACCTCGATACCGATACCTCGATACCGATACCTCGATACCGATACCTCGATACCGATACCTCGATACCGATACCTCGATACCGATACCTCGATACCGATACCTCGATACCGATACCTCGATACCGATACCTCGATACCGATACCTCGATACCGATACCTCGATACCGATACCTCGATACCGATACCTCGATACCGATACCTCGATACCGATACCTCGATACCGATACCTCGATACCGATACCTCGATACCGATACCTCGATACCGATACCTCGATACCGATACCTCGATACCGATACCTCGATACCGATACCTCGATACCGATACCTCGATACCGATACCTCGATACCGATACCTCGATACCGATACCTCGATACCGATACCTCGATACCGATACCTCGATACCGATACCTCGATACCGATACCTCGATACCGATACCTCGATACCGATACCTCGATACCGATACCTCGATACCGATACCTCGATACCGATACCTCGATACCGATACCTCGATACCGATACCTCGATACCGATACCTCGATACCGATACCTCGATACCGATACCTCGATACCGATACCTCGATACCGATACCTCGATACCGATACCTCGATACCGATACCTCGATACCGATACCTCGATACCGATACCTCGATACCGATACCTCGATACCGATACCTCGATACCGATACCTCGATACCGATACCTCGATACCGATACCTCGATACCGATACCTCGATACCGATACCTCGATACCGATACCTCGATACCGATACCTCGATACCGATACCTCGATACCGATACCTCGATACCGATACCTCGATACCGATACCTCGATACCGATACCTCGATACCGATACCTCGATACCGATACCTCGATACCGATACCTCGATACCGATACCTCGATACCGATACCTCGATACCGATACCTCGATACCGATACCTCGATACCGATACCTCGATACCGATACCTCGATACCGATACCTCGATACCGATACCTCGATACCGATACCTCGATACCGATACCTCGATACCGATACCTCGATACCGATACCTCGATACCGATACCTCGATACCGATACCTCGATACCGATACCTCGATACCGATACCTCGATACCGATACCTCGATACCGATACCTCGATACCGATACCTCGATACCGATACCTCGATACCGATACCTCGATACCGATACCTCGATACCGATACCTCGATACCGATACCTCGATACCGATACCTCGATACCGATACCTCGATACCGATACCTCGATACCGATACCTCGATACCGATACCTCGATACCGATACCTCGATACCGATACCTCGATACCGATACCTCGATACCGATACCTCGATACCGATACCTCGATACCGATACCTCGATACCGATACCTCGATACCGATACCTCGATACCGATACCTCGATACCGATACCTCGATACCGATACCTCGATACCGATACCTCGATACCGATACCTCGATACCGATACCTCGATACCGATACCTCGATACCGATACCTCGATACCGATACCTCGATACCGATACCTCGATACCGATACCTCGATACCGATACCTCGATACCGATACCTCGATACCGATACCTCGATACCGATACCTCGATACCGATACCTCGATACCGATACCTCGATACCGATACCTCGATACCGATACCTCGATACCGATACCTCGATACCGATACCTCGATACCGATACCTCGATACCGATACCTCGATACCGATACCTCGATACCGATACCTCGATACCGATACCTCGATACCGATACCTCGATACCGATACCTCGATACCGATACCTCGATACCGATACCTCGATACCGATACCTCGATACCGATACCTCGATACCGATACCTCGATACCGATACCTCGATACCGATACCTCGATACCGATACCTCGATACCGATACCTCGATACCGATACCTCGATACCGATACCTCGATACCGATACCTCGATACCGATACCTCGATACCGATACCTCGATACCGATACCTCGATACCGATACCTCGATACCGATACCTCGATACCGATACCTCGATACCGATACCTCGATACCGATACCTCGATACCGATACCTCGATACCGATACCTCGATACCGATACCTCGATACCGATACCTCGATACCGATACCTCGATACCGATACCTCGATACCGATACCTCGATACCGATACCTCGATACCGATACCTCGATACCGATACCTCGATACCGATACCTCGATACCGATACCTCGATACCGATACCTCGATACCGATACCTCGATACCGATACCTCGATACCGATACCTCGATACCGATACCTCGATACCGATACCTCGATACCGATACCTCGATACCGATACCTCGATACCGATACCTCGATACCGATACCTCGATACCGATACCTCGATACCGATACCTCGATACCGATACCTCGATACCGATACCTCGATACCGATACCTCGATACCGATACCTCGATACCGATACCTCGATACCGATACCTCGATACCGATACCTCGATACCGATACCTCGATACCGATACCTCGATACCGATACCTCGATACCGATACCTCGATACCGATACCTCGATACCGATACCTCCATCCCGATACCTCCATCCCGATACCTCCATCCCGATACCTCCATCCCGATACCTCCATCCCGATACCTCCATCCCGATACCTCCATCCCGATACCTCCATCCCGATACCTCCATCCCGATACCTCCATCCCGATACCTCCATCCCGATACCTCCATCCCGATACCTCCATCCCGATACCTCCATCCCGATACCTCCATCCCGATACCTCCATCCCGATACCTCCATCCCGATACCTCCATCCCGATACCTCCATCCCGATACCTCCATCCCGATACCTCCATCCCGATACCTCCATCCCGATACCTCCATCCCGATACCTCCATCCCGATACCATAAAATTCGAAAATTGAAATTTTCGTAATGCTTTCTCATCAAGGTTAAAAGTTGAAAGTTGAAAGAGTTCTCACTTCATAATACGAGCTGGAATGCCTACAGCGAGCGTTAAACTCAAATGCTCGATATCGTTATACAGCCACTTTGCCTTCGACTGGGGCTTGTTGGGCTGCTCGAAACGCATGAATCTTCGGTATTTGCATGGAATGAAGCGTTTTCAACTTTTTAATAGGAGCTGGGACACCTACAGCGAGCGTAAAACTCAAATGCTCGATTTCGTTATGAAGCGACTTTGCCTTCGACTAGGGCTTGTTGGGCTGCTCGAAACGCATGAATCTTCCCGATCCCCCGATCCCCCGATCACCCGATCCCCCGATCCCCCGATCCACCGACCCCGATACCTCGATCCCGATCCCGATCCCATAAAAGTCGAAAATTGAAATTTTCGTAATGCTTTCTCATCAATGTTAAAAGTTGAAAGTTGAAAGAGTTCTCACTTCATAATACGAGCTGGAACACCTACAGCGAGCGTAAAACTCAAATGCTCGATTTCGTTATGAAGCGACTTTGCCTTCGACTGGGCTTGTTGGGCTGCTAGAAACGCATGAATCTTCCTTATTTTTATGGAATAAAGAGTTCTCACTTCATAATACGAGCTGGAATGCCTACAGCGAGCGTAAAACTCAAATGCTCGATATCGTTATACAGCCACTTTGCCTTCGACTGGGGCTTGTTGAGCTGCTCGAAACGCATGAATCTTCGGTATTTGCATGGAATGAAGCGTTTTCAACTTTTTAATAGGAGCTGGGACACCTACAGCGAGCGTAAAACTCAAATGCTCGATTTCGTTATGAAGCGACTTTGCCTTCGACTAGGGCTTGTTGGGCTGCTCGAACCGCATGAATCTTCCCGATCCCCCGATCCCCCGATCGCCCGATCCCCCGATCGCCCGATCCCCCGATCGCCCGATCCCCCGATCGCCCGATCCCCCGATCGCCCGATCCCCCGATCGCCCGATCCCCCGATCGCCCGATCCCCCGATCGCCCGATCCCCCGATCGCCCGATCCCCCGATCGCCCGATCCCCCGATCGCCCGATCCCCCGATCCCCCGATCCCCCGATCCCCCGATCCCCCGATCCCCCGATCCCCCGATCCCCCGATCCCCCGATCCCCCGATCCCCCGATCCCCCGATCCCCCGATCCCCCGATCCCCCGATCCCCCGATCCCCCGATCCCCCGATCCTCCGATCCTCCGATCCCCGATCCCGATCCCGATCCACCGACCCTGATACCTCGATCCCGATTCCGATCCCATAAAAGTAGAAAATTGAAATTTTCGTAATGCTTTCTCATCAAGGTTAAAAGTTGAAAGTTGAAAGAGTTCTCACTTCATAATACGAGCTGGAACACCTACAGCGAGCGTAAAACTCAAATGCTCGATTTCGTTATGAAGCGACTTTGCCTTCGACTGGGGCTTGTTGGGCTGCTCGAAACGCATGAATCTTCGATATTTGCATGGAATAAAGGGTTTTCAACTTTTTAATACGAGCTGGGACACCTATAGAGAGCGTAAAACTCAAATGCTCGATTTCGTTATGAAGCGACTTTGCCTTCGACTGGGGCTTGATGGGCTGCTCGAAACGCATGAATCTTCCGTGTTTTCATGGAATAAAGAGTTCTCACTTCATAATACGAGCTGGAACACCTACAGCGAGCGTAAAACTCAAATGCTCGATTTCGTTATGAAGCGACTTTGCCTTCGACTGGGGCTTGTTGGGCTGCTCGAAACGCATGAATCTTCGGTATTTGCATGGAATGAAGCGTTTTCAACTTTTTAATAGGAGCTGGGACACCTATAGAGAGCGTAAAACTCAAATGCTCGATTTCGTTATGAAGCGACTTTGCCTTCGACTGGGGCTTGATGGGCTGCTCGAAACGCATGAATCTTCCGTGGAATAAAGAGTTCTCACTTCATAATACGAGCTGGAATGCCTACAGCAAGCCTTAAACTCGAATGCTCGATATCGTTATACAGCCACTTTGCCTTCGATTGGGGCTTGTTTGGCTGCTCGAAACGCGTTAATCTTCGGTATTTGCATGGAATGAAGCGTTTTTAACTTCATAATACGAGCTGGAACACATACAGCGAGCGTAAAACTCAAATGCTCGATTTCGTTATGAAGCGACTTTGCCTTCGACTGGGCCTTGTTGGGCTGCTCGAAACGCATGAATCTTCGATATTTGCATGGAATAAAGGGTTTTCAACTTTTTAATACGAGCTGGGACACCTATAGAGAGCGTAAAACTCAAATGCTCGATTTCGTTATGAAGCGACTTTGCCTTCGACTGGGGCTTGATGGGCTGCTCGAAACGCATGAATCTTCCGTGTTTTCATGGAATAAAGAGTTCTCACTTCATAATACGAGCTGGAATGCCTGCAGCGAGCGTTAAACTCAAATGCTCGATATCGTTATACAGCCACTTTGCCTTCGACTGGGGCTTGTTGAGCTGCTCGAAACGCATGAATCTTCGGTATTTGCATGGAATGAAGCGTTTTCAACTTTTTAATAGGAGCTGGGACACCTACAGCGAGCGTAAAACTCAAATGCTCGATTTCGTTATGAAGCGACTTTGCCTTCGACTAGGGCTTGTTGGGCTGCTCGAACCGCATGAATCTTCCCGATCCCCCGATCCCCCGATCCCCCGATCCCCCGATCCCCCGATCCCCCGATCCCCCGATCCCCCGATCCCCCGATCCCCCGATCCCCCGATCCCCCGATCCCCCGATCCCCCGATCCCCCGATCCCCCGATCCCCCGATCCCCCGATCCCCCGATCCCCCGATCCCCCGATCCCCCGATCCCCCGATCCCCGATCCCCCGATCCCCCGATCCATCGATCCCCCGATCCCCCGATCCCCCGATCCCCCGATCCCCCGATCCCCCGATCCCCCGATCCCCCGATCCCCCGATCACCCGATCCCCCGATCCCCCGATCCCCCGATCCCCCGATCCCCCGATCCCCCGATCCCCCGATCCCCCGATCCCGATCCCGATCCACCGACCCTGATACCTCGATCCCGATTCCGATCCCATAAAAGTCGAAAATTAAAATTTTCGTAATGCTTTCTCATCAAGGTTAAAAGTTGAAAGTTGAAAGAGTTCTCACTTCATAATACGAGCTGGAAAACCTACCGCGAGCGTAAAACTCAAATGCTCGACTTCGTTATGAAGCGACTTTGCCTTCGACTGGGGCTTGTTGGGCTGCTCGAAACGCATGAATCTTCGATATTTGCATGGAATAAAGGGTTTTCAACTTTTTAATACGAGCTGGGACACCTATAGAGAGCGTAAAACTCAAATGCTCGATTTCGTTATGAAGCGACTTTGCCTTCGACTGGGGCTTGATGGGCTGCTCGAAACGCATGAATCTTCCGTGGAATAAAGAGTTCTCACTTCATAATACGAGCTGGAATGCCTACAGCGAGCGTTAAACTCAAATGCTCGATATCGTTATACAGCCACTTTGCCTTCGATTGGGGCTTGTTTGGCTGCTCGAAACGCGTGAATCTTCGGTATTTGCATGGAATGAAGCGTTTTTAACTTCATAATACGAGCTGGAACACATACAGCGAGCGTAAAACTCAAATGTTCGATTTCGTTATGAAACGACCTTGCCTTTCATTATGAATTGTTCGGCTGTTCGAAACGCATGAATCTTCGATATTTGCATGGAATAAAGGGTTTTCAACTTTTTAATACGAGCTGGGACACCTATAGAGAGCGTAAAACTCAAATGCTCGATTTCGTTATGAAGCGACTTTGCCTTCGACTGGGGCTTGTTGGGCTGCTCGAAACGCATGAATCTTCGGTATTTGCATGGAATGAAGCGTTTTCAACTTTTTAATAGGAGCTGGGACACCTACAGCGAGCGTAAAACTCAAATGCTCGATTTCGTTATGAAGCGACTTTGCCTTCGACTAGGGCTTGTTGGGCTGCTCGAAACGCATGAATCTTCCCGATCCCCCGATCCCCCGATCACCCGATCCCCCGATCCCCCGATCCCCCGATCCGCCGATCCACCGATCCCCCGATCCCCCGATCCACCGACCCCGATACCTCGATCCCGATCCCGATCCCATGAAAGTCGAAAATTGAAATTTTCGTAATGCTTTCTCATCAATGTTAAAAGTTGAAAGTTGAAAGAGTTCTCACTTCATAATACGAGCTGGAACACCTACAGCGAGCGTAAAACTCAAATGCTCGATTTCGTTATGAAGCGACTTTGCCTTCGACTGGGCTTGTTGGGCTGCTAGAAACGCATGAATCTTCCTTATTTTTATGGAATAAAGAGTTCTCACTTCATAATACGAGCTGGAATGCCTACAGCGAGCGTAAAACTCAAATGCTCGATATCGTTATACAGCCACTTTGCCTTCGATTGGGTCTTGTTTGGCTGCTCGAAACCCGTGAATCTTCGGTATTTGCATGGAATGAAGCGTTTTTAACTTCATAATACGAGCTGGAACACATACAGCGAGCGTAAAACTCAAATGCTCGAATTCGTTATGAAGCGACTTTGCCTTCGACTGGGGCTTGTTGGGCTGCTAGAAACGCATGAATCTTCCTTATTTTTATGGAATAAAGAGTTCTCACTTCATAATACGAGCTGGAATGCCTACAGCGAGCGTAAAACTCAAATGCTCGATATCGTTATACAGCCACTTTGCCTTCGATTGCGGCTTGCTTGGCTGCTCGAAACGCGTGAATCTTCGGTATTTGCATGGAATGAAGCGTTTTTAACTTCATAATACGAGCTGGAACACATACAGCGAGCGTAAAACTCAAATGCTCGATTTCGTTATGAAACGACCTTGCCTTCGATTATGAATTGTTCGGCTGCTCGAAACGCATGAATCTTCGATATTTGCATGGAATAAAGGGTTTTCAACTTTTTAATACGAGCTGGGACACCTATAGAGAGCGTAAAACTCAAATGCTCGATTTCGTTATGAAGCGGCTTTGCCTTCGTCTGGGCATTGATGGGCTGCTCGAAACGCATGCATCTTCCGTGTTTTCATGGAATAAAGAGTTCTCACTTCATAATACGAGCTGGAATGCCTACAGCGAGCGTTAAACTCAAATGGTCGATATCGTTATACAGCCACTTTGCCTTCGACTGGGGCTTGTTGGGCTGCTCGAAACGCATGAATCTTCGGTATTTGCATGGAATGAAGCGTTTTCAACTTCATAATACGAGCTGGAACACATACAGCGAGCGTAAAACTCAAATGCTCGAATTCGTTATGAAGCGACTTTGCCTTCGACTGGGGCTTGTTGGGCTGCTAGAAACGCATGAATCTTCCTTATTTTTATGGAATAAAGAGTTCTCACTTCATAATACGAGCTGGAATGCCTACAGCGAGCGTAAAACTCAAATGCTCGATATCGTTATACAGCCACTTTGCCTTCGATTGCGGCTTGCTTGGCTGCTCGAAACGCGTGAATCTTCGGTATTTGCATGGAATGAAGCGTTTTTAACTTCATAATACGAGCTGGAACACATACAGCGAGCGTAAAACTCAAATGCTCGATTTCGTTATGAAACGACCTTGCCTTCGATTATGAATTGTTCGGCTGCTCGAAACGCATGAATCTTCGATATTTGCATGGAATAAAGGGTTTTCAACTTTTTAATACGAGCTGGGACACCTATAGAGAGCGTAAAACTCAAATGCTCGATTTCGTTATGAAGCGGCTTTGCCTTCGTCTGGGCATTGATGGGCTGCTCGAAACGCATGCATCTTCCGTGTTTTCATGGAATAAAGAGTTCTCACTTCATAATACGAGCTGGAATGCCTACAGCGAGCGTTAAACTCAAATGGTCGATATCGTTATACAGCCACTTTGCCTTCGACTGGGGCTTGTTGGGCTGCTCGAAACGCATGAATCTTCGGTATTTGCATGGAATGAAGCGTTTTCAACTTTTTAATAGGAGCTGGGACACCTACAGCGAGCGTAAAACTCAAATGCTCGATTTCGTTATGAAGCGACTTTGCCTTCGACTAGGGCTTGTTGGGCTGCTCGAAACGCATGAATCTTCCCGATCCCCCGATCCCCCGATCACCCGATCCCCCGATCCCCCGATCCCCCGATCCCCCGATCCCCCGATCCCCCGATCCCCCGATCCACCGACCCCGATACCTCGATCCCGATCCCGATCCCATAAAAGTCGAAAATTGAAATTTTCGTAATGCTTTCTCATCAATGTTAAAAGTTGAAAGTTGAAAGAGTTCTCACTTCATAATACGAGCTGGAACACCTACAGCGAGCGTAAAACTCAAATGCTCGATTTCGTTATGAAGCGACTTTGCCTTCGACTGGGCTTGTTGGGCTGCTAGAAACGCATGAATCTTCCTTATTTTTATGGAATAAAGAGTTCTCACTTCATAATACGAGCTGGAATGCCTACAGCGAGCGTAAAACTCAAATGCTCGATATCGTTATACAGCCACTTTGCCTTCGATTGGGTCTTGTTTGGCTGCTCGAAACGCGTGAATCTTCGGTATTTGCATGGAATGAAGCGTTTTTAACTTCATAATACGAGCTGGAACACATACAGCGAGCGTAAAACTCAAATGCTCGATTTCGTTATGAAGCGCCTTTGCCTTCGACTGGGGCTTGATGGGCTGCTCGAAACGCATGAATCTTCCGTGATTTCATGGAATAAAGAGTTCTCACTTCATAATACGAGCTGGAACACCTACAGCGAGCGTAAAACTCAAATGCTCGATTTCGTTATGAAGCGACTTTGCCTTCGACTGGGGCTTGTTGGGCTGCTCGAAACGCATGAATCTTCGGTATTTGCATGGAATAAAGCGTTTTCAACTTTTTAATAGGAGCTGGGACACCTATAGAGAGCGTAAAACTCAAATGCTCGATTTCGTTATGAAGCGACTTTGCCTTCGACTGGGGCTTGATGGGCTGCTCGAAACGCATGAATCTTCCGTGGAATAAAGAGTTCTCACTTCATAATACGAGCTGGAATGCCTACAGCAAGCCTTAAACTCGAATGCTCGATATCGTTATACAGCCACTTTGCCTTCGATTGGGGCTTGTTTGGCTGCTCGAAACGCGTGAATCTTCGGTATTTGCATGGAATGAAGCGTTTTTAACTTCATAATACGAGCTGGAACACATACAGCGAGCGTAAAACTCAAATGCTCGATTTCGTTATGAAGCGACTTTGCCTTCGACTGGGGCTTGTTGGGCTGCTCGAAACGCATGAATCTTCCCGATCCCCCGATACCCCGATACCCAGATCCCCCGATCCCCCGATCCCCCGATACCCCGATCCCCCGATCACGCGATCCCCCGATCCCGCGATCCCCCGATCCCCCGATCCCCCGATCCCCCGATCCCCCGATCCCCCGATCCCCCGATCCCCCGATCCCCCGATCCCCCGATCCCCCGATCCCCCGATCCCCCGATCCCCCGATCCCCCGATCCCCCGATCCCCCGATCCCCCGATCCCCCGATCCCCCGATCCCCCGATCCCCCGATCCCCCGATCCCCCGATCCCCCGATCCCCCGATCCCCCGATCCCCCGATCCCCCGATCCCCCGATCCCCCGATCCCCCGATCCCCCGATCCCCCGATCCCCCGATCCCCCGATCCCCCGATCCCCCGATCCCCCGATCCCCCGATCCCCCGATCCCCCGATCCCCCGATCCCCCGATCCCCCGATCCCCCGATCCCCCGATCCCCCGATCCCCCGATCCCCCGATCCCCCGATCCCCCGATCCCCCGATCCCCCGATCCCCCGATCCCCCGATCCCCCGATCCCCCGATCCCCCGATCCCCCGATCCCCCGATCCCCCGATCCCCCGATCCCCCGATCCCCCGATCCCCCGATCCCCCGATCCCCCGATCCCCCGATCCCCCGATCCCCCGATCCCCCGATCCCCCGATCCCCCGATCCCCCGATCCCCCGATCCCCCGATCCCCCGATCCCCCGATCCCCCGATCCCCCGATCCCCCGATCCCCCGATCCCCCGATCCCCCGATCCCCCGATCCCCCGATCCCCCGATCCCCCGATCCCCCGATCCCCCGATCCCCCGATCCCCCGATCCCCCGATCCCCCGATCCCCCGATCCCCCGATCCCCCGATCCCCCGATCCCCCGATCCCCCGATCCCCCGATCCCCCGATCCCCCGATCCCCCGATCCCCCGATCCCCCGATCCCCCGATCCCCCGATCCCCCGATCCCCCGATCCCCCGATCCCCCGATCCCCCGATCCCCCGATCCCCCGATCCCCCGATCCCCCGATCCCCCGATCCCCCGATCCACCGACCCTGATACCTCGATCCCGATTCCGATCCCATAAAAGTCGAAAATTAAAATTTTCGTAATGCTTTCTCATCAAGGTTAAAAGTTGAAAGTTGAAAGAGTTCTCACTTCATAATACGAGCTGGAAAACCTACCGCGAGCGTAAAACTCAAATGCTCGACTTCGTTATGAAGCGACTTTGCCTTCGACTGGGGCTTGTTGGGCTGCTCGAAACGCATGAATCTTCGATATTTGCATGGAATAAAGGGTTTTCAACTTTTTAATACGAGCTGGGACACCTATAGAGAGCGTAAAACTCAAATGCTCGATTTCGTTATGAAGCGACTTTGCCTTCGACTGGGGCTTGATGGGCTGCTCGAAACGCATGAATCTTCCGTGGAATAAAGAGTTCTCACTTCATAATACGAGCTGGAATGCCTACAGCGAGCGTTAAACTCAAATGCTCGATATCGTTATACAGCCACTTTGCCTTCGATTGGGGCTTGTTTGGCTGCTCGAAACGCGTGAATCTTCGGTATTTGCATGGAATGAAGCGTTTTTAACTTCATAATACGAGCTGGAACACATACAGCGAGCGTAAAACTCAAATGCTCGATTTCGTTATGAAGCGACTTTGCCTTCGACTGGGCCTTGTTGGGCTGCTCGAAACGCATGAATCTTCGATATTTGCATGGAATAAAGGGTTGTCAACTTTTTAATACGAGCTGGGACACCTATAGAGAGCGTAAAACTCAAATGCTCGATTTCGTTATGAAACGACCTTGCCTTCGACTAGGGCTTGTTGGGCTGCTCGAAACGCATGAATCTTCCCGATCCCTCGATCCCCCGATCCCCCGATACCCCGATACCCCGATACCCCGATACCCAGATCCCCCGATCCCCCGATCCCCCGATACCCCGATCCCCCGATCACGCGATCCCCCGATCCCGCGATCCCCCGATCCCCCGATCCCCCGATCCCCCGATCCCCCGATCCCCCGATCCCCCGATCCCCGATCCTCCGATCCCCCGATCCCCCGATCCCCCGATCCCCCGATCCCCCGATCCCCCGATCCCCCGATCCCCCGATCCCCCGATCCCCCGATCCCCCGATCCCCCGATCCCCCGATCCCCCGATCCCCCGATCCCCCGATCCCCCGATCCCCCGATCCCCCGATCCCCCGATCCCCCGATCCCCCGATCCCCCGATCCCCCGATCCCCCGATCCCCCGATCCCCCGATCCCCCGATCCCCCGATCCCCCGATCCCCCGATCCCCCGATCCCCCGATCCCCCGATCCCCCGATCCCCCGATCCCCCGATCCCCCGATCCCCCGATCCCCCGATCCCCCGATCCCCCGATCCCCCGATCCCCCGATCCCCCGATCCCCCGATCCCCCGATCCCCCGATCCCCCGATCCCCCGATCCCCCGATCCCCCGATCCCCCGATCCCCCGATCCCCCGATCCCCCGATCCCCCGATCCCCCGATCCCCCGATCCCCCGATCCCCCGATCCCCCGATCCCCCGATCCCCCGATCCCCCGATCCCCCGATCCCCCGATCCCCCGATCCCCCGATCCCCCGATCCCCCGATCCCCCGATCCCCCGATCCCCCGATCCCCCGATCCCCCGATCCCCCGATCCCCCGATCCCCCGATCCCCCGATCCCCCGATCCCCCGATCCCCCGATCCCCCGATCCCCCGATCCCCCGATCCCCCGATCCCCCGATCCCCCGATCCCCCGATCCCCCGATCCCCCGATCCCCCGATCCCCCGATCCCCCGATCCCCCGATCCCCCGATCCCCCGATCCCCCGATCCCCCGATCCCCCGATCCCCCGATCCCCCGATCCCCCGATCCCCCGATCCCCCGATCCCCCGATCCCCCGATCCCCCGATCCCCCGATCCCCCGATCCCCCGATCCCCCAATCCCCCGATCCCGATCCACCGACCCTGATACCTCGATCCCGATTCCGATCCCATAAAAGTCGAAAATTAAAATTTTCGTAATGCTTTCTCATCAAGGTTAAAAGTTGAAAGTTGAAAGAGTTCTCACTTCATAATACGAGCTGGAAAACCTACAGCGAGGGTAAAACTCAAATGCTCGACTTCGTTATGAAGCGACTTTGCCTTCGACTGGGGCTTGTTGGGCTGCTCGAAACGCATGAATCTTCGATATTTGCATCGAATAAAGGGTTTTCAACTTTTTAATACGAGCTGGGACACCTATAGAGAGCGTAAAACTCAAATGCTCGATTTCGTTATGAAGCGACTTTGCCTTCGACTGGGGCTTGATGGGCTGCTCGAAACGCATGAATCTTCCGTGTTTTCATGGAATAAAGAGTTCTCACTTCATAATACGAGCTGGAACACCTACAGCGAGCGTAAAACTCAAATGCTCGATTTCGTTATGAAGCGACTTTGCCTTCGACTGGGGCTTGTTGGGCTGCTCGAAACGCATGAATCTTCGGTATTTGCATGGAATGAAGCGTTTTCAACTTTTTAATAGGAGCTGGGACACCTATAGAGAGCGTAAAACTCAAATGCTCGATTTCGTTATGAAGCGACTTTGCCTTCGACTGGGGCTTGATGGGCTGCTCGAAACGCATGAATCTTCCGTGGAATAAAGAGTTCTCACTTCATAATACGAGCTGGAATGCCTACAGCAAGCCTTAAACTCGAATGCTCGATATCGTTATACAGCCACTTTGCCTTCGATTGGGGCTTGTTTGGCTGCTCGAAACGCGTGAATCTTCGGTATTTGCATGGAATGAAGCGTTTTTAACTTCATAATACGAGCTGGAACACATACAGCGAGCGTAAAACTCAAATGCTCGATTTCGTTATGAAACGACCTTGCCTTCGATTATGAATTGTTCGGCTGCTCGAAACGCATGAATCTTCGATATTTGCATGGAATAAAGGGTTTTCAACTTTTTAATACGAGCTGGGACACCTATAGAGAGCGTAAAACTCAAATGCTCGATTTCGTTATGAAACGGCTTTGCCTTCGTCTGGGCATTGATGGGCTGCTCGAAACGCATGCATCTTCCGTGTTTTCATGGAATAAAGAGTTCTCACTTCATAATACGAGCTGGAATGCCTACAGCGAGCGTTAAACTCAAATGTTCGATATCGTTATACAGCCACTTTGCCTTCGATTGGGGCTTGCTTGGCTGCTCGAAACGCATGAATCTTCGATATTTGCATGGAATAAAGGGTTTTCAACTTTTTAATACGAGCTGGGACACCTATAGAGAGCGTAAAACTCAAATGCTCGATTTCGTTATGAAGCGACTTTGCCTTCGACTGGGGCTTGATGGGCTGCTCGAAACGCATGAATCTTCCGTGGAATAAAGAGTTCTCACTTCATAATACGAGCTGGAATGCCTACAGCAAGCCTTAAACTCGAATGCTCGATATCGTTATACAGCCACTTTGCCTTCGATTGGGGCTTGTTTGGCTGCTCGAAACGCGTGAATCTTCGGTATTTGCATGGAATGAAGCGTTTTTAACTTCATAATACGAGCTGGAACACATACAGCGAGCGTAAAACTCAAATGCTCGATTTCGTTATGAAGCGACTTTGCCTTCGACTGGGCCTTGTTGGGCTGCTCGAAACGCATGAATCTTCGATATTTGCATGGAATAAAGGGTTTTCAACTTTTTAATACGAGCTGGGACACCTATAGAGAGCGTAAAACTCAAATGCTCGATTTCGTTATGAAGCGACTTTGCCTTCGACTGGGGCTTGATGGGCTGCTCGAAACGCATGAATCTTCCGTGTTTTCATGGAATAAAGAGTTCTCACTTCATAATACGAGCTGGAATGCCTGCAGCGAGCGTTAAACTCAAATGCTCGATATCGTTATACAGCCACTTTGCCTTCGACTGGGGCTTGTTGAGCTGCTCGAAACGCATGAATCTTCGGTATTTGCATGGAATGAAGCGTTTTCAACTTTTTAATAGGAGCTGGGACACCTACAGCGAGCGTAAAACTCAAATGCTCGATTTCGTTATGAAGCGACTTTGCCTTCGACTAGGGCTTTTTGGGCTGCTCGAACCGCATGAATCTTCCCGATCCCCCGATCCCCCGATCCCCCGATCCCCCGATGCCCCGATGCCCCGATGCCCCGATGCCCCGATGCCCCGATCCCCCGATCCCCCGATCCCCCGATCCCCCGATCCCCCGATCCCCCGATCCCCCGATCCCCCGATCCACCGATCCCCCGATCCCCCGATCCCCCGATCCCCCGATCCCCCGATCCCCCGATCCCCCGATCCCCCGATCCCCCGATCCCCCGATCCCCCGATCCCCCGATCCCCCGATCCCCCGATCCCCCGATCCCCCGATCCCCCGATCCCCCGATCCCCCGATCCCCCGATCCCCCGATCCCCCGATCCCCCGATCCCCCGATCCCCCGATCCCCCGATCCCCCGATCCCCCGATCCCCCGATCCCCCGATCCCCCGATCCCCCGATCCCCCGATCCCCCGATCCCCCGATCCCCCGATCCCCCGATCCCCCGATCCCCCGATCCCCCGATCCCCCGATCCCCCGATCCCCCGATCCCCCGATCCCCCGATCCCCCGATCCCCCGATCCCCCGATCCCCCGATCCCCCGATCCCCCGATCCCCCGATCCCCCGATCCCCCGATCCCCCGATCCCCCGATCCCCCGATCCCCCGATCCCCCGATCCCCCGATCCCCCGATCCCCCGATCCCCCGATCCCCCGATCCCCCGATCCACCGATCCCCCGATCCCCCAATCCCCCGATCCCGATCCACCGACCCTGATACCTCGATCCCGATTCCGATCCCATAAAAGTCGAAAATTAAAATTTTCGTAATGCTTTCTCATCAAGGTTAAAAGTTGAAAGTTGAAAGAGTTCTCACTTCATAATACGAGCTGGAAAACCTACAGCGAGGGTAAAACTCAAATGCTCGACTTCGTTATGAAGCGACTTTGCCTTCGACTGGGGCTTGTTGGGCTGCTCGAAACGCATGAATCTTCGATATTTGCATGGAATAAAGGGTTTTCAACTTTTTAATACGAGCTGGGACACCTATAGAGAGCGTAAAACTCAAATGCTCGATTTCGTTATGAAGCGACTTTGCCTTCGACTGGGGCTTGATGGGCTGCTCGAAACGCATGAATCTTCCGTGTTTTCATGGAATAAAGAGTTCTCACTTCATAATACGAGCTGGAACACCTACAGCGAGCGTACAACTCAAATGCTCGATTTCGTTATGAAGCGACTTTGCCTTCGACTGGGGCTTGTTGGGCTGCTCGAAACGCATGAATCTTCGGTATTTGCATGGAATGAAGCGTTTTCAACTTTTTAATAGGAGCTGGGACACCTATAGAGAGCGTAAAACTCAAATGCTCGATTTCGTTATGAAGCGACTTTGCCTTCGACTGGGGCTTGATGGGCTGCTCGAAACGCATGAATCTTCCGTGGAATAAAGAGTTCTCACTTCATAATACGAGCTGGAATGCCTACAGCAAGCCTTAAACTCGAATGCTCGATATCGTTATACAGCCACTTTGCCTTCGATTGGGGCTTGTTTGGCTGCTCGAAACGCGTGAATCTTCGGTATTTGCATGGAATGAAGCGTTTTTAACTTCATAATACGAGCTGGAACACATACAGCGAGCGTAAAACTCAAATGCTCGATTTCGTTATGAAGCGACTTTGCCTTCGACTGGGCCTTGTTGGGCTGCTCGAAACGCATGAATCTTCGATATTTGCATGGAATAAAGGGTTTTCAACTTTTTAATACGAGCTGGGACACCTATAGAGAGCGTAAAACTCAAATGCTCGATTTCGTTATGAAGCGACTTTGCCTTCGACTGGGGCTTGATGGGCTGCTCGAACCGCATGAATCTTCCGTGTTTTCATGGAATAAAGAGTTCTCACTTCATAATACGAGCTGGAATGCCTGCAGCGAGCGTTAAACTCAAATGCTCGATATCGTTATACAGCCACTTTGCCTTCGACTGGGGCTTGTTGAGCTGCTCGAAACGCATGAATCTTCGGTATTTGCATGGAATAAAGCGTTTTCAACTTTTTAATAGGAGCTGGGACACCTACAGCGAGCGTAAAACTCAAATGCTCGATTTCGTTATGAAGCGACTTTGCCTTCGACTAGGGCTTTTTGGGCTGCTCGAACCGCATGAATCTTCCCGATCCCCCGATCCCCCGATCCCCCGATCCCCCGATCCCCCGATGCCCCGATGCCCCGATGCCCCGATCCCCCGATCCCCCGATCCCCCGATCCCCCGATCCCCCGATCCCCCGATCCCCCGATCCCCCGATCCCCCGATCCCCCGATCCCCCGATCCCCCGATCCCCCGATCCCCCGATCCCCCCATCCCCCGATCCCCCGATCCCCCGATCCCCCGATCCCCCGATCCCCCGATCCCCCGATCCCCCGATCCCCCGATCCCCCGATCCCCCGATCCCCCGATCCCCCGATCCCCCGATCCCCCGATCCCCCGATCCACCGATCCTCCGATCCTCCGATCCCGATCCACCGACCCTGATACCTCGATCCCGATTCCGATCCCATAAAAGTCGAAAATTGAAATTTTCGTAATGCTTTCTCATCAAGGTTAAAAGTTGAAAGTTGAAAGAGTTCTCACTTCATAATACGAGCTGGAACACCTACAGCGAGCGTAAAACTCAAATGCTCGATTTCGTTATGAAACGACCTTGCCTTCGACTAGGGCTTGTTGGGCTGCTCGAAACGCATGAATCTTCCCGATCCCTCGATCCCCCGATCCCCCGATACCCCGATACCCCGATACCCCGATCCCCCGATCCCGCGATCCCCCGATCCCCCGATCCCCCGATCCCCCGATCCCCCGATCCCCCGATCCCCCGATCCCCCGATCCCCCGATCCCCCGATCCCCCGATCCCCCGATCCCCCGATCCCCCGATCCCCCGATCCCCCGATCCCCCGATCCCCCGATCCCCCGATCCCCCGATCCCCCGATCCCCCGATCCCCCGATCCCCCGATCCCCCGATCCCCCGATCCCCCGATCCCCCGATCCCCCGATCCCCCGATCCCCCGATCCCCCGATCCCCCGATCCCCCGATCCCCCGATCCCCCGATCCCCCGATCCCCCGATCCCCCGATCCCCCGATCCCCCGATCCCCCGATCCCCCGATCCCCCGATCCCCCGATCCCCCGATCCCCCGATCCCCCGATCCCCCGATCCCCCGATCCCCCGATCCCCCGATCCCCCGATCCCCCGATCCCCCGATCCCCCGATCCCCCGATCCCCCGATCCCCCGATCCCCCGATCCCCCGATCCCCCGATCCCCCGATCCCCCGATCCCCCGATCCCCCGATCCCCCGATCCCCCGATCCCCCGATCCCCCGATCCCCCGATCCCCCGATCCCCCGATCCCCCGATCCCCCGATCCCCCGATCCCCCGATCCCCCGATCCCCCGATCCACCGATCCCCCGATCCCCCAATCCCCCGATCCCGATCCACCGACCCTGATACCTCGATCCCGATTCCGATCCCATAAAAGTCGAAAATTAAAATTTTCGTAATGCTTTCTCATCAAGGTTAAAAGTTGAAAGTTGAAAGAGTTCTCACTTCATAATACGAGCTGGAAAACCTACAGCGAGGGTAAAACTCAAATGCTCGACTTCGTTATGAAGCGACTTTGCCTTCGACTGGGGCTTGTTGGGCTGCTCGAAACGCATGAATCTTCGATATTTGCATGGAATAAAGGGTTTTCAACTTTTTAATACGAGCTGGGACACCTATAGAGAGCGTAAAACTCAAATGCTCGATTTCGTTATGAAGCGACTTTGCCTTCGACTGGGGCTTGATGGGCTGCTCGAAACGCATGAATCTTCCGTGGAATAAAGAGTTCTCACTTCATAATACGAGCTGGAATGCCTACAGCAAGCCTTAAACTCGAATGCTCGATATCGTTATACAGCCACTTTGCCTTCGATTGGGGCTTGTTTGGCTGCTCGAAACGCGTGAATCTTCGGTATTTGCATGGAATGAAGCGTTTTTAACTTCATAATACGAGCTGGGACACCTATAGAGAGCGTAAAACTCAAATGCTCGATTTCGTTATGAAGCGACTTTGCCTTCGACTGGGGCTTGATGGGCTGCTCGAAACGCATGAATCTTCCGTGTTTTCATGGAATAAAGAGTTCTCACTTCATAATACGAGCTGGAACACCTACAGCGAGCGTAAAACTCAAATGCTCGATTTCGTTATGAAGCGACTTTGCCTTCGACTGGGGCTTGTTGGGCTGCTCGAAACGCATGAATCTTCGGTATTTGCATGGAATGAAGCGTTTTCAACTTTTTAATAGGAGCTGGGACACCTATAGAGAGCGTAAAACTCAAATGCTCGATTTCGTTATGAAGCGACTTTGCCTTCGACTGGGGCTTGATGGGCTGCTCGAAACGCATGAATCTTCCGTGGAATAAAGAGTTCTCACTTCATAATACGAGCTGGAATGCCTACAGCGAGCGTTAAACTCAAATGCTCGATATCGTTATAGAGCCACTTTGCCTTCGATTGGGGCTTGTTTGGCTGCTCGAAACGCGTGAATCTTCGGTATTTGCATGGAATGAAGCGTTTTTAACTTCATAATACGAGCTGGAACACATACAGCGAGCGTAAAACTCAAATGTTCGATTTCGTTATGAAACGACCTTGCCTTTCATTATGAATTGTTCGGCTGTTCGAAACGCATGAATCTTCGGTATTTGCATGGAATGAAGCGTTTTCAACTTTTTAATAGGAGCTGGGACACCTATAGAGAGCGTAAAACTCAAATGCTCGATTTCGTTATGAAGCGACTTTGCCTTCGACTGGGGCTTGATGGGCTGCTCGAAACGCATGAATCTTCCGTGGAATAAAGAGTTCTCACTTCATAATACGAGCTGGAATGCCTACAGCGAGCGTTAAACTCAAAGGCTCGATATCGTTATACAGCCACTTTGCCTTCGATTGGGGCTTGTTTGGCTGCTCGAAACGCGTGAATCTTCGGTATTTGCATGGAATGAAGCGTTTTTAACTTCATAATACGAGCTGGAACACATACAGCGAGCGTAAAACTCAAATGTTCGATTTCGTTATGAAACGACCTTGCCTTTCATTATGAATTGTTCGGCTGTTCGAAACGCATGAATCTTCGATATTTGCATGGAATAAAGGGTTTTCAACTTTTTAATACGAGCTGGGACACCTATAGAGAGCGTAAAACTCAAATGCTCGATTTCGTTATGAAGCGACTTTGCCTTCGACTGGGGCTTGATGGGCTGCTCGAAACGCATGAATCTTCCGTGTTTTCATGGAATAAAGAGTTCTCACTTCATAATACGAGCTGGAATGCCTACAGCGAGCGTTAAACTCAAATGGTCGATATCGTTATACAGCCACTTTGCGGGAGATCGGTATCGGGCCCCCGTCCCTTACCATCGCGGCAGTTGGTTCCGTCGGTTACGGTGCGCGCGAATTATTCACGGAGTAGATAATTCGGTTCCGTTACAATATATATCAAAACCGCAGTATAACGATAGCTGTAGCGTATCGGTAACCATATATATATATTTATATATATATTGAAACGTTTCGATATTCCGTGGGAGCGGAATATCGAACTCACGATTTTTTAGATCGTCTTCTTCCGAATGGAAGGTAAAGAGTTCGGTACTGGACCGGCTGGATAAGGTGTGGAGGATGGGATTTCGCACCACGTGAGCCCGATTCGAGGAGGCAGCTGGATTGCTGACTGCTCTATAACGCACTCTCCATAAGGAGGATCGACTCGCAATGAGACGATAGCGTTAGTTACACGCTTGCGCACATGGTGGAAGGGAACTGGGAAAGTCAAAGGATTTCTTCTGTCTTGCAATTCGGAATCCGACGTTCAAGGCCGAATACTATCCTCTGACTGTGAGCCTACTATGCTCAGAGACACGTATGCCGAGACATACGTGCTTTCGCAGTCTAGAAAATAATACGACGAGGCTCCATTAGGAGTTACCTCGAAGAGGTTGTGGTCAATTCGTCAGGATGGGAAAGGACCTAGAGGAGAGGACAGGCAGAGCCTTTATGGCCATCCCGGGGCAGTCTCGCTTGCGAGAAGCGGACGCCAGCCGGCCATCTAGCGGCAAAGTGCCAGACTCTGCCAGGGGGGGTGGTCTGTCCCGTTACAATATATGAATGAAACATTGCCAGAATATTATTTGTATTTTATTCGTAATATCAAATTTGATAAACATCGTTATAATTCGCCATCGACCGCGGAATGTGCATCTTTAATAGTTTCGAAAAATTGTGAAATTCCACCACTTTTTGATTTGTGTGTTTATCCAAAAAATCTTCCTGAAAATATGGATTCTCAATCATACATGAATAAATTGTCATTTCATGTTGATCCTATGACATTTCCAATTATATTTCCATGTGGTGATTTAGGATGGAGTCCATTGTATACACAATACAATAGTCAAAAAAGACTTACGGCTCTACAATATTATTCGTATCGTTTAGCCTACAGACACAATGAAAAATTTAATCCAATTTTATTTTGTGGTCGATTAACTCAACAATATGTAATTCAAGCATATATTGTCATTGAAAGTTATAGATTGAATTTTTTCAGATATAACCAAAAAAAATTACGAATTGAAAGTTATCAAGAAATAGTTGATCACGTAGCACGCAGTGTTTTGAACAATTCGGATAATTTTGATAAACCTGAACGTTTAGGCAATGTGTTTGTTTTGCCTTCGACGTATTTAGGGAGTCCTCGAAATATGCAACAAAATTATCAAGATGCATTGGTGATTGTCAGGACGATAGGTCGACCTGATTTATTTATAACAATGACCTGTAATCCTAATTGGCCAGAATTGCAAAGGATTATAAGTAAATTTCCAATGGGACAACGTGTAACGATATTCCGAATATTACAGTAAGATTGTTTTATTCTAAATTGCGTGCTCTTTTATCTGATATTGTAAGTGGTAAAATGTTTGGAAATATTTTAGCATATATTTACACAATTGAATTTCAAAAACGTGGATTGCTTCACGCACATATGTTGTTCGTATTGAATTATAAAAATAAATTAACAACTCCCGAAGCGATCGATAAGTACATCTCAGCTGAAATTCCTTCATTTGATTTGGAACTACAAGAATTGGTAATAAAACATATGTTACATGGCCCTCATACTGATAATTCTCCATGTTATGACAATGAAAAAAATGTATGTTCAAAAAAATTTCCTAAGGAATTTCGTGATTTTACAGAATTTGAAAAAAATGGTTTTCCAAAATATCGACGCAGAAATAATTGTAACGCTGGCCATGTATACAATAGAAAAATTAACGGAGATTGTGTGACAGTGGATAACTCTATGGTAGTTCCGTATAATGGAGAAATTCTTAAAAAATATAAATGTCATGTAAATGTTGAATATTGCGCTTCGGTTATGAGTATTAAATATATTTACAAATATTTACATAAAGGACACGATAGAGCATTTATAAAAATAAAAAAAAAATGATCAAAATATGGATATAGAAACTTATGATGAAATTTCTGATTACATCGATAGTTATCTTAGTCCCATGGAAGCTGCTTGGCGTATAGAAGAACTACCACTTTCTGATAGATCACACCCCATTGTTCGTTTAGCAGTTCACAATGAAAATCAACAACAAATTCTTTTTGAAGAAAATAAAGAGGAAAAAGCTCTGACAAAATACGAAATAACTTTAACGGCGTGGTTCAAACTTAATAAAACCAACGAGAGTGCAAGAAATTATAATTATGTCAACATTCCCAAGTATTATTTATTCGATCTGAAACAAAAAATATGGGTAAAACGTCGTGTGTTTTCTAAAGCCATTGGTCGAATTGTAAGTGTAAGTCCAAAAGACATCGAACGTTTTCATTTAAAATTAATATTGAATCGTGTAAAAGGAGCGACCTGTTTCGGTGATTTAAAAGTATATGAAAATGTGACTTACAATACTTTTAAAGAAACCGCAATTGCCATGGGATTAATTGACAGTGATACAGCTATTTTTAGTATTTTTGAGGAAGCTTATGCTATTATGATGCCCGTTGAATTACGTAAATTTTTTGCTTGGTTCATTATTTCTGATAATTTTGAATTTTCATGTGAAATTTGGGAAAAATTTAAAAAATATTTTTGTGAAGGTGTTCTTGACAATAATGAACAAAGGGCTTTATTTAAGATAAATGAAATTTTTAAATCTGAGAATGTAACGTGTTCTGATTTTGGACTTCCGGAACCGGATATACAATTTGATATGAATTTTGAAAATGAAAAAAGAACGATGGAGACTCATAAAAAAATATCTGAAAAGTTTATTTTACAATTAAATGATGATCAAAAACGTATTTTTGATAAAATAATTAAAGATGATAAAAAAATGATTTATATCGATGGCCCTGGAGGTACGGGAAAAACGTTTCTTTATATAACTTTAATGCATTATTTTTTGGGAATAAGAAAAAAGGTATTATCGATGGCGTGGACTGGAATTGCAGCAATTTTATTACCAGGTGGAATGACAAGTCACAGAACTTTCAAATTGCCATTAGATTTATCAAGTGTAGAATCTTCGTTTTTAAAATTAAATTCAGATAAAAAAGATTAAGAGAATGTGATGTAATTATTTGGGACGAAGCATCTATGATACCGAAAAAGGCATTGGATATTGTTGATAAAACTCTTCGCGATTGTTGCAGTATCAACCATCTTCCATTTGCAGAGAAATTGATAATATTGGGTGGAGATTTTCGGCAAATTCTTCCAGTCGTGAAAAATGGAACAAAATTTAGTGTTATTAATGAAACGATAAAATTTTCCAATTTATGGCACTTATTTGATATTGTGAAATTACAAAAAAATATGCGTTCATGTGATCGGGATTTCGGGGAATTTTTATTGACAATTGGCAGTGGTGTTATACATTCGTTGAAAATACCTGAACATTGGATAACTGATGATATTTGTGAAACTGTATATGGGTCAGTTATTAATGAAGATGATAATTTGTCAAATCGTGCTATTTTATCTTGCCATAATGACGATGTTTATAGATTAAACGATAAAATATTTTTAAAAAATAAATAAAGAAGAAAAAATATATTACAGTATCAATTATGCAAAACATAAAGGAGTCGATCAAACCGATGATGATGATAATTTGAATTATCCAATAGAATATTTAAATTCTTTGAGATTTCCAGGACTTCCAGTTCACAAATTGATATTAAAAGTTGGTGCGATTGTAATGCTTATTCGAAATTTGAGTATAAACGATGGATTGTGCAACGGAACGAGGATGAAAATCATTGGTTTATTTAAATTTAATATTAAAGTAGAAATAATAACTGGTATACAAACTGGCAAGTGTGCTTTTATTCCGAGAATAATGATCGATACTGGAGAGTTTTCTACTTTGCCGTTTGTTTTATATCGGAGACAATTCCCTATTGTTTTGGCGTTTGCAATAACTATAAATAAATCGCAGGGTCAAAGTTTTGAAAAAGTTGGTATATATTTTCGTAGACTTTTATTTTCTCATGGTCAATTATACGTAGCACTCTCGAGATGCAAAAATCCAAATCAATTATATATTGAAAATGATTCAGAAGATTATAATGAAATTAATAACGTTGTGTGGAAACAAATTTTTGATTAATAAATTATTGTTGTTTTTTTTATAATTCATTATAATTACAATATAAACAATTTGTCCAATATCATTGATAGTATATGAACAAATTGTTAATACACAAGTTGATTAGCCCTACTGGGGATACAACGTGCGGTTGGTTAAAGAAATTTGATCATATTTTACATATGTATTAGTTTTGATCAAATGTCAGAATAATCAACAAAAAAAAAAACGCGCCGTTTTATCTACTTCATAGTGGTGTGGAAACGATAAACCTTATAATAATAGGGTTATTATAATAACGTTATTATTATAAAAGCACACGTCTTTTGAAGTATTTAGAATAATAGAATAAAGGGTTTACGTCCAGAAATGGTTGCGAGCGCGCGAAGCGCGTGAGCCAACATAATCCTCTAGTATATATATATATATACTAGCGGGTTATTGTGGCTCGCGCGCTTCGCGCGCTCGCACCCATTTCTGGACGTAAACCCTTATTATTCTAAATATTTCAAAAGACGGACGGAGGGTCCCCCCCTCCCACCCGTCGATTCTTGACACGGCGGCGACGGCGGCGAAATCTTTTTATATTATAGAGATATATACATATAAAAAAAAGACATAAGCCCTTATTATTCTAAGTCTTTTACCCCCCCCCCCCCCCCTTATTGTTCCAAATCCCCTTTTGCTAAATGGACTTAAGCCCTTATTATTCCAAGTCCCTTTAAGGTAAATGGACTTAGGCCCTTATTATTCCAAGGCCCTTTAAGGTAAATGGACTTAAGCCCTTATTACTCCAAGGCCCATTAAGGCTGGACTTAAGCCCTTACTATTCTACCCCCCCCCCCCCCCCGATTCTTGACACGGCGGCGACGGCGGCGGCGGCGACAGCGGCGAAATCTTTTTATATTATATATATATATATATATATATTGAATCCACGGTCGATAACAAAGTGATGGACTTTAACAACTGACCTACGTGTCTGTGTGTGTGCGACGATCGAGTGAAGCGATTTCTTCTTAATCGCCGGCAGTGTGATGATCCAACTGTACATCGATTAATTTGAATATACCCTCCGTCGATGTGGTAAGTGCAAATATTCATAATAATAATAATTATTATAAAAATGTTATTCACACTGTTTCTATAAATTGTAACCACATCTCTCTCTCTCTTATGATATCAAGAATCCACAATGCATGAGGAAGTATTTCATGAATGAAATAAAAAACAAAATGGCTTCATTATAGTAACAGCCATCTTTACAATATTTCATTCGTAAAGAACGCTAAAATATTCGGAGAATATGATGTAGTAGGAGGGAATTGTATTTATAATTTTCCATTTATTTTTTGTATTGGTAATATAAACTAAGATATATCAGGAGAACATTATTCAATAGAAGGTATATTTTATTAGTCATAACCATATACCCACCACCAATTCTTTTATCTTTCATCCTTATTTTCTTTATTTTATTATGGAAAGAGGAAATGTGGTTTCCTTTTTTATATATTAGCTTTATCTTTTCTCCTTCTCGACTGACTTTTTCTTATCTCCAACATTTTACCTCGATAGTGGATAAAGCGTGCAATTTAAGAAAATGTGGTTTCCTTTCTAGCAGACAGGGAGACGACCACGATAGTGACTGACTAAAGTAAGAGTGGATGGGCGGATGGTGATGTTGGTGTAATTCTTATCACTATGTTATAATAGTGTGTGATTTTATAGAAAGAAACGCACAATTTAGTTTAATATTAGTTTAACAAGTGGATTCAAGTAAAAGGAGATGGAGAAATTACCAATAATTTCGTCTGATAAGAAGAATTTCTTTCAACAATTTCGATGGAATTTGGATCATTATTCTATTCACAATCCTCATATTGATCCTTATTCTGAACATCTCAAAAATCTACGTGATAGAATAAATCGATTGAGACAAGGGAAAAATTTAGCTTATTTCTATCGTATATTACCTCCATCGAATTCATCAATCTTTAAAAAATCCGAAAAGAATCCGCCACCATGTCGTTGTCGTCGTCTCGATCAACAATCTTCAATAAATTATGCAACAACGATGATAGAACAACATAAAGAAGAAGAACAATAAGAAGAAGAAGAAGAAGAACAATACTACATTGATCCTTATTCTCAAAATCTTATCAATCTACGTGATAAAATAAATCGATTGAGACGAGAGAAAAATTTACCTTGTTTCCATCGTTCATTACCTCCACCAATTAAAAAAAAAAAAATTCAAAAAGAATCGAGAAAAGAATCGAAATCTATTGAGTTCTATAACAACAACAACAACAACAACAGGAAGTGTTGCCATTACTACAACAACAACAACAACAGGAAGTGTTGCCATTACTACAACAACAACAACAACAACAAATATTTAATGGTAATATTTTTATTTATTTTTACATTCATTTTTACAATACATTTTTTTCATCGATCCATGAATTATGAGATGAATCCATTCCCAACCATTTCACATGAACTTTTTTCCCCCTTTTATGCAATACTTTTTCTACCAGATAAACATCCGGTTGTTTAGTCAATAGTAATTCTTGTTTATAGAATCCACCCTCGATGTCTTCGCTATTGGCGTCTTGTAATAAATATGTAGTGGGATTGGTTCGTTGAACTTTTACGATACGAAAGATTTCCGTAGTCCAAGTTGGTGTGTAACCTTTATCGAAGAGATTCTTGTATTTGCTGACGCGCACACGATCGTTGACTTTGTATCTCGCTGGAGGAACAATTTTTATATTGCTGTAGACGGTTGACAAAAGTTTTTTTGTCATTTTCGATGTCACATCCTTGGGACGCATACCAATCGTACGATGTACACGATTGTTGTACTCCGCGACTAGTTTCGCCAATATTTTCAACCATCGATAACTGCCATTCAGTGTGAAAGTTTTCCACATTTTATTCTTTAATGTTCTATTCCAACGTTCGACGATCGACGCTTTCATTACACTGTACGTTGAATAATGATTGATATCATGCTTCTTCATAAGCTCTTGAAACTCTTTGTTGTAAAATTCTTTGCCATCATCGGTCTGCAAATTTTTCGGTTTCCGCATATTTTGTCCATCACCACTCTCATTGATTATTATTTTTTGAAATGATGTCGTAACATCACGTCCGCTTTTGGATTTCAATGGTTCAGCCCATGCATATTTTGAGAATGCATCGATGACTGTGAGAATGCATCGATATCCACCATGTTCACGAGAATATTTTTGCATATCAACCAGATCAGCTTGCCACAAATCATCGTAACCGCGTATTATCACTCGTCTGCGCGGAAAGTTTTTTCTCGCCGACGTATGCAACTCCTCGACCACTTTAATTTTTTCTTTACTAGCCATTATTTCATTGTTGTATCACTCATGATCTCTCGCACTGTTCTGTCTCTCATAATTTTACTCTTCGTATTATATATTGTAGCGAGAATTTTCAACTCTCGTACACTACGGCTCCCAACTCTCCGTAAATCTACTCTCCCCGCTCGATCCACGACTTTGCTCGGTGCCGAATCTCGGGGCTCGAACCCACGACGAGATTTCCTAATTTGTTTATGCCGACCGAACAAAGCCGTCCCCGCATGGCAATGTGGACGCCACTAGATCGCACGCGATTGGGCGCCAGGTACCTTGGTACCACCGCTCGGAAAGCGGCATATTTGTAAGAAATTCGCGGCGAGTTACGGGGACGAACGGGGGAGCGAGTAAAAGGCGAAGCCGGCGAGACTCCGACTAGCTCAGCCCACCTGGGAGAAATTGGTAGAGGGGTGTGGACGGGCGAGTGACCAAATACAATGTAATAATCAAATGATTTATTCGACATTCGACAACATAATTTCAGCAAAACCCGTAGACAAAATTGGTTACAAATACCGGAGACAATCCAAAATCAATGTAGCCGAAAAAGATAACTATTGCCTGAATTAAATGTAGCCGAAAAGATAAACTATTGCTAGAATTAAAGGTAGCCGGAAAAGATAAATTACTACCCAAAATTAGATGTAGTCGGAAAAAGGAAATTATTGCCAACATTAAATGTAGCCCAAAAAAGATAACTATTGTCAAAGTTAAAGGTAGCCGACAAGATAACTATTGTCCAAAATTAAATGTAGTCGGGAAGATACTATGGTCAAAATTAAATGCAGCCGAAAGGATACTATTGTCAAAAGTGAATGTAGCCGAAAAGATAAACTATTGCCCAAAAGTGTAGGTAGTCGTAAAAGATCAATTATTGTCAAAATTAAATGTAGCCGAGAAGATAACTATTGTCAAAAGTGAAGGTCGCCGGGAAAGATAAATTATCGCCAAAATTTAATGTAGTCGGAAAAGAGAAATTATTGCCAAAAATTAAAGGTAGCCGAAAAAGACGAATTATTGCCAAAATTTAATGTAGTCGAAAGAGATAACTATTGCAAAAAAATTAAATGTAGTCGAAAAGGATAACTATTTTCGAAATTGAATATAGCCGAAATCACATTACCGAAATTACCGGTAAACGAGACGAAAAACGCGACATTTACCACAACGAATAATAAACTCAAAAATATTTAAGAAAGATAAAATCGCGAAACAGTGTTGCGATTGCCAGATCAATTCTATCCTTTATATAGCCGATTCACCATTACGCGGGACGCGAGAGAAAAGAAAAATACAAAGACAAACGCTCGCTATAGCAAAATTGGTACGCCAGATAGCCGAGGTAGTCGAGAAGGTTCTCTGCACAGGCCGCCCGATGTAAACAAGGCGCGCCCGTGACCTTTACGCGCGAGATAGCCAGCACGCGGCCGAACGGCCTAACGAACGCTTGCCGTCCCTTTGTCTCGCCTGATGAAATGTAGCCCATGTAACCGGCGAAATCGACGGAGACTCGATACAATAAAATTCGCGGGATGTAGCCGATCGCAATAGGCGAGGGTGACGAAAGTCCCCCTCGCTGGTGTTCGACAGAACGTTCTCGAGTTGTAGCTGATATTCGAAATAAAACTCGCGAAATATAGCCGATGTTCGAAGGGAGTCGCGAGATATAGCCAGCTAATTAGGAGTTGCGATACGCGATATAGAACCCAGGGGAAAATATAGCCGAAAGATACGCAAAGTTAACCAAATACAATAGATAAAGCCGAAAGATAAGGGAAATAATAGTCGGGAAAAAGATAGCCGAGAGAAACCCAAAGGTATCGAATAAAGCGGAGAACAGGAAAGAACAAGACCAGCGCGAAAGATTTTCGCCGGACACGCTTCGCCGGACCCAACTCGTCGCCCGAGACGACAAACGCGAGACATGTTTAAGAAACTACAGAGAAAAGACAATAAAAAAAAATAATCCGAAAGTAAAGCAGTTGGGTCGTGGCTTAGCGCCTCCGGCGAGCACAGAGCACAGAGAGAGAGACGGAAGCTTACCGGCGTGAACAGCCCGGGAGGATAATCCAAAGAATTCGCCAAAACTGCCACTCGTCACCGCACTCGATCACCGACTGCTGAATAAATTATGGCTCTCCCGGGACTGACCACGCTAGCGCTTCCCCCTCTCTCGCGACTCCCGAATCTAGCCTACGCTCTACGGCTAAGACGCCGGAAGAAACCGGTTCTGCCTCCGGCCGCTCCCCGCTGCCCGCGAGAATCTTCCGCTCGCAGCGATGAGTGACGAGATCCACGGACTCCTTCCTCCCAGGATCCGGTGGGGCAAAATGAACATGAGGGGAGGCCTCCCTCGCGAAGTGAGGCGTCCCTCTTCCTCCGCGGTGGGCCCACTCGATACGCCACATAACTGCACCTCGATGTGCATTTTTCCCTCGTAATCCCCGAATGTGGAGGCGCCGTGATGAGCGGTCCGCGGCGTCCGTGAATTCGACGGGGCAGGGACGGCTCCAGGCCGTGTAGTCGTGAGGGACGGGAAACACGTTAACTTGGTCACTACCCGCGTCCCTCCGGCCCCCTTGCCCGCGGAAGCGGATTTTCGGCTTCCGCCTGCTTGCCGAACGAAAACTCTCCGGCCCTCTTAGGCCAATCTCCATGGGGAACTCGGCTGGGGCAAAATGGTCCGACGGTTAAATCGAAGAGTCATGCGACTCCGGTATGGCCTAAAAAAAACTTAATGACACGACAAACAACGGGTCGCAGAGTTTGCGAATAAAACAAAATTAAAGAAAATTAATAATTAATAAAATAAAAATAAAATAAAATCCCTCGGCGAGTCGACGATCGAGCCGGCTCGACGAGCGGCGTTCTCAGGGCCGTAAATCCGGCCCACTGCTCGACCAAAACCGTGCGTAGTGACGGGACACCAAAATGTCACGTCACAAACCTCCCTCCCCATAGGTTGCCAGGGGAATGCCGTCTTCCGAACGGCGCTCGTTGAATCCTTCTCCTTTATCAGACCTTGCCGTGGACTCCTGTCTCTCTAGGTGTTATCTCGCACGGTCTGGCGAACAGCAGACCGGCAGCATCTCCTCCCGGGCTGAAACACTAAAACACACCGGCGCAACTCCGTCTCGGAGCCCAGGTAAACACCTCCGTCCTCGCAGTAAGCGTTATGCTCCACTCTGTGCAGGTCTGGTCTTTTTGCACGAAATCGAAGGGAAAAACGAAGAAAGGAATCCGCAAACCGCGAAGGACCGCCTAACTCGGCGATACTCCCAAAAAAAAATAATTACTGAGCCACAACATTATACTTTAGAAAACGATTAATATATTTCGAACGCAAGTTTACGTAGCCAGTCAAAGCAACAATAATAATAGCGTGTTGGTGGGGTTTATTACGAACATAGTAACGATGAGAAAGAGTAGCAAACGATAATAATGTTAATTAGCCTATTGAGTAAATTAACTTCCTTTGGCGTTTGAGGGTCTTACGGGGTGTGGATTTAGCCGATACCTGCCCAAAAAAAATTATAAATAAATAAAATAAAATGACTTCTTACATAAAAAAAATTAATCTTTGGCTGATTCGCCGTCAACGGGTCTTACGGGGTGCGTATTTAGCCGATTCACCTGCCCCGAAGGGAGAAAAAATAATAATAAAATAAATGAATAAATAAAATGACCTCAAAAAAAAATAAACAAAAAAAAAAATCTTTGGCTGATTCGCCGTCACCGGGTCTTACGGGGAGGTTCTTTTGAGTTTCCCGGCCCAAAAAAAAAACAAAAAAAATAAAACGGGGTTGACCTCAAAATAACCAAAAAAAAAAAAATTTTTGGCTTCTTCGCCTGTCGTTGGGACTTACGGGGAGGTTCCTTTTGATTGTCCCTGCCCATAAAAAAAACGGAAAAATAAATAATAATAAACGAAATTGACCTCAAAAAAAAACAAAATAAATACTTTTGGCTTGTTTGCCTATCGTCGGGACTTACGGGGAGGTGCCTTTTAATTGTCCCGGCCCATAAAAAAATGAAACCATTAATTCTAAACCTTAAAGCTAGTATCACACAACGAGACTGGTGGGTGGAATGAATTCCAAAAAAAAATGAAATAAATAAAGTGACCTCCAAAAAAAAAAAAAAAAAAAATATGCTGGCTGATACGCCGTTGCTGGGTCTTACGGTGAGGTACTTTTTAGTTTACCGGCCTCTAAAAAAAAAATAAAAAAAAAGTAAAAGAAATAACGGGACTTGTTGTTCGCGTATGTAGCCGATTTCTAATGCCCGAGCGAGGGGTGGACCCCAAAAAAAAAATACCAACAAAAAAAAATTGCTCGCGAACGGTGCTCGGACTATCACTCGTCCTCTCTCGGTGGGCGGCGTTGCGGATAGTCTTCGCCGTGGCGATGTGTGTACCTGTCGTCGTCCTCAGCACGATGGCGGCGTTGTGGCGGGTAATCCTCGCCTTGGTGGCGCATGGGCCAGTCGTCGTCCTCCCGCTGCTGGTGTTGTTGCGGTAGATATTCCTCCTCTCGGCGCATAGGGTGCCACTCGTCGTCGCAGGGGCGAGTGCGTTGGTCACGGCTCCATTGCCCACGGTGGTAGGGGGAGCTCCCCTGGCGTCGGGGCCGATCCTCGGAGGTTTGTGGCCGGGGCCGTTCCAAAATTTCCGTGCGGGGCACGTTACGGCCCTGTTGCGGGACCCAAGGACCACGTGCTCGCCACTCCTGGCCGTGTATCGGGCATTCCCGCACCGATACTCCCGGGTGACCGCAGCGGTTGCAGTGCCGAGTCTTGGGTAGAGGGCACCTCGGCTTGACATGAGCTGAGCTGCCGCAGTTAAAGCACCGCCCATAACGGGGCCCGGGCGTGATTTCCGGAACTACCGGAGGAGCTGGTGGGTCCGGGTTTCTCTCCGCCTGGTTCACCGGGTCGCTCCTGCCCCTAGTGGTTTCCCGAGCAAGGGCAGGTCGTGGTCTTAAAGTCAGGCTTGCCACAGCGATAACAGAATAGCTTGCGTGGTTCGAGGCACGCATTAAACCGGTGTTTCGTGCTCTGGCAATTCCAGCACTGCATCGGTCGGCGGGTGTTAGAAGGGTTCGTGGATGACCCAACGACCGGATGCACGGGGTCTTGCTGGGGCGTGGGACCCCTGAAGGGGTTCAGGTCAACCCCAGCGGCACTTGAGCCGGATACGCCGACGGTCGTCGCAGGGACCGGCGCAGGTTGGTTCGCGTTCGGCCAGCGACGAGTACCGAGTTGATTCCGAATCGCGTTAAGGCTGTCCTGGGACCATTCGGAAAACTGTTCTCCTTGGACTTCTCCGGTTACCTCTGTCCAGAAGGGGTTATAGGGTGACTGAGCGGCCGCGTCTACCGGTGATACCTCCACAGCGGCGTATACGCCCGCAGGGACGGCTGCTCGGGGTGTTCGGGGATTCCGATACGCCAGTTCCGGACAGAGCGATTGCTCGGGTGCCGGCGGGGCTCGGTACAGACGGGTGGCTTGATAGCTCTTTTCGACCCGGACCGCGATGTGCTCAAACGAATCGAAATCAAACACATCGTCGCGGTGGATGGCTATCTGTAATCGCGGGAGTAAATTGCGATGCGCGCACTGAATCTGCTCAGCTTCGCTCCAAGGGGGGTTGAGGCGAGCAAATAGGCCCCTTAGGTTGGTCAGGAAGTCCGCCACCGATTCCTCTAGACCCTGCGTACGTCGCATAATCTCTTCGCGTAGGGCGTACTGATAATCTGGGTCACCGAAACGCAAACGGCAAGCCGCCGTAAATTCCCGCCACGTAGTCCAACGACCTTGGTCATTTCTGAACCACTGTAGGGCGACCCCCGTTAGGAAAAACGGGAGGCAGCGAATGAGATCTTCGTCGCTTACCGGGAACAAGGCGCGACCCTCGCTCACTCGAGCGAGGAATGTGTCTACGTCTTGCCCCCTTTTGCCCGCAAATGAAATATTCCATTTGCGCATGGTATTCAGCACGGTCGCCGCGGACGACGAACCGTGGTCATGCCCATGGAAGGATCCTGGCGGTCTTTCGCCTGCCGGGACAGGCGTCTGCGGATGGCCGGTCGACCGTCGCGTATTATTCTCACCGGAACCTCGGGTCCGGGGAATTGCGCCCTGGCTAACCCTAGTTGGATCGGGTGCGCCGGCATTACTATCCGGGAAGACGGCGGGGGTGGTAATCGGTGCCCCGTAACCGGGGAAACGCGCCGAATGACTCAACTGCGTCCCGAATGTTGTTCCCGTGCCTGACTGATAGAAGCTACTCGCGTAGTGCGGGTGATCCAGCCCCCCCTGCGGTACCACCCATTGATTCCCGCCGAAAGTCCCAATTCCCGAGTCTCGGGGATTGGTTCCCGGGGGTAGGGCGCAGGCGCCCAAATTCTCGCTCGGGACGCTTTGTTCGGTTGTCCGAACCACCTGCCCACCCGCACGCGATTGACCTGTTGTCGCCGGGGTGGTGGATGGCGCTGTGGTCACGGGATCGCCGTGATCCGACATTGCCGCAGGAGTGAGCTAACTGAGACGGTACGCGGTTTAGGTAGCCGAGCTAAGGATATCGGGGTAGCGTCCCAGGGAACACGCGAATGTAGCCGATACGTCACGGGAGACACGTAGTAGAGAGCCGATACGATAGGGGTGTGCGCAGTATGTAGCCGATAAGTAGAGATGTTCGCAGTAGAGGCGGAATGTAGCCGATACAGGCCCCTGACTGGTGTTTGGCCAACAAAAAAAAAATTCACGCAAAAAAAAAGTTTCTAGGGCCTCAAAAGGCACCTATGACCCCGTCTTGCAAAATCGGGAACTGCTCGACCACGTGGAAGGGTGTGGGAGTATGCCACAGGGTGACGGTTCCCACGGTCGGTACGGATACCCCAGGAGAAGCCTCGATCGAGATGGTGTTGCTCGTATCGATCACCACTCCCTCCGCGATCACGTGCAGTTTCACGATGTTCACCCCGTAGGCTAAATCTACTTCGAAACTAGCTAGACCTCCTACCAGCTGGGGGTCCTGCAGCACCCAAGTGCCGTCCCAATTCGGGGAGGAATTTACTGGTCCCAATCGAACCATTCGAACGGAAATCCCAAGCGTAGGATACCGAAACGGCAAGCGCGTATGTAGGCGCAGGTATTTAGCCGATACTATACGCGGATAGTCGCCGAGAAGGTAGCCGATAATATACGCGGATCGCTGAGAAAGTCGTGGGTATTTAGCCGATATCACAAGTGGATAGCCGCTGGCAATGTAGCCGATAATCTTCGCGAGTTGTGGCTAATGATAATGATAGGGCCAGCAGGCCACGCGAGTCGCCCCTAACGATAGAGCCGATAATTCACGCAAGTCGTGGCCGATGATAGAGCCGATAATATAAGCGAATTGTCGCCAACGATATAACCGATCTTTGCGAATGATAGAGCCGATAGTATACGCGGAGAATCGTCAGTAACGCAAGAATCGCGAACTAAAGCCCACAATATCACGGCCAATGCACGGTAACTCACTAACCTGTTACCACTCACGTAAGGTAGATTAGTCAGAGAAGTCTGATCGGTGTCGCTGCGCACTACTAACTGATGGCATGGTTTCCTGGCCACCGATATTAGACCCCTTATTCCAGGCACGCGCAAGGAAAGGGAAACGGGGAGAAGAAAGAAAAAAAAATTATTATCTCCGCCGAACTGGGCCCAGGAGGGGTGTTAATCCGTCCTGCTCGTGGTCAACAATCTCCGCCTTTGTATTCTCCCTAACAACGGCTTAAGCGCTTGTTTACTTCGCGAACAGGTATTCTGACCGAGCGGCACACAATGCGAGGTATGATACGCAGCAAGAAAAAAAACAAAGCGCTCACTGGCTACGTGAGCTTCGGCGAAATTCTCTCGCCAAGCTATGCTGTACGGGAAAAACAAGGTCCCGCAAAAAAAAAATATTGTTGTGTCGATCGAGTCACACCAAGCGACCAAAGGAAGTGTTTACCTCTCTCGCTATTCAGCGGAGAGGATTAATATTGTAAGGTGCCCACCAACAGGCTACTAAAACTAAAAACACGAAATATTTACACCTCGCGCTTCACAGCAGCGAGGGATAATAATACAGAGAACAGAGACAAGCGTGAGAACGATAAGCCTGTAATTCCTCAAATCGAACAACAGAGGATTAACTCGCGCGAAGGGGAGGTCGCACGTGAATAAGCGGTTCCCCGCTTTGTTTGCGGATTAGGCTTAACGACAGTCCATCACTTCGACGAACTAGTCGTCCAAAAAAAAATAATAATATGCTATCTTTCGACTCTAAAGTCGATAACAACACCGGTATTTCTGGCAATCGCAACCTCAAGCTAATAATTGTCACTCGTGAGCCCCACGTTGGGCGCCATTTTGTAGCGAGAATTTTCAACTCTCGTACACTACGGCTCCCAACTCTCCGTAAATCTACTCTCCCCGCTCGATCCACGACTTTGCTCGGTGCCGAATCTCGGGGCTCGAACCCACGACGAGATTTCCTAATTTGTTTATGCCGACCGAACAAAGCCGTCCCCGCATGGCAATGTGGACGCCACTAGCTCGCACGCGATTGGGCGCCAGGTACCTTGGTACCACCGCTCGGAAAGCGGCATATTTGTAAGAAATTCGCGGCGAGTTACGGGGACGAACGGGGGAGCGGGTAAAAGGCGAAGCCGGCGAGACTCCGACTAGCTCAGCCCACCTGGGAGAAATTGGTAGAGGGGTGTGGACGGGCGAGTGACCAAATACAATGTAATAATCAAATCATTTATTCGACATTCGACAACATAATTTCAGCAAAACCCGTAGACAAAATTGGTTACAAATACCGGAGACAATCCAAAATCAATGTAGCCGAAAAAGATAACTATTGCCTGAATTAAATGTAGCCGAAAAGATAAACTATTGCTAGAATTAAAGGTAGCCGGAAAAGATAAATTACTACCCAAAATTAGATGTAGTCGGAAAAAGGAAATTATTGCCAACATTAAATGTAGCCCAAAAAAGATAACTATTGTCAAAGTTAAAGGTAGCCGACAAGATAACTATTGTCCAAAATTAAATGTAGTCGGGAAGATACTATGGTCAAAATTAAATGCAGCCGAAAGGATACTATTGTCAAAAGTGAATGTAGCCGAAAAGATAAACTATTGCCCAAAAGTGTAGGTAGTCGTAAAAGATCAATTATTGTCAAAATTAAATGTAGCCGAGAAGATAACTATTGTCAAAAGTGAAGGTCGCCGGGAAAGATAAATTATCGCCAAAATTTAATGTAGTCGGAAAAGAGAAATTATTGCCAAAAATTAAAGGTAGCCGAAAAAGACGAATTATTGCCAAAATTTAATGTAGTCGAAAGAGATAACTATTGCAAAAAAATTAAATGTAGTCGAAAAGGATAACTATTTTCGAAATTGAATATAGCCGAAATCACATTACCGAAATTACCGGTAAACGAGACGAAAAACGCGACATTTACCACAACGAATAATAAACTCAAAAATATTTAAGAAAGATAAAATCGCGAAACAGTGTTGCGATTGCCAGATCAATTCTATCCTTTATATAGCCGATTCACCATTACGCGGGACGCGAGAGAAAAGAAAAATACAAAGACAAACGCTCGCTATAGCAAAATTGGTACGCCAGATAGCCGAGGTAGTCGAGAAGGTTCTCTGCACAGGCCGCCCGATGTAAACAAGGCGCGCCCGTGACCTTTACGCGCGAGATAGCCAGCACGCGGCCGAACGGCCTAACGAACGCTTGCCGTCCCTTTGTCTCGCCTGATGAAATGTAGCCCATGTAACCGGCGAAATCGACGGAGACTCGATACAATAAAATTCGCGGGATGTAGCCGATCGCAATAGGCGAGGGTGACGAAAGTCCCCCTCGCTGGTGTTCGACAGAACGTTCTCGAGTTGTAGCTGATATTCGAAATAAAACTCGGGAAATATAGCCGATGTTCGAAGGGAGTCGCGAGATATAGCCAGCTAATTAGGAGTTGCGATACGCGATATAGAACCCAGGGGAAAATATAGCCGAAAGATACGCAAAGTTAACCAAATACAATAGATAAAGCCGAAAGATAAGGGAAATAATAGTCGGGAAAAAGATAGCCGAGAGAAACCCAAAGGTATCGAATAAAGCGGAGAACAGGAAAGAACAAGACCAGCGCGAAAGATTTTCGCCGGACACGCTTCGCCGGACCCAACTCGTCGCCCGAGACGACAAACGCGAGAAATGTTTAAGAAACTACAGAGAAAAGACAATAAAAAAAAATAATCCGAAAGTAAAGCAGTTGGGTCGTGGCTTAGCGCCTCCGGCGAGCACAGAGCACAGAGAGAGAGACGGAAGCTTACCGGCGTGAACAGCCCGGGAGGATAATCCAAAGAATTCGCCAAAACTGCCACTCGTCACCGCACTCGATCACCGACTGCTGAATAAATTATGGCTCTCCCGGGACTGACCACGCTAGCGCTTCCCCCTCTCTCGCGACTCCCGAATCTAGCCTACGCTCTACGGCTAAGACGCCGGAAGAAACCGGTTCTGCCTCCGGCCGCTCCCCGCTGCCCGCGAGAATCTTCCGCTCGCAGCGATGAGTGACGAGATCCACGGACTCCTTCCTCCCAGGATCCGGTGGGGCAAAATGAACATGAGGGGAGGCCTCCCTCGCGAAGTGAGGCGTCCCTCTTCCTCCGCGGTGGGCCCACTCGATACGCCACATAACTGCACCTCGATGTGCATTTTTCCCTCGTAATCCCCGAATGTGGAGGCGCCGTGATGAGCGGTCCGCGGCGTCCGTGAATTCGACGGGGCAGGGACGGCTCCAGGCCGTGTAGTCGTGAGGGACGGGAAACACGTTAACTTGGTCACTACCCGCGTCCCTCCGGCCCCCTTGCCCGCGGAAGCGGATTTTCGGCTTCCGCCTGCTTGCCGAACGAAAACTCTCCGGCCCTCTTAGGCCAATCTCCATGGGGAACTCGGCTGGGGCAAAATGGTCCGACGGTTAAATCGAAGAGTCATGCGACTCCGGTATGGCCTAAAAAAAACTTAATGACACGACAAACAACGGGTCGCAGAGTTTGCGAATAAAACAAAATTAAAGAAAATTAATAATTAATAAAATAAAAATAAAATAAAATCCCTCGGCGAGTCGACGATCGAGCCGGCTCGACGAGCGGCGTTCTCAGGGCCGTAAATCCGGCCCACTGCTCGACCAAAAACGTGCGTAGTGACGGGACACCAAAATGTCACGTCACAATATATATATTATCAACATTATTCATTATATATTAGTATATTATCATTATACATTCTTATCGCTGTCATTTTTTTTCTTAATAGGTGACCATTGAATCAATGTATTATCTTTTTTCGAAATTGTTGCTTCTGCTTCGGACGACAATTTAATATCTTCGATGCTCTTTCTCAATGGTTTCAATTTTTCATCCACTTGACCCATAGCTATCTCAATGGAATTATTTAAATCTTGATAAATTCGTTCAATCAATTCAATCTTCATTCGAATATTGTTTTGCGTCTCTTTATCGATCAGATCTTTCAACTCCACGATTCTTACATCGATAATTTTTTTTAGATTATCCTCAATACCAGTCACTGTTCGTTCGACAATCTTAACAAGCGATTCATATTTTTCAATTATCTTTTCAAATTCTTTATGATTCTCCCACATACACTCGTCAATGTATTTCTTGTTGACCACATCGCTCGTTGCGGTCGGATCCGCGAGACGCACAATCTTGGCGTTCTCCGCGTCGTACACCTTATCTTCGTCATTCCATCTGAGAGCCTCGTATGTTCTTTTCGTGACGACGTGCTGATTTAATTCGCCACTATCACCAAATTTATTTATAAACATTTTCGATTCGAAGAGACACGATCATCGTCACAGCAGCTATCCGAAGAGTGTATGACTATTCGATTGATGTATCAAGACATTTTATATGATTATTCCATTCTCACGCAATTCCTCAATGATTGACATTATTTCATTGTCATGACCTGTGTGACCGGCATTTCTCGACGATGTTAAAAGTTTCAATCTATCAATCAATTCATTTGGATCGTCCAATAAATATAATCGACGCATGTATTTGTCACATTCATTTCTTTAGGAAGGATACGTCGTTTTCTACCACCACTACGACTACCATCATTATCACAACCACTACTTCCGCCTCCTCCTTCTCCTCCTCCTCCTCTCTTCGATGTAGATGCGATACCACTCGTCGTTGCTTTATACAGTTGAGGAAACAATGGTGCGATTATGTATTTATACTTGTGTCACTTATTCCCCATAATTTGTTTTCTCGATGAATAATCTCGTCGATGAGCTTTCGTCGAAATCAATATCGCTTTATATTTTTGTAGATCTTCATCGGTGATGATTTCTCTATTGGGATTCTTAATGAATATCAATTCGAAAATACCTATTGTTCCTTTATAATTTGTTCCATTTATCAAGATATTGTCAACATTATCGATTTCAAATATCGAATCTCCAAGCATCATTTTATTATCTTTCAGATAAACACCATAATTATGGTCTATGAGACGATCAGAGTCCTTTCCAAAGAACAGTGTGAGATATTTATGCGATAATTTACCATATTGTTCGGTCATCGTTCGTTCCATCTCACTCGTGGGATCCTCCATAATATCGCGAATCGATTTTTCACTACCCGTATCAGTTTCATCATCATCATCATTATTACTATTATCAACCGATGACAATGTTGTCTGTGACATGAAAGATGATTGAAGAGATGATTTTGGTGATCGTGACATTTGAGACGATACAGGTGTGCTAGTTTTTTTCGGACGCGGTTGTTTCCGACGGCGTCTTTTAACTTTGAATTCATTGATATTTTCATTTTCACTATCATTTGATTCATCATCGTCATCATCGTCGTCATCATAATCATCCTTCTCCTGTTTTTTTATCATTGTTTTATCATTTTCTCTCTTCAATAATTTTAGTTTTTTCACAATTATATTGTCTTGAACCAATTGATGTAATGGTTCAATTATCGGTCTGTACGATTCCTCCAATAATTCTTGTTTCTCCATCTTTCCAAATTTCAAGGCTTTGTGCTTCCTCCTCACGCTGTCACTCGTTTTGCAATTTTTTCCAGAATCTTCTCGTTTCTCTTGGAGATGATGATGCCATCACTCGTTCGAGCGGCGGCGGCGTTGCTCGCAACCATTTTTCACTCTGTTTCTCACCAAATCTTTTTTCAATGAAAATAAATAAGCACAAAATGAGAATGAACAACCTCTTCGATACACGCTCGATCAACAAATGCTTGCATTCACATCATTGCAAACTCATTAAATCCTCTTCGATATCGACCATTCCATATTTCACTATCTTTATCGATTACAAGAAATCCATAAGGCTGTTTCCAACAGGCTGAGCACAGTTCCATAAAGTCTTCATAATCCATATCAGTGTTTACATGATCGTCGAATATATGTCGTAGATTCATAGCATCCTGTTTAAAAATGATGATGAAATTGGTATTGTCACGAATCAAATGTTTTGGAATTTTTGCATACGTCTGACACAAGTAAACACTATCGATGTCGAAGTGTCCACCCATAGCGAAATATTCTCTTATCGTATTTGGTTTGTCGCATGCTACATCATCAAAAATGAAGATTGAATTAGGCATAGCTTCATCGGGTGGAATCACTTCACTGTTATTCGAAAATGTATAATATCCAATATCTTTGCTGAGTGGTTTTAAAATATTTTCAAGATATTGATATTTCGCTTGTTGCAACGATTTCGAATACACGTACACGTTCTCGAATCGCACCCCGTTACAACTTTCGATCAAGCTCACGCGCAAATTAGTTTTACCGCAATTCGACGGACCGCACACGATCGATCGTATAGTGTTCGGTAATAGAGCACCGTGTCGACGATTTTTTTTCTTCTCAAACATTTCTCTCCTCCCATCATAGGTCACTCTGATCGATGTTGGTTGTCTCACAAATCGCATGATGATGATGATGACGTTGTCATTACGACTAACGAGATGAATGTTTATTCCACTATTGATAAATAAAGAAACAATACACATTTTTATATATTCTCACATTCAAATATTTTTTTATTTTATTGGTATGCAATACAATAATATTCATTATTGCTGACTCGCTCGTAGATTTCTTATCATTATTGATGACAACCAACGCAGTCGCCGACGAATCATTGATCCTTCGATCGGTTGCAGTCGTGAGGTTGGCAACGTTGCAGCTATCTCATGATTTTGTCGAATCGCTATATCATAATCATTAAAGTGACCATAGTCTCTGATTATTTTATTAGTTGTCACGAATCGATAAATACCACACATCATTACAATTTTTGCACCCCATATATCATTATATCTCTCGAGAATTATTTGTTCAACAATTTAACATTTTTTTTTCATATCTTCAGCATTATAATTCAACCATTCGTAAGGCACATCGATTGTATAACCATTATTCAAAATGATATACATCTTCTTCCACATCATATCAGTTACCATCATCATTTTTTTTTTACTTCAAACACTATACAATTCACAGTTCTGATTTAACTTTTGTATTCTTATAAAAATTATCGATGAGACGATCGTGAGTGGTGCGACAACTCGTGATAGGTTGAATCGTTGTCTACGCTCTCTCTCTCTCTAATCCTTGTTATTGATATATAATATCTCGAAATGTCGATTTATTTCTGCAAGTAATAAAATTATTTCATTGTTATATAATATATAATTTTTATTTTAAAAAAATATGCATTACCCAGCTTAATGTATTAACGATGTTTGATTTGAAAATGTTGTTATCGATTAGCTTTGTGTAAGAAGAGGTGGTGGGGGGGGGGGGGGGGTGGTGGTGTCGGTGACGGCGAGTGGATGATGTTGTAGATAGCGTCGTGCGCGCGAATGAGTGAGCGAACGAAGTGAGGCAGGCGACGGCAGGCAGGCAGGCAGGCAGGCAGCGACGGGCGGCGCGAACAAAGTAGTGTTGTTGTGTCAGTCAGTTAGTCAGTAGGTCAGTGTGGTCGGTGTGGTCGCGTATCATTTATTTTTCTTCACAATGTTTCTATCTCTTTCTTTCCTCACATTCACCGCAACTGATAATGTCGTGACGCTTTATTACTCATGCAGTATGCATTTTTTAATTATTTTTTAGGATCTCTGCGATGGTGCACACGCATGCATTATAACACATTATTTTTTTTTGCAAGAATTTCACTGACGCGCGCCTACCGACCGTCATCGCTCACATCTACCGCACTTCTTCTTTGTTTGTCGACACAACGGTTAACGTTAACCACAATCAACCAACAAGCAGGGTAGTCGGTCGGTCATTGTTGAGTTGTCATTCGTTCGTTCTTATCTTTTCCTCCCTTCTTCTTTTTCCTCATCCTCCTCCCTCCTCATCCCTCTTTCCCTGAAGATAAAACAATAAAATCTCAATTGTAAATAATTTTATGTTTACTTTGTGACAGACAGTTCGAAAGTACGCACGCACGCACGCACGCACGCACTCACCATCACTACGCGTTTCACATTCTACTTCACAAGATATAATACAACAACAACAACAAGAACTACTCACTGATTTGGCAATTATGTTTTCGAATACATTAACCAAATTGAACGAATATGGCTCGTTGATGAATAAGACATTTTTGCCGAAAATCAAATTTCGCGATTTGACTCCGAATGTGCCAAACAGAGTTACTAAAATAAAAAATACATATTCGAAAGTGTCCGGAGAATCAATTGTCGTCGAGTTGAATAACGATTGTTCAGTTTTTCTACCCGATCGTTTCGCTAAATCACTTGCAAGTGATGAAACGACCTTCAATGACACTGTTACAATGATCGAACAAAATAATTTGGAGATTATGTATTTGGGTGAGCCAACACATGGCTGTCGTTTTCTAACAAAGAAAGAGGCGAATGAACAAAGAAAATTCAACGATGAGGAGAATAAAAAGAAAGATGAGGATGAGGCATCAGCGATCGCATTCGAATTTCAGCAACAGGAAGAAGAAGATGATGAGGACGATGATTTTTTTTTTGATGGTTCACAAATACTTGATGACGATTGTGAATTGGCGGAGGAAACGCCACCAAAAAAGCGTACAAAATTCATACCTAAACAATCATCGTCGTCGATATCATTGAAATCGATGACGAAAAGTGGAGGAGGAGGAGGAGGAGGAGGATCATCTAGTCAAAAAGTGTCATCGACACCATTACCATCAGCACCGTCAGTAATTACACGAACGCAAATTCGCCAAGATCGCGGTGGTGGTGGTGGTGGTGGTGGTGCTGCTGCAGCAGCAAAGAAATCATCTGTAATTGCATCAACACAGTTGTCCTAATCTTTTACACGAAAAAGAAGAAGAAAAAAGTAATTGATTTTTTTTTTTCATTGTTCATATTTTATTTGTTTTTATTTTATGTTTTAAATTATTTATTTTTCTTTTTTCAGAGAGGAAGATGGATTGCGGCGAAGAATAACACACGAATGAATAATTCTCAATACAATATATATTATTCATAACTATCACATACACACACACACATTACATACATACACACAATATATTGTATAACATAAAAAATTATAACGATAATATTAGTAATAATAATTGTGTGTGTGTGCTTTATCTATCTGTATTTGATTTTATAAAAATAAAATGAATCATATAATTGTATCCATTCCAAGCGCGTGTCAATTCATTCAGGGTTAAATGAGCGACTGCAAAGTGAGTGGGATGGATGGGTGGATGGGTGGGTGGTGTGGCGGCGTCGCGCACGTGGAGAGACTATGCTGCGATGAGACGACGGATTGGTTAGTAAAAAAAAAAGATTTTAGAGTTGTGGTGGCGGCGGACGATGTTGGATGGTGGGTGGATGGTGGATGGTGGAAGATAAAGGGAGAGAAGAATTAATTGAAAAAAAGTTTTGAAAAATTCATTGTGATGATGCGATCATCATTTCTTCCGATAGTCGCTTTTGTCGCGACATTTGTGTTGCGAGTAAACACATTATCGTTACCTATCGAATCGCTTGAGTATCTATATAAATATCAGTGGTTGAAGCTTGACGAAGACAAAGACAGCAGCGATATCGCATCTATCGCTGAGGAAAAGACGAACGAGGCTTTGAGAATATTTCAAGAGTATTACGGTTTACCAACTTCCGGAGGATTGAACGATGCAACGATGAATTTCATGGAACAGCCGCGGTGTGGTTTCGTTGACACTGGTATAAATTTTAAATTAACAGCATATCGATGGACAAAGAAAAATCGCACATGGTATTTTTATGCCGCAAGCGATGAACAATATCGTACCGCGATGGAAGTCTTCGATCAATGGTCTCGAGTATCGGGTTTAACGTTTAACAGAGTTATGGATAGAAATGCCGATATAATTATTTCATTAAAAATCGAAATCATTATTACATACATAATAATGAAACATTGTGTTATTCGCCATTCGAGGAAAAAGAATTGGGTCATGGATTTTTACCAACGTTAATTGATTCGACAAAGGAGATTCACATATCCTTGAATTACGAGTGGGATTCATCATTGACTGATAATCTGGATGAGAATAAATATAGTTTATATTGGGTATTGTTGCATGAAGTTGGTCATGTATTAGGTTTTCATCATACTAATGTTGCAAGTGCATTGATGTTTCCTATTTATCGATCGCACACCAATACCAGTGAATATCCTTTTGATCAAGATGATTTGAATGGTGTCGAAGAATTGTATAAAAAGAAAATACCAACGACATCTAGGAAGAAAAAAGTTCGATATCACGAATTGACGACACCGTCATCGCCACCATCATCATCATCACGACGACCACCAGTATCTTCTCCCCCTAACGAGTCACCTCCAACCGAAGATGATATCTGTCAGATAGAACCATCGAAATTGAAATTTTTCATCACTCGAAAACGATTGTATGTTATCTATGGGAAATGGGCGTCGCCTATGGATATGTCTTCTGGGGAAAAAAAATATGAGAAACCGCGATTGATGCGAAGTTTTCTCACTTTTTTACCGGAAAATTATACATCTATATCTGCCGTATATGAACATCCATCAGGTGATATCGCTATCTATGTTGATAATTTGGTCTATGTATTCGATCGTATAAATCTTCAAGTTTTGAATGGATGGCCTAAAACTTATCAACAAATGTTCGGTGTGGATTTTCGATACAACGGAGTCAAAACAGCTGTCTCGACGCACAATGGAAGAATCTATGTCTTCGCTGACGGTCCTTACGCGATCGAATTGGACTCGTGTCACTTTCGCCCCCATAAATATCATATTTTAACGGATGCTTTCTCGGGTATCGATGTGCTACACACCTCGAATTATACATTCTTCAAGTATAACAATGGCCGATTGTATATAATATTTGATGATATGTATCAAGAGTATGATGAATTCAGTGAAAAAGTAACAAAATCTGGAAAATTTGATTTATCAATATTTGGAATCCAGTGTCCAATGGAGGATGCGATCACAAAATTGCAAGAACTCTCAAATAAATTAATGTCTTTTTATGATAAAAATAAGCCAAGTTCCATTAGAGATCTTTCGTTGATAGTAAATTATGATATAGATAAAAGAGAAAAAATGGAAAAATATAGAAATGGTTTTAATACTCTAGCTGAATTACGACAACATATAAAAACGATATGGGAGTATTGAGAGAGAGAGAGAGAAAGATGAAAAGAGAGAAAATAAATTGGAAGGGAGATGATGAGTGTGCTTCCTGACTGGCTACGGACGGCGGATGGTGTGTCGAGTATAAAAATGTAGCACTTTTTCTAGAGTATAGCTATCGTATCGTTAGAGACTATGGGTGCGGTACTGTGGTCGGTCACGTATCACCGTCATAATAAGAAATAAAAAAAAAATGTCTGAACCACCTCGTACGACCCGCGAAGTGGCATATATACTCACCGTCCACGCTATTCGAAAATTGTCGCGAGATCTGCAAAGTGTGGAGGATCGAGCGGACGGTGAACGTTGGTCGATGCAGTGCAAAGAACTCATTTATTTGATAATTTTTTATCTAAAATTTGCGAATACTTCATCAACTTTTTACAAAGAAACATTAGAAATGATTCAACAATTAGATGATTTGCGTCGAATGTTTGTGCGGAATAACGAGGAATTTCTATAAAAAAAAAAAAAACAAAACAAAACAAAACAAAAAAAATGGAGCGATACACTTTTAACGATGAGGATGAGGAGGAGGAGGAGGAGGAGGAGGATATTGTAAAAGACATGTGTAACCTTGCTCAAATTATCGAAAAAAATTTAAAGGAACAATTAAAAAATATTGACAATGCATTGTCGCGACAGAGATGGTTGAAGAAATATGATGAAATCGTTTCAATGTTAACGAATCATATGCAAACATATAACGATGTTATGAATGTTGCATACAAACAACGAACGACAGCATTGATAATCAGACTCAAATCATTGAGAGTGAGAACGAGGCTCGGTGTGTGGCGTGGACAAGGTTTGAATCTTCCATCGACATCGAGAAATGACGATCACGACGATGACATTGCTGCTGCTGCAAGATCCTTCCTCGAATGGGAAATTATCGAAACAGCTTTTCTGACTCGCATCGTTATTGGTATGATAGTGAATGTCCAACATATTGAACCACAACAATTTTTATACGATGCCAAATATTTGGTCTTGGAAAATGTTCGACAAAATATAGAGAAACACGAGTGTATAAAGGTGAACATTGTATTGTAACGTACGGGCGTGTTACGTTACATTAAACCTCGCCGCGTGAAGCGCGACGAGTTATATTTATTTTTCCGGGATCGTCTCCGGTTCGTCCCGTACAGGACGTTCCCGATATTTCGCGCAGGTTGGTCGAATAAACAACTCGGTATTCGAATCGACTCGGCTTTTAATTAATAATAAATTCTCCGAGTGATAACTACAATAATTAATGGCGGTTAGCCGGCAGGCTTCACACATACAAACGGTTTTACACACATACCATTGTACTTACTATTGTAATCTCTATCGTTACGTGTGGTCGCGGCCTTGCTTCTCCACTCACTTTCTCTGCTCTCTTACTCTCTCTCTCTCCCTCTTTCTCTCTCCACTCTCCGTACACCTTCCCTCTTTCCGCGATCACACACACACTTAAACCTACACGACAATAGTGTTCGTGGCGCGAATAATCGTAACACCTATGCCTAGCACGTTCAGGCTTATCACCGCTCCGCAATACACTTTCCGGTTCCTCACGACTCTATCGGCTCGATAGCGATTTATACCAAATCGCGGAACCCCGGCAAGATTTCAAGATTGCTCTGCGGGAGCTGTAACAAGGAGTTTATCCGTAGACCAAGCTCGCGCTATCAGTGTCAAAACGGGACTGCCTTCCTCGGCCTGCTCATCCGCCGGTCTCGCGACCGTTGGACGGCAAGCCGGGGAGGTTTTTAGCGAATTTAGGCGAAATCTTACCTCGCTTGAGAGGAGGCGAGAGGAGACATTCTGATGTCACCTCGAGCCTTCGCTCGTGATTCTCAAGAAAAATTATCGCGCGAGCCGCATCGCGTAGAATAACGCCGCGGTTGTGTTACGTCCGGGCGAGCTCTCGACGAGTTCGCGCTGAGTGAACGTAACGGCGGTCTCACTTTCGAGTCAAGGCGTTGGCCCTTTACGTCGGGGACGGAGACCTCGCCTTCTACTGCCTAAGATTTACGATGCGCTGACAGGGTGCCTGAGACTGTGTGTCTCGTAGCACGTGGTGGAGAGCATGCAGGAAAATACGAAGAGTTGTAGAACTGTTTTAAATACTCACAAAGTATATCTTTATTAAACGTCGATGCGTCGATACAGGTGTTGCGAGTACCTTGACTAGTTCGTACTCCGCTAGAGCGTTTAAACTCAGCCGCGCAGGGCTGCTCCGAAAGAGCGTCGAGACTTAGCCGCGCAGGGCTATCGGAAACTTCCGTCGAACAGAGCTTTGCGCGCTCCGTACAGGGTAAACGAAGTGTTGCAGCTTATGAGGCTGGTAGAATAACTGACTCTAGCCCGGAAAGGCTGGGCTTTTTATACTAATTCGTTCCCTATACTTCCTATGGTTAGAAGTGTAGCATGGTGGGGTTAATGCAGTTTCATAATAAAGTTATAAGCGTGACAAGGCGGTACATTTGTTCTGAGGGAAGTAGTGGGAGATTTTCGGTAGCGGTACCCCTTTGGTCTAGTACAGAGGCGACAAGTGTCACATATAGTCTAGTGATTATGACCGTATTCGGAGAAAGAAGTAAGAGAGTATGCGTAGATGCACTCGGGCAGCACGTGATCTTAAAGAATTGGGATGCCATTGACCTTTTAGCTGCAGTGCCGCGGCTGAATGAGAGCGCTCCGGTTTACGCTACTGTGGCAAGTGTCGCGTGCCGTCGCGGCCTGGTAGTGGTTAGGCGCGTGGCTAGAAAAAGTGTGTATCCCCGTTTGGGGATAGCGTATGCTGCTTAGCATGAATGGCCTCTGCTCGGGAGGGCCTATGAGTTGTAGTGAGCGCATAGTGGCTGGGCGCGTGGAGGCGCGTACTGGCTTCATTCACAGATGTGCTAGTAACAGATAGCGTATACTGCTTAGCATGAATGGCTTTTGCTCGGGAGGGCCTACGAGATTCGTTCGAACGCGTAGTTTTCGGGTGCGCGGGGCGCATATTATTTTCATTCATAGATGAAGGCTCGGGAGAGCCTACATATGTTTCTTTCGTAGGTGTATTCCTTGAGTGTGTTGAGGGTGAGCCTACCATATGTTTTGCGTGTGTGAGGTTACGGGTTCGTAACACCTCCCTCCTTAAGACGAGTGTTAGGGAATGCAAGTGACCTAACACGAGGATAGAGATTATTGCGGTTTTCTTGGTTAATAAGGCACACGTATATGGCACTTACATGTTAATTTATATGAGTAATTAATGTATATATGATTATGTAAGGTTACATATATATTATCATGCCTTAATGTCCCTAATATTGTCCTCTTTTTTTTTTCTTTTCACTTTCACACCGTATCGATGAACGTTATCAGCGGGTCTATGTATTCCGCTAGGAATTCACTGTCGTCCACTTGATCCAGGACCGTGGTGAGCCATGAAGTGGTGTTGGTGATTGCGGCCCGGTCACTGTTGTTGTTGTTGAGTCCCCTGAAGAACTCGGTTTTAATCTTCCTCGCTACTATTCTCCAGATTAATGTGAGAGTAGCGTAGTCGATTGGGATGCACGATTCGGGTTTCACGCCCGATTTTAATTTTTATATTTCCATCTCTCATAATCTCTTTTATTTCGTGAGGACCAGTATAGTGGTCTCCGAATTTTCCCAGCTTTTTCCCTCGCTGTAAGAATACGTGGTCGCCCAGATGGAAGTCGTAAGCGTGCACCTTGCGGTCGTAATATTTTTTTTGACCGTTCCTTGGAGGCTACTAAATGGTTTTTAGCTATCTCCTGTATATCGTGGAGCTTGGTTGCTAGCTCGACGAGATAGTTAGCATATGTTCTTCCCTCTTCGTCTACGGCTGGTGCTTCGTAGGAGGGCTGGCGCGCTAGTCTTCCAAACACAAGTTCGAAGGGCGTGTGCTTCGTGCCCTCGTGAACACTCGTGTTGTAGGAAAAAGTGGCGAGTTCTAGCCATTCGTCCCACTCTTCGTCGCTGCTTACATATTGCTTTAAGTATTCCACCAGAGAGTGGTGGGATCTCTCCAGTGACCCGTTAGATTGAGGGTGGAACGCTGTGGTGCGGCATTGCTTGATCTTAAATTTCTTGGCAACACTTTTCATTAGTGAGCTTAGAAAATTCGCACCCTGATCAGTGAGGATAATTTTCGGAGCGCCGAAGATACATATACAGTGCTTGATGAGTGCGTCCGCGATGTTGGCTGAAGTGGCTCTCGGGAGAGCTACTGCAAGTGAATACTTTGTGAGAAGATCCTGCATGGTGAGTACGTATTCATTGCCTTTCTCTGTACGCGGCAGGGGTCCGACTATGTCCATAGAGATTTTGTCGAACGCCGAATCCGGTGTATCCGTGATGATCATTGGTTGCCGAGTTTTTACGCGTACTAATTTTTTTAAGTGGCAGGGAAGGCAGTGCTGGATGTATTCTTGAATATCATCTTTCATATTCTCCCAATAGTATCGTTGGCGGATTCGATTATATGTTTTCGTTACACCTTTATGTCCTCCTAGTGCTGAGGCGTGTGCCTCGCCCATAATTTCTTTCCGTTCCTCTGGCGGTGGGTATTTTATTATCCCCAAGCAGATTATTAATTTCGTCGATATATCCTCGAATGCCTTCTTTAACGTGAATAGTACCTGCTCCCACGGTATACCATTAATTTCCTTCGTCTTTGCTACACTAATCGAGCGCAAGTCGAGTCCCATGAGAGTCTTTTTTAATTCCTTATGCATTACGTGGAAGGAGTTGCGGTCGATGAGTGTTCCATTTTTCCCCTTCACGACCATAGCGATATGGTGCTTCGAATTATGTTTGGTAGTACTGATTCTACCGAGAACGAGACCGCGGAACTTTGGTACGGCGCGTCGTTCGGTTAGCATTCTGGAGCCTTCGTCACAGGGCTCTCCAGTTTCCGAGAGGAAATATAAATAATTATCCTTCCGCATAAAAAGTTGTTCATTATTTGTTATTTGGAGGCTGCTTTTGGTTTCTGCCGGCCTTTCTACAACTTCCTGTTGAAAATTATCAATTGAATCCGTATCTGATCGATCGAATATGTATTCTTCCGATTCTCCGGATATGCTGAAAGTTTCATCTTCGTCGAAATTTGCGAAGATTGAAGCTTGATTCTGAGTACCTCTTGGCATGAAGGGTTCACCTTCTATTCCAGGTAGGACCGGAGACTCTTGCCGTTTAGTTTTTCGTCGAGCTGCTCTGGCGATCGGTCTCTCTTGGGTCATACCTGAAATTTGTTTTTTCTCTCGACTTCGTAGTCGCGATGCCACGGGGGCATCGTCCGACATCTGTTCTTCGGGTTTCTTCTTATTACGAGATCCCGATGCAACTTCTTGAGGTTGCTTAGCTGTTCGTTTGGAGGCTGGCTTAGCAGGTGGCTTCGGGGCTGTCCCTTGAGGCCTTTTCCGAAGTCGTCGGGCTATAGGTTCGTCTTCTTCGTCTAATTCTTCCCCCTCGGTAGGAGCCTTCGCACGCTTCACTATCGGGAAAACATGCTGCACTGGCGGCTCGGACTCGCTCTCGTCCAAGGCGTCCTCGCAAGGGTTGCGAGACAGTGCATCCGCGTTCACATTCATTTTTCCTGCTTTATGGATGACTTCGTACTCATATTCCTCGAGTCGTAGACGCCAACGTGTCAAACGCGATGTTGGGTCTTTCGAAGTATGTATCCAAACTAAAGGCTTATGGTCAGTTACTAGTTTAAAAGGTCTACCGTAGAGATAGGGTCTGAACTGTGAGACCGAGTGTAATATTGCAACGGCCTCTTTTTCATAAGTGCTATATTTTTGTTCTGTGTCATTTAGCACTCTGGACGTGTATGCGATAGGACGATCCTTTCCCAAGGTTCCCTGGCTCAAAATGCCTCCGACTGCTGTCCCTGAAGCATCCGTTGTAACAATAAACGGTTTAGTAAAGTCAGGGTATTGCAGCACTGGCTCCTCGCATAGCTTGTCTCGCAGCGTCTCGAACGCGGCTTGCTGCTGCTGGGACCACTTGAACGCGGCGTCCTTTTTTAGCAGGACCGTCAAGGGTCTGGCTATTTGAGAAAAATTATCTATGAAGCGCCTGTAGTATCCCGCTAGTCCGAGGAATTGCCGAATATTTTTCACATTTTTCGGTCTTGGAAAATTTTTGACTGCGGATAGCTTGGCTGGATCGGGTCTTACCCCGTCCTTGCCTATTATGTGGCCTAGATACGCGACTTCCCGTCGCAAGAACTCACACTTGTCAGGCTGTAGCTTCAGATGCGCATTTCTCAATCGCTTCATGAGTCTCTCGATTTTTAACTCATGTTCTTCTAGCGTAGAAGCGTATATGACTATGTCATCTAGGTACACAAATGCATCGGAGCCTTGAACTCCGGTAAGTACCTGATTCATGAGTCGTTGGAACGTCGCTGGGGCGTTCTTTAGTCCAAACGGCATTCGAGCAAACTCGTAGTGGCCGTATGGTGTGGAGAAGGCTGTTTTATGCCTGTCCTCCGGGTGCATCTCGATCTGATGGAAACCAGATGCGAGATCGAATGTAGAGAAGTACACTGCTCCTCCTAGCTGGTCTAGTATTTCGTTTATAACTGGTAGCGGATAAGCGTCGCTAATAGTTTTTTCGTTTAGTGCGCGGTAGTCAAGTACCATTCGCCACCTCTTATTCCCCTGGGAGTCCGCTTTCTTCGGGACGATCCATACAGGTGAATTATACGGAGAGTTGGATGGCTGTATTATGCCTCCATTTAGTAGATCGTTCACTTGACGATTTATTTCTTCTTTTAGAGTCGGCGGGTATCTGTACTGCCGAAAATTAATTGGAATTTCATCCGTTGTAATTATGCGATGCTTTAGAACATTTGTGGACATTAATTTTTCTCCAGGTAAATAGTACCTGTCGTGAAATTCCTCGAGATGCATTTGTATGCTTTCTCGTTCTTCCGGATTCAGGTGATCCAGGCGCAATAGGCTTTTAATTTTTGAGACTCGTTCGTCTTTTTGCACGGTGCTTGCCGTTTCTGTTTTGCCTTTAATTAATTCGTCCGCGTTGCGGGATTCGTTTAGTGCTTCGGGTGAGCTTGTATCGTTTCCATTTTCTTTATCGTCTGGAATTGCATATAATTCCGACACCTTGTATGATTTGTATGTGGGCACGTCGTGCTCTCCGCACGGTGCATTTATTTTGTCCTTTTCTTGAGGCGTCTGTGTCCCGTTGCCTTCAGGCAATAGCTGGTTGGACCCGGCTGCTGCGTGAAGTAGGGCTGGCGTGGCCTCTGTTTCATTTTTTGTAACATCTGTTTCTTCTTGGAGATCGACGTCGATGAATTCTTCGTATGGTTCTATGCTTAGAACCGGCACGGCTACTTCAATTTCCTCCTCCGTGCTATTAATGAGATATAGATGAGCTTTGCCATCGTTATTTGCGACAAGTGCGTCGCCGAGATAGACTCCTTCTGAGATAAATTGGCGAGGTATATAGCCAAACTTGACTTCCGGATTGGCTACTCGCACGTAGAAATGACCCTTAGTTCGGGCTGGAATTATTATTGTTTCGAGTTTCATGAACGGAATTGAGTTCATGCCCCATCTCAGGCATCGATCTGAGTACGATACGTCGGCGTGGTAAGTACGAAAGAAATCCGTGCCGATCAATCCATCGTCCTCGATAGGAAAATCGTCATTTACCAGGTGGAAGGTGACTCGGGAATCGAGTATATGTATTTCCGTTCTTCCCAGTGTGCTGACGTAATCCTTTGTAATACCGCTGATCTGAACAATATCGGTAATATCGACTTGCACGTGAGGTGCTATTTGTTTGCTTTTTATTAAATTCAAGGACGATCCAGTGTCAATCATTAGCAATGTGGGTTGCAGAAAGTCCTCAGATATTACCTTGATGACTGGTACATTGCTCGTGCGATTTAGCAGAGCTGTAGCTACCCTTGTCGCTGGGTTATTTCCTTCCTCCGGACGCGTGTACCTTACCGGGCGTTGTTGAGAATTTTCCGGTGGCTCATTCGTCCGATTGTATGCTGTTGAGCGAGAGGCGTTCTGCTGAGTTTTCTGGTTATTCCAAAATTGCAATTTGCGGCAATTATCGATTGTGTGTCCAGCAAATTTGCAAAAACGACAGGTTTGTCGTTGATTTGAGTTTGGAGTGTATCCCGAACCTTCCGTCCTTCTCGTATTTTGATAACGATGGTTATTATTATATTGTTGTTGTCCTGGACCGTTATTGCGTTCTGTGCGTGGTTCGCCATTGCCAGCTGTTTCCCGTGGTTGTGGATTTTTCGGACGGGATCGACATTCATCGGTCGCGTGTCCTTGTCTATTGCAGTATGTACAGTATTTATTTTCTTTGATATGGTGAATTTTATCTTTACGTGCATAACGGTCCGTCGAAGGCTGGTTCCAAACGTTGAATTTGGAAGAACGTGAATTTCGCAAGACATTTTTCGCTTGCTCCTTCCTCTCGATCTCGATTGCCTCCTTCATGGTATCGCTGAATGATTGGCCCCTTGTTATTTTATTTTCGATTTCTGGTCTGAGTCCTCTGTTAAAGCATTCGACAAGATCGGTATCGAGGCCGCGTTTAAACGCGTCGTCTATCACACCGTCGTGATTCTGTTTATACGCGTCACTAATTCGATTTCCGATGTCCTTTACCCGATTTGAATATGTGAGAACTGCTTCGTTATCATATTGGAATATCCTTCCCAATTCTCCTTGTAATTGATACACCGATTTTGCGGGGAGGTAAAGTGTTTTCAGAAATTCCATAAAGGCAGGAACTGTATTCAGTGTCACTCCATGTACCGCTCGGCGTGCTTCCCCTCTCAGTTTATTCCTGAGTATTAGTGCGAGGTTTGCCTGTGCCTCTGCGGGCAACATCTGTTGAGCCTCTTCGCATCCTTCGATAAAGTGCGACAACGGAATGTTGTGTCCGTCGAAGATAGGAACTGCTTCGAGTGCGTATTTGACGGACACTGGCGGTACGGGTGCAGCCATATTAGCAGCTAAATTGTTGATACCTACTTGTAATTCTTGGATTTGTTGTATTGCTTGTTGACCAAGATTTCCTTGATTGTTCAGATCGTTTGGGTTGTTCAGATCGTTTATTATCGAATTATCCAAATCCAATAATGGTCGATCGTTTACCTGTTCTTGATTTGAGTTATTCCCTTCGTGACTCTCTGTACTCCTTGAATTATTTTCAAATGTTCGAGTCTCGTGAGCTGTGCTCATGCGTGGATTATTCGCTTCCGGTGTCTCTTCTCCAGTGCCTTTCTGTGGCGTTCTGTCAAGCGTCATTCTTCATTATCATGGCAGTAAGGGCGTTCAAATCCCACTTCTGACACCAAAAATTTATTTGTGTTACGTCCGGGCGAGCTCTCGACGAGTTCGCGCTGAGTGAACGTAACGGCGGTCTCACTTTCGAGTCAAGGCGTTGGCCTTTTACGTCGGGGACGGAGACCTCGCCTTCTACTGCCTAAGATTTACGATGCGCTGACAGGGTGCCTGAGACTGTGTGTCTCGTAGCACGTGGTGGAGAGCATGCAGGAAAATACGAAGAGTTGTAGAACTGTTTTAAATACTCACAAAGTATATCTTTATTAAACGTCGATGCGTCGATACAGGTGTTGCGAGTACCTTGACTAGTTCGTACTCCGCTAGAGCGTTTAAACTCAGCCGCGCAGGGCTGCTCCGAAAGAGCGTCGAGACTTAGCCGCGCAGGGCTATCGGAAACTTCCGTCGAACAGAGCTTTGCGCGCTCCGTACAGGGTAAACGAAGTGTTGCAGCTTATGAGGCTGGTAGAATAACTGACTCTAGCCCGGAAAGGCTGGGCTTTTTATACTAATTCGTTCCCTATACTTCCTATGGTTAGAAGTGTAGCATGGTGGGGTTAATGCAGTTTCATAATAAAGTTATAAGCGTGACAAGGCGGTACATTTGTTCTGAGGGAAGTAGTGGGAGATTTTCGGTAGCGGTACCCCTTTGGTCTAGTACAGAGGCGACAAGTGTCACATATAGTCTAGTGATTATGACCGTATTCGGAGAAAGAAGTAAGAGAGTATGCGTAGATGCACTCGGGCAGCACGTGATCTTAAAGAATTGGGATGCCATTGACCTTTTAGCTGCAGTGCCGCGGCTGAATGAGAGCGCTCCGGTTTACGCTACTGTGGCAAGTGTCGCGTGCCGTCGCGGCCTGGTAGTGGTTAGGCGCGTGGCTAGAAAAAGTGTGTATCCCCGTTTGGGGATAGCGTATGCTGCTTAGCATGAATGGCCTCTGCTCGGGAGGGCCTATGAGTTGTAGTGAGCGCATAGTGGCTGGGCGCGTGGAGGCGCGTACTGGCTTCATTCACAGATGTGCTAGTAACAGATAGCGTATACTGCTTAGCATGAATGGCTTTTGCTCGGGAGGGCCTACGAGATTCGTTCGAACGCGTAGTTTTCGGGTGCGCGGGGCGCATATTATTTTCATTCATAGATGAAGGCTCGGGAGAGCCTACATATGTTTCTTTCGTAGGTGTATTCCTTGAGTGTGTTGAGGGTGAGCCTACCATATGTTTTGCGTGTGTGAGGTTACGGGTTCGTAACAGTTGGCGCGACAATAGCGAAATTAAATATTAAAAGACAACGGAATACATCCTGTGTATCCCGATACCCTGACAACCAATCCCGCTGCTGACGAGCCTGAACGTGCTATATCGCGAGTTCTGTCACGAATCGCGCAAGAAAATTTAGCAAAAACTTTCCAGCGCGGAACGTGATATCCCTCCCCCCTTAAGAGTCGACGCCCCCGTCGACCCGACCACCGAGGTGGTCGAGCCGACGAGCACGTCGATCTCATCGGATCACGAGGTTAATAATAATAAAAATAAAATAAAAATAAAATAAAAATAAAAATAAAATAAAATAAAAATAAAATAAAAATAAAATAAAAATAAAATAAAAATAAAATAAAAATAAAATAAAAATAAAATAAAAATAAAATAAAAATAAAATAAAAATAAAATAAAAATAAAATAAAAATAAAATAAAAATAAAATAAAAATAAAATAAAAATAAAATAAAAATAAAATAAAAATAAAATAAAAATAAAATAAAAATAAAATAAAAATAAAATAAAAATAAAATAAAAATAAAATAAAAATAAAATAAAAATAAAATAAAAATAAAATAAAAATAAAATAAAAATAAAATAAAAATAAAATAAAAATAAAATAAAAATAAAATAAAAATAAAATAAAAATAAAATAAAAATAAAATAAAAATAAAATAAAAATAAAATAAAAATAAAATAAAAATAAAATAAAAATAAAATAAAAATAAAATAAAAATAAAATAAAAATAAAATAAAAATAAAATAAAAATAAAATAAAAATAAAATAAAAATAAAATAAAAATAAAATAAAAATAAAATAAAAATAAAATAAAAATAAAATAAAAATAAAATAAAAATAAAATAAAAATAAAATAAAAATAAAATAAAAATAAAATAAAAATAAAATAAAAATAAAATAAAAATAAAATAAAAATAAAATAAAAATAAAATAAAAATAAAATAAAAATAAAATAAAAATAAAATAAAAATAAAATAAAAATAAAATAAAAATAAAATAAAAATAAAATAAAAATAAAATAAAAATAAAATAAAAATAAAATAAAAATAAAATAAAAATAAAATAAAAATAAAATAAAAATAAAATAAAAATTTTAAACTTAATAGTACGCTTGCCAGCGTTATAGAGATATTATATTGTGTAAGAATAGGAGTAAAATATATGTGATAGGATAAAAGATATAAGATAAAAATATTGGTACGATACCGACAGTTGAATCCGGCTCGTAACACTTCACGCGCACATTAATTCTCACTTAGAGTTCCTATAAGTTGCCGAATATGCTGGGTGGTGCCGTCGGCACGGATACAGGCGATGGCCGTGTTCCCTCGCCGTCGGCACAGGCGTTGAAGCGACGGCCGGGTTCCCTCGCCGTCGACAGCTGGGCTGAGGCGACGGCCGTGTTCCCTCGCCGTCGACTCGTTCAATTGTCGCCGTCGGCGACCTCCGAGGCAGTGTCTGTCGCATCCGAGGCAGCGTCTGTCACATCCGAGGCGGTATCTGTCACATCCGACAACTCGGTATCCTCCAGGCCGCCGTCGGTCTGGGCCGAAGCAAACGAGACCTCGATCTCCGTCTCGGATTCTCCGGCCGCTTCCGATTCCCCAGACTCGTCGCGAGGCGTGGATGACTCCCGCGGCGAACCCTCGATCTCCTCGCCGTCGCTAGACCCGGACGACGCCAGTCCCATTGCGCGCTCCAGCGCGATCTTCCTCGCGTCAAGGATCCGCTCGAGCTCGTTGAGCTGCCGACTGGCGCTAGCGTATGCCTCGCCCGGGTGGTGTGCAGTCGGCACGTCAATTTCCGCCGAATCCCCGATGCTCGCCACATCCTCCTCGTGGCCTGCCTCGTCCTCCGCGTCGAGGCCACCCTCGCCGAGGATGTCGGTTACAGCTCGGCGCAGATTCTCGAAAAGAGAGTAGATTCTCTCTCGGTCCGATTCGAGGAGGGGGCGCTTGGTCTGCACGACCCCCGTCCATCGTATAAAATGGACGTCCACGCCGGGCCGAAGCTGAATCGCCGATGTCTGCGTTGACTTCTCTCGTAACTTCGTCTCCGCCTGGATTCCCTTGTCCTTGACCGCGACTTTCGCAGGTCTTGGGCGTCGGGTAGCGAAGGTCATCGTTTTCGGTGCTGTCGGCTTCTTTATCCCGGATCCCGGGTACATCCATGCCAACGACGCCTGGAGATCCCCCAGAACGGCAGGCCCGTCGTGCCCACCGGTAAGCTGCGACGGCCGAACCTCAGTTCCGCCTTAAGCCTCGCGGCCGTGCCCCGCTCCCGCGGCGGCATCTCCGGCATACGGGAGCAGCCGGTCGGCCACTTGCGAGTCGCGCAGCTCGTTAACGCGACGAAGGTACTTGGCCAAGCAAGCCCCGGCGTGCTGCTGCCTCTCGCGCTCACCGAGACCGTCGCCGCACAACACGCAGATACGAAAGCCGCGGCTTCCCATAAGCCGCCGCTCGAAACACTCTTCCCAATTTGGGCAATCCGGCGCGCGCTTGCCGCAGCACACGCACCGGCCACGAAGCGTCAAGTCCATTATCCTGGCGTCCATGATAATTTTTTTTTCTTTTTTTTTTTTCCTTAATCAAACTCACGAACAATATCTATGATATTTAAATATCACAATATTTATTTAAACTCACGAACAATCCACGGAACTCACGCAATCCACCGCAACAGTCACTCTCGCAAGATTTCCGGAGTCTAATCGATGTGCACGCGCGCGTGACCGGAGTCAATTTGACTTCATTAATCGCCGTCGCTGGGTCTCAAGCCAACCCAGTGTGACCTGGTGGGAGGTATTAGGGCCCTAGCAGACCGTCAGTCATTTAATCCCGCATCGGGTCTTGCGTTGGAAGCGAGCGCGAGGATGTTTTGTCTCGCCGCTCGACTCCACTTGAGATAAGGGCGTCTTTCCTCGAAGCGTCGGAGACTGCTGAGCCCTCACCTCGACGCTAAGTACCGGGAGAGCGATAACTTTGTCTCGACTGTGGTGATGATGGAGTCACTTCCCCACACTCGACACTCGCTCCGTGTTTCAATTTTATTTCTTCGGGCTCGGGTTTCTTCTCGCACGCTGCACAAAGACCCGAGACCAAATTCCAGGCTCTCGCGCGGAATAAATATAACACGAACGTTCCAGCGAGGAAAGCCTGGACGGAAAATCCGATGAGAAACAGGCTATGCTGTTGTTGCCGGTCGCGCCGATGCGTTCCGATTTCTCGGACCCGCTTCTCAATTTCGAAGAGAGACTCTCCGTCCTCTTGAATCTTCCAAGAGCTGGTTCCCCTCGATGGTTGGTCGGATTCTCGTGTTTCTTTAAACAGTGCCTGCGCCATGGTCGTCGATAAATTCAACAGCCCGGCACCATGATTGAGATGTTTACCCCCATGAAAATTTATGTAGGTGAAATATATGCAGAAAGTCTATTCCCAATGTATACAATTTATAAGCTGCATATATTTTGGATATCTGCCGTATATCTGACATATATGTCAAATATATGTCGAATAACCTACATTTTGGCGGCTTAATATATGATAGATATACGCTCATTGAGATATATGCGAAATATATGTATGATATATGCATCAAATAAGTTTTATTATATTTAAAATATCCACGGTTTCATATGTACATATATACGACATATTGTAGCGTGGCTACGTAGATCGATGCAGCTCGCTCGCTCGGACTCACACAAGGCGACTCCGTAGGGCCTGAGTGTATGTGTGAGTGGATTTTTAATGTTGTTTTGAACGCGTTTCATGTATGCCGGGATCTGCGTTCGACGGACGGAACGAGAGCGGCGTCGGACGGGAGCATCGAGAGATTCGGGAATCGGCGGAAAGTTCGCGCCACGGCGTATCTCGTCCCCCTGCTGTTGGAGTCGCGGATATCATCGTCGCGGAGACTACGGGACGACCGGGAGATTTCCATCGGACCGGCAGCTGCCGGAGTCCGAGCTGCCGGAGAAGATCGAGGCATCGGGATGGAAGTTGTGTCCGGCCTCGTAATCACGGGGATTGAGTACCGTGAGAGGTTCCGGGCACGAGCGGCGACGCAGCGTGCGAAAAGGTTCCGCAGCAGTCCCACTCTTACCCCTACTCCTCCAGCACAGAGTGTTGGAGGTTGTGGGTGTGAGAGTGAGAGGATGTGCGTGTGAGCTGTCGCCATAGTGCACCACTTTTTTTTATTTTATTATGCACAGAGTTACATATTTCTTAAAGCTAGGTTTCATGTACAGTTTAGATCGATGAATTCAACACGATTATATACGGTGCCCAAATATCGCAGCCCTACACTCTTTTTTTCACAAAGTTCTGCTATTTCGTCGAACACTTCGTCATTATAGTTCAGAAAGAAACTAACCCTTAGGGGCATGAAGACACTGAAATCCAACCCTATATCGGCAATCACTTGTCTCCCATGTTTGGTGTTGGCGGCTGGTCGAAATTTTGGCCAGCCGCGTGTGGGTGGTAAGAGGCGTGGGGGTGGGAGGGGAGATAGAATTCTGGACTCGCCATAGTGCACCACATGATTATTATTTTTGAATTTTACCTTCAATTTGCTGTGATGGCCTTGAAGACACTGAAGACTCCGATGTCCATACTCCTATTTTTTATTGCCACTCTTGTTTATTCTTCACTCCTATTTCTCTTGCTTATTATTCACTTTTGTTTATTATTCACTTTTGTTTATTATTCACTTTTGTTTATTATTCACTCCTGTTTATGCTCACTCACAAGCACAAGCGGAGCGTACTTGCAAACTATTCGCACACACCACTTCAATTACTCTACAGGAAAATTCTTCTCCCACAACACCGTTTTCGTATCGCGGATACATTATTGCAAACTCCGGTGCACTTAAACAAATTCACGTTAAAGCTGTAAAAACACGGCGCAGCGAGAAATGATGTACGCGACACGAACTCCGAAGAAAGACTGTCGACAAAAGACGCTTGACACACGTCCGCGGGATGCATCATCCGCGAGGCGAACGCAGACCCGTGAATACACGGTCAGCAGTATTGCACGCGTTCCTCGCGGTTATCTGAACGCGTGGGAACATGCATGCTGTGAGCGCGATACGCCGTCGACGAAGGTCGCGCGCTCGACGGCACGTGTCCCCAAGCGCGAGCCGCTCGCCCCCTGCGAGCGCGCAGGAAGTCGCGAATGCACCGTCTGCAGTATTGCAGGCGTTCTTTCAGGTTCACGGTCAAGCGTGATGCGATGCATGTGTATAGGTAATGGATGAGTTTAGACTACCGGATGAAGCGTTCATACGAGAACCGGATGAGGCATTCATATGATACCACGGAATCAAACCGTGGGAAAATCTTTTATACGGACCTGTCTATACCCGTATCATATATCTCGCGGAATATCGTGAGAAATTTTATTTGCACGCTCGCGATCACGCGTTATTATAGGTATGAAAAAAAGTGCAAATCAATAAAATTTTGAACATAAGTCTTTATGCTACGGAACCGTCACATATCACTCGGAAATATAGAATTGAGTCAATCGGTCAGTCAGTCATAAGACAACCAACGAGAGATCTACATCGCCGATTGATAATGACAGATTACGCAGTTCGCGCGAGTATTCGCGGTTTATTAAAATTAGTTAAGTTACGCAGTATTCATCTCAGACGCCACTGCAATGATCAGTGGTGCGAGGAGTTACGGAATTTATCGGGCGAGAGACTTTTAACTCGTCTACGATATATTATATGGTGGTCACCTCTACGTGCTATCACCATAGCATATAATAGAGGTATTTTAAACGGACAGTGCGTGGTAATGTGTGTGTTTAAGGAGTTGCAACGCCGGGGTCTAGAAGATGCCCCATGCATCAGGGGACTTGTTGCTGAAGCCAGAGGTAGGTGTTTCATGCACAACAGATAAATAGATAAATCAGCCTTATATATGAAATAATATAAAAAATAATTTTTAGTCAATTAAAATTTTATTAATTTTCATTATTTGATTTTTTTCAAACAAATATTAAAAAATTATTTTTAATTAAAAATTTATTAATTTTTAATTGACATGCCAGCCTCAGGGAATAATCGGTGTGCTAATTACTGTGCCCTAAAGCCACACCTGTCATACAGTGGTTGACAATCCACACAGTCATTGGCCGCGCAGTTGTTGGCCAGGGTGCCAATGACTGTGCTATACGATTACCGTTACCGCACAGTTATTGGCCACACAGTTATTGGCAGGGTGCCAATGACTGTGCCATGCGATTATCGTTACCGCACAGTTATTGGCCATCCAATTCAGTCATTGGCCACACAGTTATTGGCAGGGTGCCAATGACTGTGCCATGCGATTATCGTTACCGCACAGTTATTGGCCATCCAATTCAGTCGTTGGCCACCCAGTTATTGGCCACATTTTTATATACACTCAGCGGTGCGCTATGACCGCTAAACATTCAAAAAAAGTATACTTTTAGCCTCAAAGCAATTTGACTTTTTCGGTAAATAATTTAAAAATATAAAATAAAAAAAATAAATAAAAAAAGTCTTGGCGGAGGATTCGAACCCGCGTCTCCTGGCGAACGTCACTTAAATCAGACTTCACTATATTATACGCGAAATATTCAAAAGAAGTAGACAAGTACGCTCTAAACATAAAACTGTTTCTAAAATGTCTCGAAAATTATTTTCAAAATTGTTTTCGAAAATTTTTGTTCTTTTTCGAAAATTCTTTGTGCAGCGATTAACGTTTATATTATCACATAATTATAGCCTATCGTGAGCTTATGGATGCAACAAACAAAGAAGAAGAAACTCTCAATGAAGCAACTCGTGCTATTGAGGAGGCGGAGGCGTTGGAACTTCGCATGCAGACAGTCCTCGACGAAGCAACGTGTGCTATAGAAGAAGTGGAGATAGCTCTTCACGCACAGAGAACCGTACATCGTAAGTATGCAAAAAAAATTATTCGCATCTGAGATGGGGACATTACATTAAAAAAAAATTGCAGGTCCGCTGTCAGGGAATGGCGTCGATATTGCTCGTACTGTGGACGTGATAGAACAGCCACAGCATATACAAGATATCCCGTTAAACCGTAAGTGTTCGACAATAGATATAATTTGTACCACACAAAACGGCTATTTATACTGATAGTTTTTATTTTTTCAGCACCGGTAATAGGGAATTGCGAAGTAGCCAATTCGACGATAACGCTTTCCAGCGTAACCGACGACGAGCCTCAAACTGGCTCTATAGCAGATGATGGGGAGGAGACTGTGTCGGGATCATCAGGTCTAGAGGGTACCCCCGAGGAGACCGTGCCGGGATTGTCTAATAACATCGCTGATGAATCATTAGAAGCCAGTCAGTCCGCGAGCGTGGAACTACAACAGGTTATAGATCTTCCCGAAAATCAACTAGGCCTCCATGGAGGGTTGTGGCCGATTGAAGGAGAAGAAGAGGAGCAATATTTTCAGAGAATCGGTTGCTGGATTCAGCAACTCCCGGATGATAACTCAGGTTATCATTTTTTACTCTGATTCTAAGATTTTAAAAAGTAAGTAGAGTATTTTTTGTGATACAGGGACTTCAGCAACCCGCTTTATTGATGAAGATACTTTATAAACGTATCAGATCTCAATCGAGGTACTACTGACAACTATCTCTAATTTTCAATAGCGTTTTACCTCGACAAATTCCAGATGCTCATATGTGTTTTCTTTTTGCAGAAACGCAGGTAGGAGCTGGAAGACCACGAAATGCTGCTAGGAACGAGCCGTTTGGAGACGTACAACCACCCGGGGGTCGCTTAGAAATACTTCAAAATATCTCACGTTATTTTAGACGCTTTAAGCTTAGGGGTCGCGAACTGACAATACGTGTTCGCCAACCACCCTCAGGAATAAACGTTATGGACTGGCTTCAAGGGGCTTTTCGCGATTTATTGACACAAATAACGACCAATTGCGAGGGTGGCGATTATGCAGGCATTTCGTTCACATCAAGCAGCCTGACGCAGGGGCCTGCATGGCTTTCTTTCCGGCCTGTTCGGGACTATACGTTCAAAGACATATGGGGATTAATAGCTAGCGTCGCTCAAAGCGCAGCATCTATGAATATTGATGATACGTGTAATATTAAAGCGTGCATTGTCAAGGGTGTCGAGGGTAGGGGCAGAAAAGGTCTTACGTACGAGGGTGTCGCGAAAAAATCTATTCTAACGATCCGGAACGACGATCGGTTGTGTTTGCTTCGCTCATTAGCAGCAGCTCTAGTATACGCTGAACGTGGTGAGATACGATCAGGAGATTTACACTCCGAGTGGCAGCGCATTAGGCAGACAAACGGTTCATTACAAAGAGAGAGAGCGCTCGAACTTACCAGAGCTGCAAATGTCAATATACCGAGAGACGGATGCGGCGTACATGAGATCGCATTCTACCAAGATCATCTGGCACAGGACGGCATAGCGATTGTAGTTTTTGAGTTTCTGACTTTAGGCCGTCGTAAGAAAACAGCTCTATTCAATGGCACACAAAAAGTTTTAGAGTCTGCAGGAGAAATTCGGCATACTCTGTACATCTTATATTACGAACGCTCGCATCATTTCGAGCCAATTCTCAATCTCAGGGCAGTCGTCGGTAGCTCGGGGTTTTGCACCGTTTGCAACACATATCGCGTGTTTAATCATCGATGCTCGAAAGCACAATGGTGGTGGTGCGGAGCAACACCACCATGTGACGCCAGTTCAAGCGAGGCAATCAGGTGTGTTGCATGCAATCGCGACTTTTTCGGAGAGCAATGCTTACGAAATCATAGAACGGGTAATGTAAATATGAACGGAGGCCTCGGTAGAAAGCCTTCTGTTTGTGAATCCCTTCATCGCTGTCGCAAGTGCTTCCAGACAGTAAGACCTTTGGAAAAAAAAGGAAGCATGTATGCGGTATAGGCTTCTGCAAAATATGTAGAACGGTGCAGCCGTTTAATCATCTGTGTTTTATCCAACCAATACGGGGCGGCTCTACAGATTCGAAAAATATCTTTATTTTCTATGATTTTGAAACGCAGCAGTGCACATCTGTGAAAGGCGATGCGAGCACATTCGTTCACGAACCGAGTCTCTGTGTTGCCCAACGCGTTTGTTCAATGTGTTGTAACAATGATTCTATAGCCGATCCGTGCGAACATTGCGACATCCACGAATTCGTATTCAAACATAATCCCGTGGGTCAGCTTGTGGAGTTAGCTATGCAGACTGTAGGGGGGTTTTCGCGCACGATTGTAATCGCTCATAACGCAGGAGGGTTTGACGCGCAATTCATTCTACGCTATCTAATTGAGGAGAAAAAAACGCGACTTCCCTCGCTGATAATGAATGGCACGAAGATTATTACAATGAGGCTTGGACAATTAGTGTTTCTTGACAGCCTGCACTACTTTCATATGCCTTTGAGCGCGCTACCCAAGGCCTTTGGGCTAACAGGTTGTGAAAGGAACTTTCCCACATCTGTTCAATATTCCGGAAAATCAAAATTATGTGGGGCCCCCGCCTCCTCTAGAGTTTTATTCTCCCGACACCATGCGTACAGCGGAGCGCGAGAAATTACTTGCATGGCATCGCGAGCTGCAAGACGCTAATTATCTGTTCGATTTTGCGAAAGAAATTGTCAGCTACTGTTCGATGGATGTTACTATATTGAGACGCGCGTGTATGGCTTTTCGTGATATGTTCATAACCAGTGGCGGTGTTTGCCCTTTCAACGAGAGCACGACGATAGCATCAGCCTGTTTTCGTATTTTTCGAAAAAATTTTCTGAACAACGACACGATCGGTATTATTCCGACAACCGGGTACAGATGGGCTCACAATCAATCACAAAAAGCAGTGTCGTGGCTCGTGTGGATGGAGCACTCGCTCGGTCATAATATTATTCACGCAGGCCGGTCGCGCGAATTTAAACTACCGCAGAATCTATTGGTAGACGGCTACTACGAGACCCCTGACAATGCACATGTATTACAGTTCCACGGCTGCTACTGGCACGGGTGTCAGCGCTGTTTCCTCGTGAATAGGCATCGTCGGCAAAGCGACGGAGTGACAATGGACGAGCGTCTAGAGAAAACTATCGCAATAAGTAATAGAATCCGAGCGTCTGGTTACATGCTAACGGAAATTTGGGAATGCGAATTTGACGGTATGTTAAAACAAAATGAGGAAATGCACGCATTCGTGGAGAATCACGCTTTAGTTACACCACAGCCCCTCAACCCTCGCGATGCGTTCTTCGGCGGCCGTACAGAAAATATGGTAACGCTCTACGACATAAAAGATACAGAGCAGATAAGATACGTGGACGTTTGCTCGTTATACCCATACATTTGTAGGTATGGTAAATACCCCGTAGGCCATCCGAAAGTTTATGTGGGTGATGAATGTATGGAGCTGACGGGTCCTGATAACACTGATCTCACGCGTATCGAAGGGCTTGTCAAATGTACTGTATTGCCGCCGAGGAATCTTTATCACCCTGTACTGCCAGTGCGTATGCATCATCGTCTGTTATTCGCTCTGTGTCGTAGTTGTAGCGAGGCTATGAGTCTGGTAGAGTGTACACACGACGATCCTGCAGAGAGGGTATTCGAGGGTACGTGGGTGGTCGACGAATTGCGAAAAGCTGTGTCGTGTGGGTACGAAATCACGTGCATCTCTGAAATCTGGCAATACGAGATAACACAATATAATAGAGATACGAGGGAGAGGGGTCTTTTTGTAGAGTACATTAACACGTTTTTTAAAATCAAACAAGAAGCCAGCGGATGGCCCGAAAGCAATATGGAGGAGGACTCTGTCGCGCAAGAACGGTATCTCACTGATTTCGAGCAGTCTGAAGGTATTAAGCTGGATCGTGGGTCTATAGCGAAAAATCCGGGGTTACGATCGGTGGCTAAGCTCTGCCTGAATTCATTTTGGGGAAAGTTTGGGCAGCGGGAAAATCTACCGCAGACTGTGATAGTTTCATCGCGTGAAAAACTCATGGAGTTGTTGACGAATCCCGAATGCGAGATCACGGGTATTGTCCCTGTAAATAATCAAATACTATATGTGAATTATATTAAAAGTGACGATGCTGTGATACCTTCCGGTATAGCGAACACTGTTGTCGCGGCGTATACGACAGCTCAGGCCCGCTTAAAGCTGTACAGTTACCTCGAGCGCTTGGGTCGTCGTGCATTGTACTGTGATACGGACTCTGTAATTTACGTGACAAAGAATGAGCCGGGCGAATACGAACCGCCTATTGGTCAACTTTTAGGAGATTTAACCGATGAGCTGAGTTCTTACGGCTCCGGTAGCTATATCAAGTCGTTTATTTCGGGTGGCCCTAAATTTTCCTTTGTAATGGGCGAGAGAGAAGAACCAATTGTACTGCACTACAATGCGATTAGGCGTACGGCGTTTCATCACGTGGTCACACGGCCTGAAATAAAATCTTGTAAACCGTCGAGCGTCAAGCGACGACGCGACGGCGAATACGGCTTACCTTTTAACCTTTTAACCTTATGGCTACAAAAGTTAAAAATATTTTATCTTCATGTAAAAAATATATAACTGGGAAATAAAGGCTTTATCATCAACAGCAGTATCGAAATTTGATTCAATCATCGATATGGACGTGAGGTGGAAACATCCCTGGACGGCTATGGTTTGTGGTCCGACCGGTTGCGGTAAAACATATTTTGTGAAAAAGTTTTTAAAATTCATTTCGCGTATGAACAGCGAGCCGTTCGAGAGAATTATTTTCTACTATTCCGAATGGCAGCCAGCATACGCCGAGTATGGAGCATCGATCGAATTTCATGAAGGTTTGCCGCAATCTGCTGATTACGCGAATGATCCGCGTGCTAAGCTCATAGTTATCGACGATTTAATGCGTGAGGCATCGAACAACAGTGTTATTGACTTATTCACCAAAGGCAGTCATCATAAAAATTTGAGCGTTATTTTCATAACGCAAAACTTATTCCATCAAGGTCACGGCCAACGAGATATCTCACTGAACGCTAATTATATCGTTGTCTTTAAAAACCCTCGTGATCGTGCTCAAATACAGCACCTGGCGCGTCAGGTATATCCGGAAAATCCCCGTTTTTTGCAAGAGGTTTATCATGACGCGACGTCGAAGCCACACGGTTATTTGTTGCTGGATTTGAAACAAGCAACACCTGATAATTGTAGATTTCGCACCTGCATCTTTCCCGACGATCCCCATCATTTTGTGTACGTGCCGCGAAAGAAATTAAAAAGCAGCTGTACTTCCGGGGAGCTACCGGTTTTGCGTTTATGATGACGAATAACGGATCGCTACGCTATAAAAAGAACGTTGCGATATCGACTGCCCTTGGGTATTCCAGCAAGGAACAATGTAAACCAGATTCAAACGTTAATCGCTGTATTGTCGATTGCGTATTGTACATTCTTCGTAACAACGCGTCTCTAAAGGCTTCGGGGGCGCCACGTAGAAAAGCAGTGATTTGCCCAAATAATTATCAGTCAACCTCTTGTAATGGCCCGTGACGGATCACCACTCTGCAAGAAGCACATTGCGATATTGCGAGCCCTTCAACATTTCAACAAGGATCAACGTGAAGCCTTTTTACGTAAAGCAGATCCTCATATAATACGGTGTATCTGCGAGTGCGCATTGAACATTCTTCATGGTAATGTACCTCTGAAGCCGAACCAGAGGAAAAAACTACGTCGACACGCACCTGTTCTTCGTCGCTTAGCTGCAAGAAAAGGCTGTTGGAAGAGTAAAAAGCGAATCGTCGTTCAGAGTGGTGGATTCCTGCCTCTTTTGCTTGCACCAATTTTGGGCACCGTCCTGTCAAATTTGATTGGTGGGCGCTGATAATGGAACACGCAAGAAAAATGGTACTAGTGCCGGAGGAGAATCTATTACAGATGAGCACACAAAGTATCCGACAGCCTGTTTTTGGCGCTGACGTGACGCATTCGTCAGAGGCACAAGCTATTGGAGCCACCTTGAGTAGATTGGACGCTGAAATGAACGAAATCTTGAATTCTAATAAATATAAGGATGAGAGAGAAAAGTGGATCGCATATCTGACTGTACTACAACGCTATCTTCATTTTGTCGATGGTGAGCGATCTCATCAGCAGCTTGATCTCATGAAAACGAAAGTACCCGCTTTGAAGGAGGAGGAGGTGGTGGTGGTGGGTGAAAAAAAAGATTCCTCTCCAGGTATGAATGATTCCATCATAATTGAAAGTGTACCACAAAAATTTCGGCACAAAGCGAAACTTCTACTGCGTCGCTTGCGCGATGCACCGTCGTCAAATTTTTCCTGGAATTCCGCAGGAACCGTTTCTATCGAGGGAAAACCAATCAAGGATTCGAATATTGTTGATCTCGTGAACGATGCTATGCGAACAAGAAAAGTCCCAAAACCAGCGGGACGCAAAACCTTCGCAAATTTTTTAAGGACGATACAAACACCTCGAGAATTTGTGGGAAATGAGGAGCTGTGGGCGGAATCAAGGGCCAATTCAACATTACGGGTGCATCCAAGTGGCAGCAGTGTAGCCGAGGATATCAACGATACCAGCGAACAGTCTTCGTACTACAGCGACGATAAGAGCACCGACGGTGGATACAGTGTGCAGAGGGGCTCTGGTAGTTATAGCAAGAAAAGACGTGTAACCTGGGCTAAACTTAAATTATAAACATGAAAATATTGGAAAAAGTGTACTTTGACCCCTCCCACGAAGCATCATTTTCGGGCAGTGCCAAATTGCTGCACGCGGCTCGGAAGAAAAAAATCTCCGGCAAAAAGACACTACAGTGGCTTGCGTCTCAGGATGCTTACACAAAGCACAGACCTGTGAGGCGCCACTTCCCTCGGCGTTTTTACAATGTGCGCAACATTGACGATGTTTGGGAGGCTGATCTTGTAGATCTTCGCTCTATCAAGGATTACAACGATGGTTATGTTTATCTTCTCGTAGTCATAGATGTTCTTAGTAAATACGCATGGGTGGAGCCTCTACACGATAAGACAGCTACGACTGTGACTAAAGCATTTACACGTATATTATCACAAAAAGTCAGTAATGGTAGATCACCGATTTGTCTCCAGTCGGATAGAGGTAAGGAGTTTATAGGTTCCGCATTCCAGGCTTTCTTGAAGAAGAACATTCAGTTTCGCGCTGCAAGAAACCCCGATATAAAAGCCGCTGTCGTGGAGCGATTTAATAGAACTCTAAAAGAAAGAATGTGTCGGTATTTCACGTACTCTAGAGAGAAACGTTACATTGACGTTCTGCAAGATATCGTCTCGGCATACAATCATGCGCAACATAGCAGTATAAAAATGGCTCCAGCATCTGTGACGCTTGCTACAGCCGCTAGGGCTCGGGCTAATCTGGCAGAACGATACAAGGAGCCGGAACATCCCAGACCTCCTAAATACAGTGTAGGTGATATTGTACGCATCAGTAGTGCAAAGGCAGCCTTTGCAAAAGGTTACGAGAGTGGCTGGAGCAGCGAACTATTTAAAATACACCGTGTATCATACACCAGACACCCTGTGGTATACATCTTGCGTGATCTTCAGGACGAGGATATCGACGGTATCTTTTACGAGTCTGAATTATCGAGAGTGCGAACGACCGCCGCTCAGTCCAAGAAAAATAAGAAAGGAAAATCAAAATGAAAGACGAATTTTATATTGTTTTACCTAGCAACAGCAGTATGGGGTATTACCCTGATAATAAGACAACGCGATACACTACGCATTTACCGCAGTGCTTGACTTTGCACGGTGGCTGGACTGTTTCTTTAGCTGAAATACAAATACCCCTGACGATGATGCATGTACCACCTGAGGGTGAGCAGAATTTTATCAGCTTTATAACTAATGCGGTGACGCCTGGCACGGGTGTTGACACCGACTATAAAGAAGATCGAGTCTCCATACCGCCAGGTGTGTACCGTAGTGTAGATGAATTACTCGAAACAATTAACGATATACCGCGTGTGTCAGGCCACTTGAAGTTTCAATGTGGGCGCAATGGATACGTGACAGTAACCCGCATTTGCAATAGGTGTACGAATTTGAAACACTCTTTCTTTTTTTCCGACGTATTGAACAAGATTTTAGGATTCTCCCATAACCATGGTGTCGTCGTTCGAAGTGACGCGAAGTACATTGACCAGCGGCCGGCCGGTCTAACGAACGGGCTTCCTAATACGCTCTTCGTTTATACCGATATCTGCGAACCATACATCACCGGAGATGTGCACTCACCTCTGCTGCGGGTCGTTCCGACCGCCGTCACGGATAATTACAATTACGGGTCTGTCAAAATTAGAAACTTTTCACCACCGCGCTTCATACCGTTATTGCGCACGAGTTTTCAAACGATAACTATCGATATAAGGGATGAGTTTGCTGAGCCGATACCATTTGAGTACGGGACGTTGACGGTGACATTACACTTTCGGCGCGTAGATTGACCCGCGAAATGGATTATTACGATGCATACTTTGACCCCCAGACGGGCGGAGGTGGGAGGACGGGTTATGGCGGTATCAGTCATGTCTACATTGGGTCGCCGTACCAACGAAGTCACGGTATTGGTAGCTTCCTCGGAGGTCTCTTTCGCCGTATCATACTGCTCTTGAAACAAGGAGCTCGAACCGTAGGCAAAGAAGCGCTACGTTCTGGTATTAATGCAGCCAATGACATATTGGATAGGGGTGTTCATCCACGAGAGGCCTTTAAAACACGCATGCGTGAAGCGGCCACAAATCTAAAGCGAAAAGCCGAGGAAAAAATTAATAACCTTATGCAAGGTTCAGGCTATAAAGTGGCTAAAGTTAACAAACTGCTGCATTCGATTGGCGGTAGCGCAACACGTCGTGTCGGTGTGAAAAAAAAAGAAAGAAGCCGTTAACGTCGAGAAAACGTTCTGCGCACGTGACGAAGAGGAGAGCAACGAAAAGGACAGCGAGAAGACGGAAGACAAAGACGAGTGACAAGAAGACGAAGAGGAGGAAAAAACCGAGGACTGTATCTGATATTTTTACCTAGACAGACAGGATTGAGGAAAAATGGCGTTCTTACACGCTCATTCGTGTGAGTATCTAAAGTCGGAGCTTGAGCTATTTACGTTGCCACCCACCCAAACCACGATTGAGGGAACACAATGGGTGTACTATAAGCCAATGTCATCGCTGACAGATAACTCGCCTATCGAATTTGTAGTGCCTGGCCAAGGCGATGAGTACATTGATCTTGCGCATACTATGCTGAGTATGCGCGTTGAAATAATACCACCTCGGAAGCCTAAAGAGGGCGATGCACCTAAGGCTGGTCCCGTTAATAATTTACTGCATTCAATGTTCAATCAGATTGACGTATTCTTGAATCAGAAACTTGTATCACCGCCCAATAACGCTTACGCATACAGAGCATACATTGAAACACTCTTGAATTATGGAGATGACGCGAAGGCCTCTCATCTCACAAGTGTTCTCTGGTATAACGATTCGCACGGAGGAATGGATGATGTGGGTGATGGTAATAAAGGCCTAGTTATGCGAAGAGGTCTTATGAATGCTAGCGCCAATCAGATTGATCTCCTTGGACACCTTCACTGCGACATCTTCAATCAGGACAGATTTTTGATAAATGGCGTTGAGATGCGTATACGCCTCGTGCGCACCAACGATGCTTTCTGCCTTATGAGCTCTTCGAAAGACTGCAGCATGAAGATCGTCGAAGCATCGCTCCTTGTACGTCGTGCCAAGATAACACCCGGTATACTCCTAGCCCACGCAAGGGCTCTCTCCAAATCTACGGCAAAGTATCCAATGACCCGCGTAGAAGTTAAAGCAGTATCGCTGCATGCAGGTGTTCACGGTGATACTCTGGATAATATCATACTAGGACAACTGCCTAAGCGTATAATTATCGGGTTTGTCGATAATAGAGCCTTTAATGGTGATCGCGCGCTGAACCCCTTTAACTTTCGAAATTATAAAATAAATTATCTTTCTTTGTATGCCGACTGTGTGCAGATACCGTCAAAGCCTCTGCAGCCCGACTTTGGTGTGAGAGAGCAATACGTGGATGCATATCACACATTATTCTCCGGCACGGGTATTCACTTTCTCAACCAGGGTAATTGTATTTCACGTACGGCTTACCCTAATGGTTATTGTCTATTTGCATTTGATCTAACACCCGATCTTTCGGCTAATAGTAATACTCATTGGAATTTGGTGAAACACGGCAGTGTCAGAATAGAGGTCCGTTTCGAAGAAGCTCTAAATTCAACGGTTAACTGTATTGTGTATGCAGAATATAATAATGTGTTGGAGATTGACTCGTCCCGACAAGTGATTGTAGATTTCAGCGGATAGTGAACTATTTCGGCTGAGCCTTCAGTATTCTCCTAGAACTCGAGGCGACAGGTCGCATCATGGCTGTTGTAATTGATATACAGAGTCTAAAGGATAAATTCAATCATTTTACACCGAAAGAAGTGGCTGTCACCTCGGTGCATTCAACATACTTTGGTCACTGGATAGTAAAACAGCCCTATGCCCATGACGACCTATCACCTGCTATAAAAAGGCAAAATACGTGGCTGCAGAGCAACCATCACGGTATTGCATGGTCTGAAGGCGATACATCTGTGCAAGCGATCGAGCTTATTCTGAAGAAAATTGCTTCAGAAGTTGATCGAATATTCACCAGAGGCTCCGACAAAGCATCATACCTGGCAAGACTCACAGGGTGTTTTATCATAAATTTGGAAGAAGACGACGAAGTACCATCATTCCATAACCTACCGACGGGTAATACACGCTGTATATACCACGGACTGTTGCGCAAAAACCACACATATAAGTGTGCTCTAGACAACGCAACAAAGATCAAAGCGTGGCTCTGTCATAGTGATCGCTTCGATTCTTTGTGGGAATATCGCACTCCTACTAGCTGGATGGTTGGCTTGTCAGAGTGTGCTACTGAAGAAAAACCCTCTGCTGCTGCTGCTGCTGTCCGCTGTTATGAACAGCCTTCAAATTTTACAGTCTCTCCGGAACATAATGGATCATACAGTAGGCGTGTATCCGGGAGATCGTATCCCGAAGGTGTGGACGAAACCGACAGCCATCGTTGTTAATACCGATGGACACAAGTTACCCGGGACCCACTGGGTCGCCATGTACGTCGATCGAAATGGTCATGGATGGTTCTTCGACAGCTACGGTCTCCCGCCAATCATCCTACAGCACCTCATACGGCTCCGAAGAAACTGAAAATTCTTCCGATGCAACACTATTCAACTTCAAGGTCCGGATTCGCAATGCTGCGGACAGTATTGCGTTATGTTTCTTCATTATATGTGTACTGGCCTCGGCATTAATAAGTTTAGAAATGTATTTTCAAATAATTTGTCAAGAAACGATTCAATAGTCTATGATTATTATAATGCATTCATCAATAATCGCAAATTTAAGTCGCAGGGTAAAACTTTCAGTATGGGGGCTGCCGTAGGTGGTAGCTACAAAATAAATAACTTTAGTGATAAGTGTTTGCATTGCATACAGGGCTGTTGGCCCCGTGCTCGTGTATTCTGAATATTATGCTTATAAAATAAAAATAAAAAATAAAAAATTCCGTTTTCTCTACCCACTCTGTTTCCCCGATACCACTCAAAAAATTTATTTCAGCAGATATTATATTTCTTCTTGGAATCGGTTTTCGGGCTGCTAAAAAAGCTGATTTCAACAGATATTATATTTCTTCTTCTTGGAATCGGATCTGTATCCCGATATCACAAAAGACACACGCCAGCAGATATTATATTTCTTCTTGGAATCGGTTTTCGGGCTGTTAAAAAGCTGATTTCAACAGATATTATATTTCTTCTTGTAATCGGATCTGTATCCCAATATCACAAAAAGACACACGCAGCCAGAGACCTTTTCGAGTTGCTGAAAAAGCTGATTTCAGCAGATATTATATTTCTTTTTGGGCTCGATGTGAGAAAGCGTCATGAATCGCGAATTACCTGCGGGGAAAGCGGAAACAGTGCTCATTCCCGAACAGACCTGTGGGAAGACATCAGTCGTGATCGAGCAGCGAAAGAAGTCTCGTGCAAGCTATCTGTCTCCGTTGACGTTAATGCAAAGGAAACGAATCGAGCTAAAAGTGCGCATAGAAAGACACTTGCACGATATTGCAAAATTAAAATCAGTGATACGTGCAAGATCAGAGTTTCGACGTGTGATACGACGGCTAGAAGAACTCAATCTCCATAATGGATCTTACGCAAATCAACAAAGTGGGCATGCTTGCGTCGTTTCTGCCAATCAAAAAACTATCCGAGTTGGCTCTCGAGAGAAACTACGGCGTCACTGACATAAGGTGTGTAAAAACATCATTTGGCCCGAGGATTACCATCGACATTGAGGAAACATTTACTTGCTATCTCCCAGCGAGATTCGCCAAGGCCTTCGAGGATGACGCCAATCTGCTGCACCAGATGACTGCTGCTGCGCATGAGAAAAAACTGCTCATGCAGTTGGGCGTCTTCTTCTTCTTCTCCCGGTACTGTTGAATTATCCAACTCCCAAGAATAAGATTGACCACAGCAGCTCATACCCAATAACTATGAGCTCTCCGTTGGGCGGACGGGCTTGAACTCCAAGTTATTATACCTTGTCCCGTAGTATTGCATGAGCAGTTGTTTCTCATGCGCAGCAGCAGTCATCTGCTGCAGCAGATTGGCGTCGTCCTCGAAGACCTTGACGAGTCTTGCAGGGAGGTAGCAAGTAAATGATTCCTCGATGTCAATGGTGATCCTCGGGCCGAATGATGTTTTTACACACCTTATGTCAGTGACGCCGTAGTTTCTTTCAAGTGCGAGATCGGATAGTTTTTTGACTGGTATAAACGATGCAAGCATGCCCACTTTGTTGATTTGAGCGAGATCCATCGTGGAGATTGAGTTCTTCTAGCTTTCGTATCACACGTCGAACCTCTGATCTTGCACGTATCAACGATTTTAATTTTGCAATGTCGTGTAAGTGTTTTTCTATGCGCACTTTTAACTCGATCCGTTTCCGTTGCATTAACCTCTATGGAGTCAGATAGTTTGCACAAGAGTTTGATTTCGTACCTCTTTCACGGCTCGATCACGAATGATGTCTGCTCTCAAGAGGAGAATATGAATATTCTGTCAGCGTCTCCCCCCACAAGTAATTCGCGCTTTCCCCACGCCGAATCCAAAACGAAATATAATATCTGCTGAAATCAGCTCGAAAATGTCTCTGGCCACGTGCAGCCTTTGTCACATCAGGATAAAGAGCCGATTCGAAGAAGAAATATAATATCTGGTAAAATCAACTTTGTTAGCAGCTCGAAAAGGCCTCTGGTCACGCACGGTTTTGTGATTCCAGGAAGAAATATAAAATATGCTGACATCAGCTTTTTAGCAGCTCCAAAAGGCCTCGATTCGAAGAAGAAGAAATATAATATCTGCTAAAATCAACTTTGTTAGCAGCTTGAAAAGGTCTGTGGTCACGTACGGTTTTGTGATTCCAGGAAGAAATATTAAATATGCTGACATCAGCTTTTTTAGCAGCTCCAAAAGACCTCTGCTCACGTATGACTGTTGCGATGTCGAGGTAGAGAGTTGATTCCAAGAAGAAATATAATATCTGCTGAAATCAGCTTTTTTTATGATGGATAGGGGAAACAGAGTAGATAGGAATAGAAGGAATTTTTTTATTAATTTTTTTATTGGTAAGCATAATATTCATAATACCCGAGCACGGGGCCAACAGCTCTGTATGCAATGCAAACACTTATCACTACAGCTATTTATTTTGTAGCTGCCACCTATGACCGCGCCCGTACTGAAAGTTTTACCCTGCGACTTAAATTTGTCGCGATTATTGACGAATGCATTATAATAATCATATACTATTCTATCATTTCTCGACAAGTCATCTGAAAATACACTTCTAAACTTATTAATACCGAGGCCAGTACACATATAATGAAGAAACATAATGCAATACTGTCCGCAACACTGCGAATCCGGACCTTGAAGTTGAATAGTGTTGCATCGGAAGAGTTTGCAGTTTCTTCGGAGACGCATGAGATGCTCTGGGATGATCGGCGGGAGTCCGTAGCTGTCGAAGAACCACCCATGACCATTTCGATCGACGTACATGGCGACCCAGTGGGCCCCTGGTAGCTTGCGTCCATCGGTATTAACAACGATGGCCGTCGGTTTCGTCCACACCTTCGGGATACGATCTGCAGGGTACACGCCCACTGTATGATCCTTTATGTTCCGAAGAGACTGCAGAATTTGAAGGCTGTTCATAACAACGGGCAGCAACAGCCGAGGGTTTTTTGTCTTCGTTGACGCACTCTGTCAACCCGACCCTCCAGCTAGTAGTGGTACGATATTCCCACAAAGAATCGAAGCGATCACTATGACACAGCCACGCTTTGATCTTTGCCACATTGTCTAGGGCGCATTTGTATGTGTGGTTTTTGCGCAAGAGTCCGTGATATATGCAGCGCGTATTACCCGTCGGTAGGTTATGGAATGACGGTACCTCGTCGTCTTCTTCCAAATTTATAATGAAGCATCCGGTGAGATTTGTCAGGTACGATGCTTTATCGGAGCCTCTCGTGAATATTCGATCAACTTCTGCAGCAATTTTCTTCAGAATAATTTCGATCGCTTGCACGGATGTATCGCCTTCAGACCATGCAATACCGTGATAATTGCTCTGCAGCCAGGTATTTTGTCTCTTTATAGCAGGTGATAGGTCGTCATGGGGACAGGCTGGTTTTATTATCCAGTGGCCAAAGTATGTTGAATGCACTGAGGTGATAGCCACTTCTTTAGGCGTGAAATGATTGAATTTATCCTTTAGACCCTGTATATCAATTACAACAGCCATGATTCCAACCTGTCGTTTCAAGTTCTTGGCCAATACTGAAGAGCCAGTCGACAGAGCTTAGTGCCCTAACCACTGAAATCTACAATTACTTGTCGGGACGAGTCAATCTCCAATACATTATCATATTCCGCATACACAATACAGTTAACCGTTGAGTTTAGAGCTTCTTCGAAACGGACTTCTATTCTGACACTGCCGTGTGTCACCAAATTCCAATGAGTATTACTATTTGCCGAAAGATCGGATGTTAGATCAAATGCAAATAAACAATAGCCATTAGGGTAATCCGTACGTGAAATACAATTACCCTGGTTGAGAAAGTGAATACCCGTGCCGGAGAATAATGTGTGATATGCATCCACGTATTGCTCTCTCGCACCAAAGTCGGGCTGCAGAGGCTTTGACGGTATCTACACGCCGTCAGCATACAAAGAAAGATAATTTATTTTATAATTTTGAAAGTTAAAGGGGTTCAGCGCGCGATCACCATTAAAGGCTCTATTATCGACAAACCCGATAATTATACGCTTAGGCAGTTGTCCTAGTATGATATTATCCAGAGTATCACCGTGAACGCCCGCATGCAGTAATACTGCTTTAACTTCCACACGAGTCATTGGATACTTGGCCATAGATTTGGAGAGAGCCCTTGCGTGGGCTAGGAGTATACCGGGTGCTATCTTGGCACGGCGTACAAGGAGCGATGCTTCGACAATCTTCATGCTGCAGTCTTTCGAAGAGCTCATAAGGCAGAAAGCATCGTTGGTGCGCACGAGACGTATACGCATCTCAACACCGTTTATCAAAAATCTCTCCTGATTAAAAATATCGCAGTGAAGGTGTCCGAGGAGATCAATCTGATTGGCACTAGCATTCATAAGACCTCTTCGCATAGCTAGGCCTGTATTACCATCACCCACATCATCCATTCCTCCGGCTGAATCTTTATACCAGAGAACACTTGTGAGATGAGAGGCCTTAGCGTCATCTTCATAATTCAAGAGTGTCTCAATTGTTGTACGCGAGGTCATCAAATATAATTTAAAAGGTAATTTGGGATCGTTGCCAAATTAAGAGTAAAAACTCAAGTTTGTTTACACAAACTAAATAACAAGTTTTATTCAAAAGTTGTAATGAATTTCTTCGTCGTCAATATTTCGTATCACAGTTGTTAAATTCCCTGAACGTGAGCCTGAACCTGAGACCAACCTCTCTGTTCTCTCGTCGAGTTCAGACTGTCAATTTCCCGATCGCGATCCGCGAGGTGCAAATTGATACGTCTGCAGTTTTTGATTTACTTCCTTTATTTCGACATCGGGAATCGGCTATCGTCCGATTCCCGCTCAGCACAATTTCCGAATGCCGGGTGCATTAACCGGGCGTCATACGATACTTAATCGGCAAATTCCTACGCGTGTCGGCTTCGCGACGCGGTGGATTTGCCAGAAGTATTTCTCAATATACTTTCCAAATTTATTTAATATTCCCTTAATTTTTTATAGATGAAAATAATTCGGGGTACAACATCCCTCCCCCCTTAAAGAGAAAAAATTGAGTCCACGGGATTTTTTCGTTTGGTTCGACGCCGTGCGTCGGCCGCTGTTATCGTTGGTGTGGTCAGGTATCGGCTCATGTTTCACTCTCGTAACATTCAGCTGTATGCTGCGCGTTCATTCACTCTTCGCTCTACATGTTTCTGCATTCGTTGATTTACAATTTCCATACTACCTTTATTTATTTATTAGTTTCTTATAATTTCCCTATTATAATGATAATGATTAATGTATTCGTTGTTCAAGAATTATTTTCCTACATTGTGCTGGTACTTTGTTTGTTCCGTTGAAATCCCACCCGGAGTTGGCCAATTGTCGATTTTCGCTTTGGCGCCCGCGGTATGGTTGAGCGCGGACATGGTTTTAATTCCACTTCCTCCGGTGGTGTTACGACTTCGACAGTCGTTCTTTTTCTTGGGATGTATTTATATATGACGAAAATTATAAGCGCTACAAGTGTTATGGTCCCTATCGAATATCCGCCTATGGTATAATAGTATTGTTTTTCATCGTTTGTGATTTTTTCTAATTCTTTTTTCACCTGTTGTATTCGCATGCCGATTTGATTTAGTTCTTGTGGATTGTTTATTACTCTTTTTAATTTAAGTTGTTCGCTTGCGCTTTCCACTTTCGGTATAAGTTCGTTTTCGCTGATGCCTAGTGTTAGGTTAAATGATGGTAGGTATGTGTCGAACACTTTCTGAGTAATTCGTCGCACTGTTTCTATTTTATAATCCTTAGCAGTCACCGTGCATTTCCCTATCAAAGCCAGTATCCCTGAACCCTGGAGTTTTTCATGCTTCTGGGGTTGATTATAACATTTAATTTCGACGGTCTCTGTCGTAGGAGTCACGTACAGCCATCTACCTGGTTGTTTCATAGTTATGATTATGGGTCTTTTTAGTGTTACAATTGGTTTTGCGCATTCGGTGTGTGCGCTGTCTAGGTTAGAATAGGTTACCACCTCGCAGGGCGCGTCTTCGTTTATAGATAATGACGAATGATGCGGCTTACATATGTATCTACTTTGTTTATGTTTGCATTTGTCGAGCTCTGCCTCGGACATTTTTATATATCGCTGATGTGCCCTGTCTACCATTACGGGTCCAGCGTTTGTTTCGATGTATTGGTAGGTCTGATTCGCGGCGCGTGTCGGTAACGGGTATGCTTTGCTGACGCGGCATTCTTGCGTTCCGACCAGCGGTATCTCTACCACTACTACTACTGCGTCGCGTCGGCTGAAGGCCTTAAGTTCTGCTATCTCTAGCAAGTTGTGCGCCTCGCTCCGCACTATCGGTGTGGGGAAGCTCCGACCCCTCGGTATGTGTGGGAGCGCGTTTGTAAGATATTCTATTAGCTTATTTGGCGTCACTACATTCGGGTTTATTATTCCATGCGACAGGTTGGACACAAAGCTTATTAACTCGAGTACCTCGTCGAGTAATGATTCTATTATCGCTTCCTCGTCCAGTGTCTGTCTGGCTATTATAGAGGATATTTTGTAATTAATGCATTGCTCCACTTTGCTTACTATATTTTTTAGAGCTTTCTCATTTTCCTCAATGTGATTTACTGATTGGTTGAACACGTCGAAAGTCGTTTCGACTATTTGGAGTTGATCGTGCATTACTTTTTCGATTCATTTTTGTTTATTTTGAACTGCCTGTATTTCGCTGTCTATACGTATTGCGTCAGTCGCGTCCATGTTTCCGGTAATGGATTTTACTATAGTACCTAACCCGTCTATTAGTCCTCTGCGGTCTCGCCGGTTTTTATTTAATATTTTGTGCAGTACGTCCATGGTTTCTATTATTCTGCCGTTCATTTCTGTGAGCGTGGTGTCGAGTATGGAGCACAAAAAATCGAAGGACGTTTGTTTTTTACACAGTTGCTCTAATTCTCTCAAATTTGTTAAAATTTCTTGCTCTCTTACGCGTAGCGATTTTAAATCCAGGTTTATTACGAGCTTCCATATATCTTGAGCGACGGTTAGGGTTCCAATTTCTTCGTAGAAGATTCCTGGCGAGTCAGTGAATTTTCGTATTTCATACGCTGTGTTGGTGGTTGTCGCTGCCTCCTGGTGGCCTGACAGTGCCGTGAGCCTGGAAGTCGGATAAAATTTCTGAGTTGTGTGTATAGACATTTTTTTTTTTTTCTGTCCTTAGGCCTGATTCGGCAGTTTTTTATTCCCGCGTTCGGTCGCGTCTGTCCCTGCCTCATTCGTCTTTGAGCTCTCGCCAACGTCAGTCTTGAAAAAAAATTTTTTTGTGGAATTTACTATGGACTGCTATCGTGTCATTGCCTGTCGAGGAAGGCCGATGCCGGAAAATCTGCGCAGGCAGGCGGTGAGTTCCCATGTTTTTTCTACTCTTTTCTCTTTTTTTCCCCTTCATTTTTATTTTTTCGGTATTCTTTATTTGTCCCTCCAGCTTGCAATGTGGCCGCCGAGGGTGCCCTCTCCTGAAGCAGTTTTCATTCGTCGTGCCTTGGAGGTTCGGCATGCTCGCCGTCGGCTGCGTATTGCCATTGACGCCCTTTGGGGTGATGGGGTGTTCCGCGGAGAGTCCGAACCGTATCCGGATTTTATCGGCCTCGTCGCCCTTTTTGAGGAAGATCGTTGGTGGTGTCCCGTGTGTTACTATCGGGCCGGTGCTTGTTCCATGTAATAGCATGCATGTGTGAGGAGATTAATAAATTGAGGGCTTTCCCCATTTTATGGTTTTGTTAAACCTTATTCGACTGTGTATTTATTTATTGTATTTTTGTATTTATTTATTGTATTTATTTATTGTATTTATTGTATATTTATTGTATATTCGGAGTTAATATTTATATATGTGGATATCTTTATTTCAATTTATTTTATTTTATTTTGTTTTATTTTTATTTATTTATTTATTTTTTTCTGGTGTATGTTTATACTCCGTGCCGTAGGTGGGTCCATGCTAGGACTCCACGAAATGCTGAAGTCGGTTCGCGTGAATTTTTACGGATTTCTTTCCTTTTTTGATCGTGTAATTCACTGCGGAGTGTTTGGCGATTATTTCATATGGTCCGATTTTTTTCGGGGTTAATTTAGCCGATCTGCCCCGTCGTACAGTGGGATCGTATACGAGGACTTTGTCCCCTACTTTGAAATCGATTATTTTGCTCTTTTTATCGTAATTTATTTTTGATTTTTCTTTCGCGGCGATTAGATGGGATCGGGCGAATTTCCATGCTACTCGTAATTTTTCTTTTAATTCTTGGACGTAGTCTTCGTAGGTGTAAGTGAGTCGCGGCTCCTGTTTCAGCGCCGTGGGTATCTCTGCCCGGTCACCGTACACCAGCTCGTACGGCGTGAGGCCCGTGGCTGTGTGTGGCGTGGTGTTGTATGTGAACATCGCATACGGTAACCACTCATCCCAGTTTTCCTGGTCTTCGTCGGCGTAATTTTTTCGATATTCGGCCAATGTCCTGTGGGACCGTTCCAGGGCTCCGTATGATTCGGGATGATAGGCGGTGGTTTGAATTTTCGTGATTTTTAGTAATTTGCACATTTCCTTAAACGTGTCGCTGAGAAAATTTGTCCCTTGGTCGGACAGAATTGTTCCCGGTGTACTGTAACGGCAGATTATTTCTGTCACGAGGGCTTTGGCTACTTCCTTAGCCTCTTGATTTTTTAAAGGTATTGCAGCGCTGTACTTCGTGAGGGCGTCGTGAAAGGTGAGGATACATTTATTTCCGGCGGAAGTTTCGGTCAGTTGTCCAACAATATCGACAGCGCATTTTTCAAATGCTCGGCTCGGTGTGTCGGTGATGACCATCGGTGCCCTTCCTCTCGGAGTTATTTTATTTGTTTGGCATTTCTTGCATTTCGAAATGTATTCTTCGACTTCCTTTCTCATGCCTGGCCAGCGATATTGGAGCTGGATGCGCTGGAGCGTTCTCGCCGTGCCCTGGTGCCCACCCAGAGGGGCATCGTGATATTCGCGTATTATTTTTTCGCGCTCGGCCTCGTCGGGACAGGTTCCGCCTATGCTGCGGCTATCCTCGTCGGAAGCATCGGGTTGCGCGTCGCCGCTATACTCTAGCTGCTGGTGACTGGCCTCCCCGTGCTCCGCGTCCCGCTCTTGGCTCGTCCGCTTCGTGCGGCTGTCCGTACCCGCTGCCTCGCTGTCAACGCGGGTATCGCTCTCTCCGTCGCACAGCTCCGCTCTCGCTTGCGCGCTCGCGGCGGTATCGGCCTCCTCGTCGCCCGCTAGTGCGCTCTCTCTCTCTTCTCGGCTCTCCTCTTTGTGCGGTCGTTCGTATCTGCCGCTTCGCTGTTTCCTGCTTGTTTTCTCGCTTGCGCTCGCGTCGTGGTGTATATTCGACCAAGAGCGTCGGCGTTCGTGTTAATTTTTCCGGCTTTATAATGTATTTCGATGTCGTGCTCGGATAATTTAATTTTCCAACGCATGAGCCGAGATCCTGGATCCTTTACACCGAATAACCACGTGAGGGGTTTATAATCGGTAACCACCTTGAAACGGGTTCCATATATATATGGTCGGAATTGTGTTGTCGCCCATACGATGGCGAGCAATTCTTTTTCCGTCGTCGTGTAGTTTTGCTCGGCTTTGTTGAGTGTGCCGCTCGCGTAGCACACGGGTAGGTCTTAACCTACCTCGCCCTGCGATAGGATAGCTCCTATCGCCTTATCTGATGCGTCGGTCGTTACCACGAACTGTTTCTCGAAGTCCGGATACTGTAGGATCGGTGTCAGCGTTGTTTTTAATTTCTCGAAGGCCTCGTCTTGCCTCGGAGTCCATTCGAATTTTATCTCTTTTCTGGTTAGCTCGGAGAGAGGTTTGGCTGTCTTCGCGAAATCTTTAATAAATTTTCGATAGTATCCTGCTAGCCCTAGGAATGATTGTACGCCCTTAACGTTTTTTGGCGTAGGAAAATTTTTTACAGCGATGATTTTTTCAGGATCTGCTTTTACTCCCTTTTCAGATATGACGTGCCCGAGGTACTGGGTTTCTTTTTTCAGGAAATGGCATTTTCTCGGCTGGATCGACAGCTTGGCTTCTCGGAGTCGTTGGAAAATTTCCGTTAGTCTTTTATTGTGTTCCGCGAGCGTTGTTCCGTAGATTACGATGTCGTCTAAATATATGTAGCATTTTACCCCTTGCAGCCCGGACAATACGGAATTCATCAGTCTTTGGAAATTCGGCGGTGCGTTTTTTAAGCCGAAGGGCATACGAGTGTACTCGAAGTGCCCTTGTGGTGTTGAGAATGCCGTTTTTTCTTTGTCGCTCTCTGCCATCGGGATTTGATGGAATCCTGAGGCGAGATCGAGCGTGGTAAAATACTGTGCCTTTCCCAACTGGTCCAATATTTCGGTGATATTGGGCAGTGGGTAGGAGTCTCCAATCGTAGCTTCGTTTAGTTTTCGGAAGTCTACGACGACTCTCATACGCGCTTTTCCCGTGGCATCGGGCTTTTTTGCTACTACCAATAGCGGTGCGTTCCATTGGCTTCTACTCGGTTGAATTATTCCATCGTTTAACATTTCCTGTGTTTGCTTTTGGACTTCTTTTTTGTGGGCCTCGGGTAGTCGATATGGGTTGACCTTGATCGGTCGAGTCCCTTCCTGGAGCGGTATGGTGTGCTCGGCCTTGTCCGTACATTGGAGTTTGTCCCCCTCCAGGTGAAATATATCCTCATAATGTTCGCATATTTTTATGAGCGATTTGCGCTCTTCCTCATTCAGGTGAGCAGTCCGTAATTCTTCACGTATTTTTTCTAGACGGCTCGCTCCGCTTGCCGTTCCGATTGTACTTATCTGGCGCGCCTCGGTGTCACCTTCGCCTGATAGCTCGGTCAGCGTCAGCGGTTCGAGCGTGACGGTCGGTCGCTGCACCCGTGTTTCTTTTTCCGTCGTGTTTACGATGCTCACGACGCAGCTGTTTCCCTTCGGCGGTGTGACGCAGGACCCCAGGATTATTCCTTCGCCTATTTCGATTTTTTAGACGAGTCCTATAAATTTGCTGCGTGTTTTCGCATGCAATAAATTTTCGCTTCGAGGGGGTAAATTTACGGTGGTTGCCCCGTCAATTAGTGGCATACAGTGTCCGTATAATTTTAATATTTCTCCCCCTAATATGTCGGCCTTGTTTTTTGATAAATTCCATTCCGAGCAATCCGTCGACGTTAAGCGGTACGTCGTTGCCTACGACGTAAAACCAGTGTTTTATCGCGACTGTCGGGGTGTCCAGTGTCACCTGAGCGCGGCATAAGGGTTTTATTACTTTACCCGCTACACCTGCTAGGTCGACGGCGGCTTCCTCGATCGGAGTGTCGGACGTCAACGCGGATTCTTTCAGGATGCTGCACTGAGCTCCTGTGTCGGCCTTAAGAGTGAGGATGCCAATGTTTGCTACCGGCGATTCGATGTGGAAATCGCTTGCTGTCTCGCTCGGCGTTGGCAGGTCTACCGTGTATAGGCGTATCGTCTCGCGAGGTTTTTTCTCGCTTCCCCACACGGTGAGGGTGTTCAGGCGTAGCATCCCCAGGGTTTTCTTCTCTGTCTCGGGTGCAGGGGTGTTTCCTTGTCCCTGTCCGTTTTGTTCTGGATTATTATTTTGACCTTGCCAATTATTTTGGCCTTGCCAATTATTTTGACCCTGGTAATTGTTTCGCCCCTGGTAGTTCCCTCGTCCGCGGTAATTTCCTCGACCTCGATAATTTCCTCTTCCGCGGGAATTATTATTTCCGTTATTTCCACTATTTCCCGGGCTCTGATTACCTGCGGCTTCGTCGCGCAAGCGTCCTCGGCACTCGTTGTAGACGTGCCCTTTCTTTTTGCAATAGTTGCAAATTATGTCGACAGTATTTAGGGATCGTCTTGCCCCGGGAGCGGGTACGCTGGGCCGTCCCGTTGGCCCCCGGCACTCCCTGGCGAAGTGCCCTGGTTTCCCGCAGTTATGGCATTTCTGAGCGGTTTTATCCCCATGTGTTTGTTTATTTATGGAGTCGTTACCCTGTACCGTTTTTTCTTCCTCCATGGCCCCCTTCATGGCCGATTGGAGGTCCGCAAAACCGCGTGCCTTAACGATCAGGTGATATTCGCGCCTGAGCCCCCTCTCGAAGTTATTGAGGCCCATTTGACGGATATATCCCTCGATCGTTTGTTTCTTGACATCCGTGTCCGTTTTCTAATCTCTGTCCGAACGCTAATACTGTCTCGTTCGGTTTCTGTTTGCTCGTATTAAATTCTACTTGTAACGCGGCGACTGTCCGTTGCGTCCCGTACAGTGCGGTCATTTCTTCCCTGAATTTTTTGAAAGAATTTATCTGTTTATATTTTATGTCTTTAGCGGCTTTCCCTACGATTTTTGTTTTTAACACGGTGTTGTGGCCCGGGTATGTATTAATAATTATTATAGATAATTCGAAATAGGCATTATTATTTCGAAGAGTCTCGGCACCGATTATTTCGGTTGCGAGACACATTCGGTTGCGTTACGCATCGAGTGTACATCGAGCGTCGAACGTCAAGCGTCGAGCGTCGATACTGCTGACGCAGCAGTTAGGCAACCGCGAGCGCCTCGGTAACTGGAACACCGACTCGAGAATACCAAGGCGAGAATTGCGAAAAGGAAAATATGCTCCAAATCCCGCTCACGAAAAAGCGAGGATTTGGAAAGATATTTGTTTACAGAAATTAAGTAGATTATAAACTTGCGCTAAAAATTAAGCTGATACCTGCTCTCGAGGAATATATATAGAGGATCGAGAGCAGGTGCGGGGCAGTCTGACAACACGGTTGAATACGAACGTTTCCATGGTAATCGGAAACCTTAAGGGTGCAAAGTGTACATCGGTAATTCAAACCTAACCAAAGGTAATTTGAGATAAATTGTGACAAATTGAAAGACTTGAACATTTTAACCATAAAAAGAATAATCATTATTTAATTAAGATAATTAATTAAATAATCTCTTGTTAATAAATTATTGATAATAATTTATACTTGTTGAAACTGTAAAATATCGTTAAATAATATCTCAATAAAACTGTGTTAATAATTCACTTGGGTTCTAACCCTTTACTGGATCATCCCCAAAAACATTATCGCGTAACCCGGAGTAGCTAACCGGATTTCCGCGGCATAACATTGGTGGCAGCGGTGGGATATCCAGAGTGAATTTTAAACCGCTAAAAATTACCGAGATTGTGAAGCTTCGCGAAGTGCGGAACGGGTGTGAATTCCGCGAGCCAAGGGTCGACTAGTGCTCAGGCGGACCATAGGGCGATCAAGGGATCGACGTGGACATCCCGTACTCAGGAGAAGTAACGGAAGGTATCAACCGAAGCCTTCGAGGATCGCTGCAGGATACCCGAAGGGCGTCGCCAACAAGTGGGACGTTGAATCAAGGTCAGAAGGGAGTCTGGAACCTCAAGGGTTGTACGTACGGACTAGAGGGCATCCCGTAATGTGGCACGCATTGTAAGTGACCCCACATTACTCATTAAAATTTTTTGGAAAAAAAACAGAGCATTGTCGAAGCCGGTAGGACGCTACCAAGCGATAGAATTATCGTATAAAAAATCGAAGCAAAGAATAAAGGAAGAAAAATGAGCATCCACAGCGCAGAGCGGTCGGGACGGCAGGGTACCACCCCCGGTACAGGGGAAGAGGCCCTTCAGGTCGTGGAAGGGGTGCAGAATGCCCTATCGGAAATTACAAATCGAACACGGCAGGCCCTGGGCGACAGCCCCCGAGGGGATGGTCAACCGGGGCGACAGGAATCACCCAACCCGATGTTCGGGGTGAACCTCCAGAGGCGGACCGGATGGGAGGATGTAAACGTCCGGATGTTCGAACGCAATGATCAGGTCACCCCGGCAATGGTGGACGGAGAAATCGACCGTTTGCGGGCACAGATGCAAGGCACGCAGCACAGAGAGCCTAACCCGACTGGCGGGAATAGGGCACCGGGGTCTACAAACCCGAATGGCGCGGATATTCCGCCACTTAGACCGGCAGTACGGGCATCACGGAGAGCCCTATTCAGGGAGCTCAGGGCAGTGAACGAAGAGGACAACGGCTCCATCCAAGGGGATGTGGAGCAACCCACAGAGGAGGTACAGCCCTTAGAAGAGGATGCTGCGGCCCGGCGATTAACCCGGCTCGAGCAGACACTCCAGGGCATAGGGGACCAGCTACAGATAGTGCTGGACCAGTCTACGCGGGCGCCAGCGGATGACTCTGTGGGGGAACGACTCATTGCCATGGAGGAGACCTTAAGGGATTACGTCCTAGAGGGTCAGCCAAGGGCGGCACGTCGGCGAACAAGTCCTCCGCCGCAACCGCCTCCATCTCAACGACGAGCCCGGATAACGGAGCCGGTGGAAGAAGGGGCTGAATACCTGGACATGGCATCGGCCCTTCGGAACATAAAAACCTTTGACGGGAACGATCCGGCAAAACTCGATGGTTTTATGCTCTCCTGTGAGGCGGTGTGGGGCATGGTAAAACCCAGGCTACGTTCCCAGCTCCTCACGCTCATACGCAGCAGTAAGCTGGAGGACCGTGTAACGCGAGAGATGCGTCACAAGACGATTGTGACCCTTAACGATCTGCGCGTGGAACCGGAAGCGTTATACGGGAAGCGCGAGTCACTCGCTTCGTTACAGTATCAATTTAGTACCTTGCGCCAGGAGGCGAAGGAAAACGTGTCAACCTACGCTACAAGGGTCGAGACCCTTACGGTAGAGGTCATCGAGAAATTATGCGAAGGTACCGATGCACAGGACGCTCGTGCCATCGGGGAAGCCATTCGGAAAAGTGCCCAGATGAATTTTGAAAACGGGTTAAAAAAGGAAATACAGACGATCGTACGATCCCGAAATTACCAGGGTCTACACGAGGCCGTAATGGGGGCCATTGAGGTTGAGAAGATGACAGCACGACGGCCGGGCGTGGCACGGCCCAGCAGCGGGGGAGGAAACTCCCGACAATCACAGGGGCCGACAGGGGGCGCTACCCGAACGTGCTATACCTGCGGGAAAACCGGACACTTGGCAAAACATTGCCGATCCGGTCGACAGAGTCTTCCCGCGCCGGCACCGAGGGACGTGCACGTGGCAAGTATCACGTGTAATTATTGTAAAAAAACCGGACATCTCTGGAAAGAGTGCCGGGCACGTAAGCAGGACGACAAACGACCCGGAAATAAGGGCAACAATGGAAATAAGGGCTTCAATGGAAATAAACGGCAAGACGAGCGCCAAAGGGAGGAGGTCGCCGTGCATCCGGGGCAAGAAGGAACCGTAGGGACATTTCGGGTCAACATGGCCACGGAAGAACCCTTAAGGGAGGCCAACGTTTACACGACAGTGACCACGGAAGCAGCATCGGAGCCCGAGGCACCAACCACCGAGCTACTGACAGTGGCCTCATTTCGTCGGAAGGGGCAAATAGGACAGGTCGCCCCCCTTAAGGAAGCCGAGGTGTACGTGATAGGGTCTCCAGGGCCCCACGCTTCGGCTAGCGACTTCCATATCAAGTCCCCATCCAGCCGACAGGGAATATTGACCCTTAAGGCGGACACCGGGGCGACGGTGAGTTTAATTCACGAAAATGTGCTATCCACCGACACTCCGGCGGCAAGGTCGGGGGTGTCGTTAAGGGGGCTGGGGGGAGGAGCCCTGAACGCGCGCTACGCCGCCCTCGTGGAACTACAGACACCCTTAGGGTCCGTGAAGCATTGGTTTCATGTGATACCACAGAATCTTCACGTGCAGACCCATGGAATCCTAGGGATGGATTTCATTAAGGAAAAAGGGGTGGACATCCTTCAGGGGAAGGTTATAAAAATTAAGGGGCACTGCATGCCGTTGGTGGATGGAAGCCTACGGATCGCTTTGCCGCCGCGCAGCGAAAATATCGCCTATGTGTCAACATTAAGTACCGACGAAGGGCTCATCGAGAAATGTGACGTCACCGAGGGAGTGATACTCGGAGCCTGTGTGACCTCGCCCCAAGGCAACAGCTGTGCGGTGAGTTTTGTAAACACAACACCTGAGTATGTGTACGTCGAACGACCGACGGTGAAACTCGAGCCGCTAGCGTCAGCAGACGAGCTGCACGGCGAGCTCGCCGCTGCGACGTGCGGGGTAAACACTGCAACGGGAACGAGTGGCACGCGACTCGAGAAGTTACGTCAGGCGATCGAGGTTACTCACCTCAACAAAGAGGAAAAGAATTCATTAATGGAAGTCTGCGAGGAGTACGCGGACATATTCCATCTCGAGGGAGATCGGCTGCCCTGTACCAACATGGTAGAGCACAGCATCCCAATCCTGGAGGGCGTACAGCCTATGAAGGTACACCCTTATCGCCTACCGGAAGCGCATAAGAAGGAGGTGCGGGAACAGACCAAGGGCATGCTCGAGGAGGGCATCATACAGCCAAGTCGGAGTCAATGGAACGCTCCGTTACTCGTGGTAGCGAAGAAACCTGACGCAACAGGAAAGATAAAAATGCGAGTTGTGGTGGACTTTCGCAAACTAAACGAGGTCACCATCGGGGACTCGTACCCGCTGCCGCATATAACGGATATATTGGATCAGCTGGGAGGAGCACACTACTTTACGACACTCGATCTCGCCTCCGGTTTTCACCAGATTCCGATGGCGGAAAAGGACAAAGAGAAGACAGCATTCTCAACACCGCAGGGGCACTTCGAGTATACCCGTATGCCCTTCGGCCTAAAAAACGCCCCGCCGACGTTCCAACGCCTAATGAGCACAGTACTGGCAGGGCTCGAAGGGTTGAAATGCTACGTATACCTAGATGACATCGTAATCTTCGGAGCAACCCTGGCAGAACATAATAATCGGCTCCGAAAGGTATTCCATCGCCTAAGGGAAGCGAAACTGGCCCTTCAACCGGGAAAATGCCGATTCTTGCGTTTGGAAACGCGATACCTCGGGCACGTGATCTCCAGTGAGGGAGTTCGACCCGATCCGTCACTTGTAACCTCCGTCCGGGAGTTCCCAACCCCGAAGGATGTTAAGGGAGTGCAGTCCTTCCGAGGGCTCGCCGGATATTACCGTAAGTTTATCCAGGATTTTTTAAAAATCGCCAAACCCTTGACGGAGCTCACCAAGAAGTACAGTAAATTCGTATGGACGGCGAAGCATGAGCAGGCTGTGGAGGACCTAAAAAGGGCGCTGACCACTGCACCGGTACTACAGTATCCGGACTTCGAGAAGCCCTTCATCGTCACCACGGACGCATCGGATAGGGCCATAGGGGCCATATTGTCCCAAGGGCCGATAGGGGAGGACTTGCCCATTTGCTACGCTAGTCGGACCTTAAACAAGGCGGAGCAAAATTACACAACAACAGAGAAAGAGCTGCTCGCCATCGTATGGGGAATTGCACAATTCCGCCCTTATGTTTATGGAACTCGGTTCACAGTGGTAACCGATCACAAGCCCTTAACGTGGTTGTTCAGGGTTAAGGATCCCGGATCGAGACTCATGCGGTGGAAAATAAAATTATCAGAGCACGAGTTCGATGTGCAATATAAAGTCGGGAAACAGAACACCAACGCCGACGCGTTGAGTCGTATATGTGTGGCAACACGCGCACAAACAAGGGAAGAGTCGAGCGAGCCGAGCAGCGACGGTAAGGAAGGCAGCGCGCAACCTCGACCGCGGAGGCGCCAAGCAGCCGCAACCCGCGCGACAGGCGAGGCAGCGGCCAGCCAGGGGAACAGTCCCGCGGATGGTCAGCCCGACGCTCGCCGCAGGAAGGAGAACGAGCGAGTTCGCTCAGACGGAGAACATATAAGCGAGGAAGAAAAAGCCAAGATTCTCCACGAACACCATGACGCACCCCTGGGGGGGCACCAGGGGGTGGCTCGCATGCTGCCCGTATAAAATTAAGGTACACCTGGCCCAGCATGGCGAAGGATGTAGAAAAATACGTGGCACGATGTGACAAGTGCCAACGAAATAAGATACGGCCAGTAGCGAAGGCACCGTTGGTAATCACAGATACACCAACCAGGGCCTTCCAAAAATGTGCGATGGACATCGTAGGGCCGTTACCCGAGACTGAGCGAAGGAATAAGTACATCCTGACGTTTCAGGATTTACTCACGAAATACAGCGTGGCCATACCGCTGGAAACGCAACAGGCCAACGAAGTGGCGAAGGCATTCGCCAAAGAAATCGTATGTCGGTACGGAGCTCCAGAGACCGTCCTTACCGACCAAGGCACGAATTTCCTTAGTGCCATCTTTAAGGGGGTATGTCAGCTATTGCGCATAGAGAAAATACAGACAACGGCGTACCACCCCGAGTCGAACGGAGCGTTGGAACGCTCGCACAGGACCCTCGCAGAGTACCTTAAGGGTTATATAGACGAGGATCAGGGAAACTGGGATGAATGGTTGCCTTACGCCATGTTTACCTACAACACGACACCCCATACGGCAACTGGATACACACCACATCAGCTGGTCTACGGAGAGAACGCAGAGTTACCTACAGCCCTTCAAAGGGCGCCCAGGCCCACTTACTCGTACGACGATTACGCTCAGGAACTGCGGGAACGGTTACGAGCGGCCTGGTCTACAGCTCATGACAATCTGAAGGTCGCCAAGGAACGGGCCAAGGTCTACTATGACCAGAAAACCCGGGAAAGGAAGTTCAAGGTCGGAGACCGAGTTTTGCTGCGCGACGAAACGGTACGCAGGGGACGGTCAGCAAAATTAACCCCGAAGTGGATAGGGCCCTACCCCATCGTGGAGGAACACCCTCCGTGCAACTACACCCTTCGCCAGGGGCGTCGGGTGGTCAAGGTGCACGTAGACCGCCTACGAAATTACGTGGAGGAATAAAAGCAACGGAAAAATAAAAAGACGGGGGTTAAGGAGGGTCTAACCACGGGTCTAACTTCAGTTAGACCCATAGGGAGACATCGGCTTCGACAAGGCTTCACTCAGGGAAAATTCAAGGCATAAAATAAAAATGAGAAAATTACAGATTGATGCTGGTGGGTCTACAGGCCGGTCTACCGGCCATAGCCATCGCTTCAGATGGCCCGTACGAAATACAGCCCTTCAGAGATGCACCCGGGTTGTATTTTGAGAAGGTCGGACTACTGCATCTCCACACCAACGTCTGGACCATAGCAATTCGGATGGACCTATCGAATTTAGCATATATGGAACACCAAATTAATTTCCAACTGGGAGAGGTCCGAATAAAATGTGAGAGGTACGGTAGCCCGGACGGACATTGCGCAGAGATGCTGGAGCATCTTGTCCGACTGTCCGAAAAAATCGAGGAGAATGTAGAAGTCGTGCAGGACCTCGTCGGCGTGGAACCGAACCGGAAGCGACGGGGATTGATCGACTGCCTAGGCACGGTAGTAAAAGCCATCACCGGCAATCTTGACGCAGCGGATGGGGAACGGATAGAGGCAGAGATTGCCGTCATCCAGGGCACCCAAGGGACCCTGAAGAAGGCCGTGAAGGAGCAACTGCAGGTCGTGGAAACGACGCTGGAAATGTTCAACAGAACGTCACGAGCCTCGCAGAGGAATCTACAAAGATTGTACACCATGGTACGCACGGTGAACGGATTTTTCCAGAATCGTATCCAGGTATTGAGCGAACGACAGCATTTCGACGAGAGTCTCGCACTCATAGAGGCCTCTGTGGAGACTTATCTGCGGGAGGTAGAAAAGATGGCCGAACTCTTCGCCTGTGTGGCCTCCGGAACCATAAGTGCGTCAACAGTCACGCCGGCTGCACTGACGGGGTACCTTACGGAAGCCCTACCGCACCTACCCGTGGGATATGGGTTCCCACGGCCAGCCACGCGGGAAAATGCGGCGGCCATCTTACGACTGGCAACGCCACGAGCGTACCGAAAGGGAGGCATGATAACCCTAATGCTGGAATTCCGCTGGTCGGACCCTCGGTCTACAATGTGAACTACGCGTATCCTCTCCCGAGAAGGGGAAAAAACGACACTTATTACTACGTGGAAGCCGCCGAGGACCTCGTGGTGGTAGACCGGGAAAATAGACATTATCTCCGAGTAACGACAGCCGACCTGGAAAGCTGTAAAAAGGATAGGGACGAGTACTATTGTCCACCGCGGTACCCTACCCTGACCATCAACATGGATGCCCCCTGCGGCGTACGACTTTACACCGAAGGAGCGGTAGGTCAGGGTCAGCATTGCCCGAAGAAAATAGTGAGGCTTACGCACACACTCGTAATGGGTATGAGGCAACCCGGACAGTGGCTGTATGTAGCACCGCGTGGAGAAACGGTGAGCATCGGCTGTCACGGTAAGCCGACGAGGCAGGAGCGTCTCGACGGCACAGGGTTATTGACCGTCCACGAACGGTGTGTCGTCACCGCGGTCAACTTCAAATTGGAAACGGTGAAACGCTGGAGTCAGCAAATCGCCGGAGCAGGCTACGTGCCAGCCTACAAACTTACCCTGCTACCAGCCGAGGAGGAAGAAATGCCTCAACTAATGACGAGGATAATGACTACGAAACTCGAGCGTGCGGTGAACAGCCCGCACGAGTTACAAAATCTCAGCGTACGAATACGAAAAATCAAAACGGAATTAAAGTCGACGGAGCCGGCTAGCCCGTCGACTCGCACGCAACTATACCATACCGTCGGGTCCTATGCAGTGGGCACGCTTGCCCTGCTGGCCATCGTCGGCTATGCGATACACCGCGCCCTACAAAGAAGGGCCGGAAAAACTCCCGTACAGGAGCCGCATATAATTCCCCGGGTGGCAACCCGGGTCGGCGCATAACTCGGGAATGAGGAAAGTCAGGAAAAACAAAAATCCATTTGTTCACAAAAACCCAAAATTTATTCAAAACGAATTTTTCGAAGGAGGAAAAAAATTCATTTATTTATTTTTTCGACAAAATAAATATACAAAGGAAAAAAGAATATCGTACACGTCGGAACTAGGGGAGTCAGTTCCACTCCGCGAAACGCCAGTTCATGACGCCTGCGGCGGCACGGCGGCGACGGGAAGCAGGGTATTCCTCTTCTGCTTCTTCCTCGTTCGAGGAGTCCGAGTCCGAGGCCCGGCTGGACGCGGCATCACACGAGGAGCCCCCCGAGGCAAGGGGGCGAGACGACTCCTGGGGAGAAGAGCCTCCCCGGGCCTGGGCATCCGACCATGGGCACCGCTGAACTCCATCGCGGCTGCCGAAATTTCCACGGATCGAGCGGAGTGAACCCTCCGGGAGGCAGGTTGCCTCCTCCGGGACCCCAGCGCCACAGGCTCGGCCACGGTCGAGTTCACTTCGGGTCCGATGACCTCCACATCGGGACTGGACCGGCCAGAGGAACTGGGACGGACCACCAGCGTGTAAATCAGATCACCAGGGAGGGTGACACGCACTCTCTAGGGGAAAAAAAAATAATTAATCGGGTGAAATAATATTCCTTAGGATTAGATAATTGGGAAAAAAGGGAACAACCACAGGGAATATACGAAACTAATTACGAGAGTTAAATAGAAAGAGAGTAAAAAAGGGAAAATTTTTTAATAACCATAATAGTAATAATTACCTTGCCGGGTGGGCTCGGGCTACGTCTGGAGCTCATCGTGTAGATTCAAGTTGGAAAAAAAAAATAACTGGCGGTCGATGAACGAATAGGTGTAAACACTGGGGAAACGACGGTTAATATATCCCAAAAGTGCAAACGCGTCGACCTACTGAGCGTCGACCTCGACCGTCAGCATAAAGGAATAGCGGCGGCCTTCCGCCTCCGTATTCCGCAAGAGCCCGGAAGCGCGAATAACTCGTACGCCCACCTGTGAAAAGTGGAATTTCTTCTTGCGTATATTCTACGGAAACTTTTTTCCCTTTGCTCATAGCATTAAGCACGGGGCACACGGAAATAATAAAAATAAAGCCCGCCGGAGACGAGCGAAAAGAAATCAGATTTCTTTTCTTTTTAGGGGGGAGGGATGTTGTGCCCCGGGTATGTATTAATAATTATTATAGATAATTCGAAATAGGCATTATTATTTCGAAGAGTCTCGGCACCGATTATTTCGGTTGCGAGACACATTCGGTTGCGTTACGCATCGAGCGTACATCGAGCGTCGAACGTCAAGCGTCGAGCGTCGATACTGCTGACGCAGCAGTTAGGCAACCGCGAGCGCCTCGGTAACTGGAGCACCGACTCGAGAATACCGAGGCGAGAATTGCGAAAAGGAAAATATGCTCCAAATCCCGCTCACGAAAAAGCGAGGATTTGGAAAGATATTTGTTTACAGAAATTAAGTATATTATAAACTTGCGCTAAAAATTAAGCTGATACCTGCTCTCGAGGAATATATATAGAGGATCGAGAGCAGGTGCGGGGCAGTCTGACAACACGGTTGAATACGAACGTTTCCATGGTAATCGGAAACCTTAAGGGTGCAAAGTGTACATCGGTAATTCAAACCTAACCAAAGGTAATTTGAGATAAATTGTGACAAATTGAAAGACTTGAACATTTTAACCATAAAAAGAATAATCATTATTTAATTAAGATAATTAATTAAATAATCTCTTGTTAATAAATTATTGATAATAATTTATACTTGTTGAAACTGTAAAATATCGTTAAATAATATCTCAATAAAACTGTGTTAATAATTCACTTGGGTTCTAACCCTTTACTGGATCATCCCCAAAAACATTATCGCGTAACCCGGAGTAGCTAACCGGATTTCCGCGGCATAACAACGGCTTTTAACAGGTCGGGTCTGTCGGCCCCGGCTACCTGTTCGTCAGCGTATTCGTAAGCGTTTATTACATCGTCTACCTCCTCGGGTTTTGACCCGTCGAAACGCGGAATTAATGTCCTAGCCTCCTTCAACGTCATGTGTACGACGGCGTCCGGCATTTCGGGAGGTTCTAACACGGTGTTATCAAGCAAAGAAAAATCTATTAAGTTGATCCCGTAATTCCTTTCGGTTTCGACAGTATCGTAATACTCGTGTTCGGTTTCGCGCGAGGTGTCGGGTGACTCCAGCTCTAACCCGGACGATTTTACGCGCTTTTTCGGATGGATATTTTCCTCCGGCTCTACGGTTTCGAAATTTAGGAAATTATTTATGAATGAATCTAGTGACCTTGACGGTACTCTTGTACCCGGTAATTTTAAAGATCTCGCTCGATCGTCGTCGGACATATATCCCTAACTGGCTTTCATTTTCGCAAGCTAAAATTGTGACTGCCACTTACAGGAGTAGAATTTTCCACATTGCGGATTTTTCGTCCTTCCTCTCGTTCGGGATTGTACGTTGACGAGCTGCTGTCGTCCTTCCTGGATGCTGCTGATCCTTCCGGTAGTCCTCGGGACTCCTGGGTTGGTCTCTCCTCGTCGATCCTCGGGATGACGGTTGTCTCTGCTTCCTTCGTGGCCTCGACGTCTGTGTGTCGGGCTCGGCTACTCGCAATTCAACGTCTGCGTGTTGAACTTGCGTCGGTGTCTCCTTTCAACGTCCGCGTTGTCGAGACTCGGTGTCACCGGTGTTGGTGAATAATATTTTTTTCTGTGCGTGTCGATGCTGACGTTTGCACTGGTCTTTTCGGCACTTGCCGTCGTTGATTACTTGTTAAGTTTGGTTACAAGACTTTTGGCGGATCCCACCGCTGCCACCAATTTTGTTGTACGCGAGGTCAACAAATATAATTTAAAAGGTAATTTGGGATCGTTGCCAAATTAAGAGTAAAAACTCAAGTTTGTTTACACAAACTAAATAACAAGTTTTATTCAAAAGTTGTAATGAATTTCTTCGTCGTCAATATTTCGTATTACAGTTGTTAAATTCCCTGAACGTGAGCCTGAACCTGAGACCAACCTCTCTGTTCTCTCGTCGAGTTCAGACTGTCAATTTCCCGATCGCGATCCGCGAGGTGCAAATTGATACGTCTGCAGTTTTTGAATTACTTCCTTTATTTCGACATCGGGAATCGGCTATCGTCCGATTCCCGCTCAGCACAATTTCCCAATGCCGGGTGCATTAACCGGGCGTCATACGATACTTAATCGGCAAATTCCTACGCGTGTCGGCTTCGCGACGCGGTGGATTTGCCAGTAAGTATTTCTCAATATACTTTCCAAATTTATTTAATATTCCTTTAATTTTTTAAAGATGAAAATAATTCGGGGTACATCACAATGTATGCTCTGTATGCGTAAGCGTTATTAGGCGGCGATATAAGTTTCTGATTCAAGAACACATCGATCTGATTGAACATTGAACGCAGCAAATTATTAACGGGTCCGGCTTTAGGTGCATCGCCTTCTTTGGGCTTCCGAGGTGGTATTATTTCAACACGCATACTCAGCATAGTATGGGCAAGATCAATATACTCATCGCCCTGGCCCGGCACTACAAACTCGATGGGCGAGTTATCTGTCAACGATGAAATTGGTTTATAGTATACCCATTGTGTCCCCTCAATTGTAGTTTGGGTCGGTGGTAGTGTGAATAGTTTAAGCTCCGACTTTAGACATTCACACGAATGAGCGTGTAAGAACGCCATTTTCTCAGGTCTCTGTCTAAGCAAAAATATCAGATACCGTTCTTGGTTTTTTCCTCCTCTTCTTCTTGTCACTTGTCTTCCTTCTTTTCACTACCTTTTTCTTTCCTCTCCTCTTCTTCACGTACCCAGAGCGTTTTTTGGACGTCAGCGGTTTCTTTCTTTTCTTCTTCTTCACACCGACGCGACGTGTTGCGCTACCATTAAGCGAATGCAGAAGATTATTAATTTTAGCTGCTTTATAGCCCGACCCGCCCTGCATAGGGTTATTAATTTTTTCCTCGGCTTTCCTCTTTAGATTTGTGGCTGATTCGCGCATGCGCGTTTTAAAGGCCTCTCGTGGATGAATGCCCCTATCCAATATGTCGTTGGCTGCATTAATACCAGAACGTAGTGCTTCTTTGCCGACTGTCCGGGCTCCTTGTTTCAAGAGCGGTATAATACGTCGAAAGAGACCTCCGAGGAAACTACCAATACCGTGACCTCGAGGGTTCGGTGACCCAATATAGACATGACTGATACCTCCATAGCCTGTCCTCCCTCCGCCGCCTATCTGTGCGTCAAAGTATGTGTCGTAATAAGCCATTTCGCGAGTCAATCTATGCGTCGAAAGTGTAATGTCACCGTCAACGTCCCGTACTCAAATGGTATCGGCTCACCAAACTCATCCCTTATATCGATAGTTATCGTTTGAAAATTCGTACGCAATAGCGATATGAAGCGCGGTGGCGAAAAGTTTCTAATTTTCACAGAGCCGTAATTGTAATTATCCGTGACAGCAGATGGCACGACACGCAGTAGAGGTGTGTGCACATCTCCCGTGATGTATGCCTCGCATATATCGGTGTAAACGAAGAGCATATTAGGAATCCCATTGGTTAGACCGGCGGGCCGCTGGCCAGTGTACTCAGTGTCACTTCGAACTACGACACCTCGCTTATGGGAGAATCCTAAAATTTTGTTCAATACGGCGGAAAAATAGAAAGAGTGTTCCAAATTCGTACATGTGTCACAGATACGTGTTACCACTACGTATCCATTGCGGCGACATTGAAACCTCAAGTGCCCGGATACACATGGTATATCGTTAATTGTTTCGAGTAATTTGTCCACACTACGGTACACGCCTGGAGGCACGGAAACTCTATCTTCTTTATAGCTCATGTCGACGCCTGTATCAGGCGTCACCGCATTCGTTACAAAGTTGATGAAATTCTGCTCACCCTCAGGCGGCACATGCATCATCGTCAGGGGTATTTGGATTTCGGCTAAAGAAACAGCCCAATCACCGTGCAAAGTCAAGCACTGCGGTAAATGAGTAGTGTATCGCGTTGTCTTATTACCAGGATAATATTGCATACTGTTGTTGCTGGGCAAAACAACATAAAATTCGTCTTTCATTTTGATTTTCCATTCTTATTCTTCTTCTTGGACGGAGCAGACGTTTGCACTCTCGATAATTCCGGTTCGTAAAAGATGCCGTCGATATCCTCGTCTTGAAGATCCCGCAAGATGTATACCACAGGCCGTCTGGTGTATGATACACGGTGTATTTTAAATAGCTCGCTGCTCCAGCCGCTCTCGTAACCTTTTGCAAAGGCTGCCTTTGCACTACTGATGCGTACAATATCGCCTACTCTGTATTTAGGAGGCCGCCTGGGATATTCCGGATCCTTGTATCGCTGTATCAGATTAGCCCGAGCCCTAGCGGCTGTAGTAAGCGTCACAGAGGCTGGAGACATTTTTATGCTACTATGTTGCGCATGATTGTATGCGGAGACAATATCTTGCAGAACGTCAATGTAACGTTTCTCTCTAGAGTACGTGAAATAGCGCCACATTGTTTCTTTTAGAGTTCTATTAAAACGCTCCACAACGGCGGCTTTTATATCGGGGTTTCTTGCAGCGCGAAACTCAATGTTCTTCTTCTTCAAGAAAGCCTGGAATGCAGAGCCCATAAACTCCTTACCTCTATCCGACTGAAGACAAATCGGTGACCTACCATTACTGACTTTTTGTGAGAGTATACGCGTGAATGCTTTAGTCACGGTTGTAGCAGCCTTATCATGTAGAGGCTAGACCCATGCATATTTACTAAGAACATCTATGACCACAAGAAGATAAACATAACCATCGTTGTAATCCTTGATAGAACGAAGATCTACAAGATCAGCCTCCCAAACATCGTCAATGTTACGCACGTTGTAAAAACGCCGTGGAAACCTGCGTCTCACAGGTCTATGCTTTGTGTGAGCATCCTGAGACTCGAGCCACTGTAGTGTCTTTTTGCCGGAGATTTTTTTCTACCGAGCCGCGTGCAACAATTTGGCACTGCCCGAAAATGATGCTTCGTGGGAGGGATCAAAGTACACTTTTTCCAATATTTTCATATTTATAATTTAAGCCTAGCCCAGGTTACACGTCTTTTCTTGCTATAACTACCAGAGCCCCTCTGCACACTGTGTCCGCCGTCGGTGCTCTTGTCGCTGTAGTACGAAGAAGACTGCTCGCTGATATCGTTGATATCCTCGGCTTCACTGTTGCTACTTGAATGAGCCTGTAATGTTAAATTGGCCCTTGATTCCGCCCACAGCTCCTCATTTCCCACAAATTCTCGAGGCGTTTGTATCGTTCTTAAAAAATTTGCTAAGGTTTTGCGTCCCGCTGGTTTTGGGACTTTTCTTGTTCGCATAGCATCGTTCACGAGATCAACAATATTCGAATCCTTGATTGGTTTTCCCTCGATAGAAACGGTTCCCGCGGAATTCCAGGAAAAATTTGACGACGGTGCATCGCGCAAGCGACGCAATAGAAGTTTCGCTTTGTGCCGAAATTTTTGCGGCACACTCTCAATTATGATGGAATCATTCATGCCTGGAGAGGTGACTTTTTTTCGGCCTCCTCCTCCTCCTCCACCTCCAAAGTGGATGCTTTTGTTTTTATGAAATCGAGCTGCTGATGAGCTCGCTTACTGTCGACAAAATGAAGATAGCGCTGTAGTACAGCCAGATATGCGGTCCACTTTTCTCTCTCATCCTTATATTTATTAGAATTCAAGATTTCATTCATTTCAGCGTCCAGTCTACTCAAGGTGGCGCCAATGGCTTGTGCCTCTGGCGAATGTGACACATCAGTGCCAAAAGCTGGCTGTTGCAGACTTCGTGTGTTCATCTGTAATAGATTCTCCTCCGGCACCAGTACCATTTTCCTTGCGTGTTCCATTATCAGCGCCCACCAATCAAATTTGACAGGCCGGTTCCTAGAATTGGTGCGAGTAAAAGTGGCAAGAATCCACCACTCCGAACTACGATTCGTTTTTTACTCTTCCAGCAGCCTTTTCTTGCGGCCAATCGACGACGTTCTTTTCTTTGGTCAGGCGTCAGAGGCACATTACCATGAAGGACGTTCAATGCACACTCACAGATGCACCGTATTATACGAGGATCTGCTTTACGTAAAAAGGCTTCCCGCTGCTCTGTGTTGAAATGCTGAAGGGCTCGCAATATCGCAGCGTGCTTCTTGCAGAGTGGTGATCCGTTGCGGGCCATTACAAGAGACTAACTGAGAATTATTTGGACAAATCACTACTTTTCAACTTTTTCCACGCGGTGCGTCTGAGAACTCTTCCGAGGCGCATTATTACGAAGAATATACAATGCGCAGTCGACAATACAGCGAATAGCACTTGAATCTTGTTTACGCGGTTCCTCACTGGAATGCCGAAGGGCATCCGATATTGCGACGTTCTTTTTGCTGTAGCGTAGCGATCCGTTATCCGCCATTATAAACGCAGAACTGGCAGTTCTCCAGACGTGCAGCTGCTTTTTAATTTCTTTCGCGGTACGTACACAAAATGATGAGGGTCATCGGGAAAGATGCAGGTGCGAAATCTACAATTATCAGGTGTCGCTTGTTTCAAATCTAGTAACAAATAACCGTGCGGCTTAGATGTTGCATCATGATAAACCTCTTGCAAAAAGCGAGGATTTTCCGGATATACTTGGCGCGCCAAGTGCTGTATTTGTGCGCGATCACGAGGATTTTTGAAGACAACGATATAATTAGCGTTCAGCGAGATATCCCGTTGACCGTGACCTTGGTGAAATAAGTTTTGCGTTATAAAAATAACACTTAAGTTTTTATGATGACTGCCTTTGGTGAATAGGTCAATAACACTGTTGTTCGATGCCTCGCGCATCAAATCATCGATAACTATGAGATTGGCGCGTGGATCATTCGAGTAATCGGCAACTTGCGGTAAGCCTTCGTGAAATTCTATCGATGTGCCATACTCTGCGTATGCCGGCTGCCACTCGGAATAATAGAAAATAATTCTCTCGAAGGGCTCACTGTTCATACGCGAAATAAATTTTTAAAAAATTTTCACAAAATATGTTTTACCGCAACCGGTCGGACCACAAACCATAGCCGTCCAGGGATGTTTCCACCGCGTATCCATCTCGACGATTGAATCAAATCTTGGTACTGCTGTAGATGATAAAGGAGCCTTCAGATCACTTTATTTCCCAATTGTATAATTATTTATATGAAGATAAAATATAATTAACTTTTGTAGCCATAAGGTAGAGAGCCGTATTCGCCATTGCGTCTTCGCTTGACACTCGATGGTTTACAAGATTTTATTTCCGGCCGTGTGACCACCTGATGAAACGCTGTGCGTCGAATCGCGTTATAGCGCAGCACAATTGGCTCTTCTCTCTCGCCAATTACAAAGGAGCGTATCGACTGATAATTTATCAGCGATGTATTTGCAAAATTTAACGTTATCCCTTTGACTTTACAAATCTCGCTTTCCGTGCCGTCAGGAGCACGTACTATAAATGAATAAAATTTAGGGCCTCCCGAAATAAAAGTTTTAATATAGCTTCCGGGGCCGTAGGAACTTAGCTCGTCGGTTAAATCTCCTAAAAGCTGCCCTGTGGGCGGCGCGTATTCGCCTGGTTCGTTCTTCGTCACGTAAATCACCGAATCAGTGTCGCAGTACAAGGCGCGACGACCCAGGCGTTCGAGGTAACTGTACAACTTCAAACGGGCTTGAGCTGTCGTATACGCTGCGATAACAGTGTTCGCCATACCCGAGGGCACAACAGCGTCGTCGCTTCTTATATAATTTACATACAATATTTGATTATTTACAGGGAGAATACCCGTGATTTCGTATTCGGGGTCTGTCAACAACTCCATGAGTTTTTCACGCGATGAAACTATCACAGTCTGTGGCAGATTTTCGCGCTGTCCAAACTTTCCCCAAAATGAATTCAGGCAGAGCTTAGCCACTGATCGTAACCCCGGATTTTTCGCTATAGACTCACGATCCAACTTAATACCTTCAGATAGCTCAAAATCAGTGAGATATCGGTCTTGAGCAACAGAGTCCTCTTCCTCTATACAGCTTTCGGGCCAACCGCTGGCCTCTTGTTTGATTTTCAGAAATGTATTAATATATTCGACAAATAGTCCACCCTCCCGTGTATCTCTGTTATACTGCGCTATCTCGTATTGCCAAATTTCGGCAATACGTATGACTTCGTACCCACACGACACAGCTTTTCGCAACTCATCGACCACCCACGTACCGTCGAACGCCCGCTCTGCAGGATCATCGTGTGTACACTCTTCTAGGTTCATAGCTTCGCTACAACTACGACACAGGGCGAATAACAGGCGATGATGCATACGCACTGGCAATACAGGGTGATAAAGATTCCGCGGCGGCAATACAGTGCATTTGACAAGCCCTTCGATACGCGAAAGATCGGTGTTATCGGGACCCGCCAACTCCATACATTCGTCACCCACATACACTTTCGGATGTCCTACGGGGTATTTACCATACTTACAAATGTATGGGTACAAAGAACAAACGTCGACATATCTTATCTGCTCTGTATCTTTTACGTCGTAGAGCGTTACCATATTTTCTGTACGGCCGCCGAAGAATGATTCACGAGGGTTGAGGGGTTGCGGCGTGACTAAAGCGTGATTCTGCACAAATGCACGTATTTCCTCGTTTTTTTTAACATGCTGTCAAACTCGCACTCCCGAATTTCCGTTAGTGTGTAATCGGCTTCTCGAATTCTATTACCTGTGGCTATAGTTTTCTCGAGATGCTCGTCCATTGACGGTCCATCGCTTTGCCGGCGATGCCTATTCACGAGGAAGCAGCGCGGACAGCCGTGCCAATAGCAGCCGTGAAACTGTAATACGTGTGCGCTGTTAGGGGTCTCGTAGTACCCGTCTACCAATAGATTCTGCGGTAGTTTAAATTCGCGCGACCGACCTGCGTGAATAATATTATGACCGAGCGAGTGCTCCATCCACACGAGCCACGACACTGCTTTTTGTGATTGATTGTGAGCCCATCTGTACCCGGTTGTCGGAATAATACCAATTGTATCGTCGTTTAGAATTTTTTTTCGAAAAACACGAAAACAGGCTGATGCTATCGTTGTGCTCACGTTGAAAGGGCACACACCGCCACTGGTTATGAACATATCACGAAAAGCCATACATGCGCGCCTCAATATTGTAATATCCATCGAGCAGTAGCTCACAATTTCTTTCGCAAAATCGAACACATAATCGGTGTCTTGCAGCTCGCGATGCCAGGTAAGTAATTTCTCGCGCTCCGCTGTACGCATTGTGTCGGGAGAATAAAACTCTAGAGGAGGCAAGGGCCCCACATAATTTTGATTTTCCGGTATATTAAACAGGTGAGGGAAAGATCCTTTCGCAATAGTACCCGTTAGTCCAAAGGCCTTTGGTAACGCGCTCAAAGGCATATGGAAGTAGTGCAGACTGTCAAGAAACACTAATTGCCCGAGTCTCATTGTAATAATTTTCGTACCATTCATTATCAACGAGGGAAGTCGCGTTTTTTTCTGCTCGATTAGATACCGCAGAATGAACTGCGCGTCAAAGCCCCCCGCATTATGAGCGATCACAATCGTACGCGAAAATCCCGCTACAGTCTGCATAGCTAGCTCTACAAGCTGACCCACAGGGTTATGCTTGAATACATATTCATGGATACCGCAATGCTCGCACGGGTCAGTTATAGAATCATTGTTACAGCACATTGAACAAACGCGTTGGGCAACACAGAGATTCGGCTCGTGAACAAACGTGCTCGCATCACCTTTCACAGATGTGCACTGCTGCGTTTCAAAATCATAGAAAATAAAGATAATTTTTGACTCTGAAGAGTATCGTATTGGCCTGATAAAACACATATGATTAAATGGCTGTACCGCCCTACATATTTTGCAGAAGCCTGTGCCGCATACATGCTTCCTTTTTTTCCAAAGGTCTTACTGTCTGGAGGCACTTGCGACAACGATAAACGGATTCACAAGCAGAGGGTTTTCTACCGGTCTTCGTTCTATGATTTCGCAAACATTCCTCTCCGAAAAAGTCGCGATTGCATGCAACACACCTGATCGTTTCGTTTGAGCTTGCCTCGCATGGCGGTGTTGCTCCGCAGCGCGGACATTGGGCCTTCGAGCATCGATGATTAAACGCGCTATATAATGTATTGGAAACAGTGCAAAAACCCGAGCTACCGACGGCTGCCCTGAGATTTAGAATTGGTTCGAAATGATGTGAACGTTCGTAATATAAGATATACAGAGTATGTCGAATTTCTCCTGCTGCGTCCAAAACTTTTTGTGTGCCGTTGAACAGAGCGGTTTTTTACGGCGGCCTAAAGTCAGAAACTCAAAAACTATAATCGCGATACCGTCCTGCGCCAAATGATCTTGGTAGAGCGTGATCTCGCGTATGCCGCATCCATCTCTCGGTACATTGACATTTGCGGCTCTGGTAAGTTCAAGAGCTCTCTCTCTTTGCAATGAGCCGTTTACCTGCCTAACACGCTGTCACTCGGTGTGTAACTCTCCTGATCGTATCTCACAGCACTCGGCGTAAACCAGTGCTGCTGCTAATGAGCGAGGCAAACATAGCCGATCGTCGTTCCGAATAGTTAGAATAGATTTTTTTGCAACACCCTCGTACGTTAGACCTTTTCTACCTCTACCCTCGACACCCTTGACAATGCACGCTTTAATATTACAGGTGTCATCGATATTTATTGACGCTGCGCTTTGAGCGACGCTGGCTATTAACTGCCATATGTCTTCAAACGTATAGTCCCTAACCGGCCGGAAAGAAAGCCATACAGGCCCTTGCGTCAAGTTACTTGATGTGAATGATATGCCTGCATAATCACCGCCCTCGCAACTGACAGTTATTTGCGTCAGAAGATCGCGAAAAACTCCTTGAAGCCAGTCCATAACGTTAGTTCCTGACGGTGGCTGACGAATACGTATCGTCAGCTCGTAGCCCCGAAACTTAAAACGCCTAAAATAACGTGTGATATTCTGAAGAATTTCTAAGCGGGCTCCGGGTGGCTGTATATCTCCAAACGGTTCGTTATTAGTCGCATTTCGGGTTCTCCCGGCTCCTACCTGTGTTTCTGCAAAAAGAAAAACACATGCACATCCGCACATACAAACCCAAAAAAGAGGGACCGCGAAAAAAAACCCAAACCCAAAAAAGAAGGGACCGCAAAAAAAAACCAAACCCAAAAAAGGAGCGACCACAAAAAAAAACCAAACCCAAAAAAGGAGGAACCACAGAAAAGGGGTGGGCGGGGGGGGTGTTAAGAGGGGGGGTGTTAAGAGGGGGTGAAGGTATGAAGGGGCGGGGTGGGGGGGGGGGAACGGGTTGAGAGGGGTGAATGTACGAAGGGGGAGAGGGGGGAGAGGGATAAGGGGGGTGAAGGTATGAGGGGGGGTGAACGAGTTGAGAGGGGTGAATGTATGAAGGGGGAGAGGGGGGTAGGGGGTGAAGGTATGAAGGGGCGTGGGGGCAGGGGTGAAGGTATGAAGGGGCGGGGGTGAACAGGTTAAGAGGGGTGAATCTATGACGGGGGAGAGGGGGGTGAAGAGGAGGGAGAAGGGGAGAAAGGGCGAGGGGGAGGGGGCCTTTTTTTTAATTCCCATAAGGGAGATGCAAAAAAAAGAACCCAAACTGATAAAGAAAGAGCGACATAAAAAAAACAAGAGCTAAAAGCAAACCCAAAAAATGAGGGAACACGAAAAAAAACCCATACCCAAAAAAGGAGGGACCACAAAAAAAATAAGCCCTAAAAAACCAAACACAAAAAATGAGGGACCACGAAAAAAAACCCAAACCCAAAAAAGGAGGGACCGCTAAAAAAACCAAACCCAAAAAAGGAGGGACCACAAAAAAAATAAGCACTAAAAAACCAAACCCAAAAAAAGGGACCACAGAAAAGGGGCGGGGGGGGGGGGGTGAAGGGGTTAAGAGGGGTGAATTTATGAAGGGAGAGAAAACCCAAAGAAAATACTCCCCAAAAAGGTTTCTGCCCCCCGCCCCAAAACGAAATAAAAAGTTAGGAAAAAATTTAGGAATAAACTAAAATACTAAAGCATAAATCAAAAGAGATGAAAGGAGCTGTTTCGAGAACTACAAAACTTACTCGCGCACTAGAAAAATTTCGTAGAAAGTTTACGAAAAAAAAAAAAAAAAAAAAAATCCGAAAAATTATAAATGACGTCGACATACTTGTTCAAAAAAATTTAACAAATCTTTTTACAATTATATTCTATGAATTGTAAGTTTTTGAGAATAAATCGGTCCATACTCCGTCCACTTAGTATAGTATAGTTCAAAAAAAGCATTCACTCGCAGCTAACAGAGTCTTCAACAGCGGACGCATGACTTTAAACAGAAGAAAATTGTGATATGTCGAGTTCTTCGAAGAGAGGAAAAAAAAAATACCGCTGACGCGCGACTTTGAAGAAAAGAAAATTCTGAAAAATGTCGAGCTTTACGAAGAAAACAAGCCCCTGCGGGGCTTGGAGCCCCTTCGGGGCTTGGAGCCCCTTCGGGGCTCGTCTTTTGAGGTTTTGTGGTTCAAACGGCGTTTTGAGGTTTTCTTGCTTAAACTTCGTTTTGAGGTTTTGTTTCTCAAACTTCGTTTTGAAGTTTTGTCGCTCATACTTCGTGAAGATATCCCGCAGTGACATTTTTGAAGGCACTCGCAGCGTGTACACATCGCACTGTACTTTTCGTAAAATTATTGACACATCGTATTACGTGCTCTGAAATGGTATTCATACGTTGCGCTACGCACTACGAAATTTTATGCACACCTCGCGTTTCCGCTCTGAATTCTTATTCACAAATTTCGTGTAATCATTTTCGCGAAAAAGCAGATAAAAGTTTAAAAGATTTTATTGGCAAAACTTATTTACAGATGTCTAAATAATTTTAAATTTGTTGAACTATATGTTAACTATATAATGAATTAAGACGGCGAAGGATATTTTGATTCCTCGGCAAGTTTTAAAGTTTGATACGGATGTCCGATGCACAATCTTGGAAACTAAAGAAAATGGCAAAAAAGCTTCGCTTTTTCGCAATAGGCACGACCATCTGTTGTTGCGCTTCATTGTAATAATTGCCCGTTGCGCTATGCGCTTCGTTTCTATATTGTGACCAACATTAGAAAGGCGTGTTGTCTGTATACAACGTACGCATGATACGGCTTTTTGATGTTAATTGGGGGATAAAAAGACGCACGATACAAGTTAAGCTTTGCGCTCGGTTATAATTTATTACATCTATTCTAATATTTGTACTGACCTCCACGAGTGTGATTTACAAATCAATTCTATGAATTCGGTATCTTATCAGAATAATAAATTAAAAAAAAAAAATTGTTATTTATTTTCGCGGCTGTTGATCTTCGACTGTATAAAGGAAAATGTTACAATATCCGCTTTACGGTATAAAGTGGATATTTTGTTTCGTGTAAGAATTTTTGTTTGATCGTCCAGGGTCAGCGTCATAAAAAAATAATAATAATTTAAAAAAAATGAATTTCTGGTTTTACCGATCGCAATATTTCATATGCTGTTTAAGAATTGTATATGGTGTGTATGTAAAATTAAAAAAAAACCTTTGTTTAAGTCGTTTGGTTGATAAAATGGATAAAGATTAGCAAAAAAAAAATAAAAATTCTTCAGCATTCTTGTCCCTACCGTTTGGGAACGGCTGAAGCGATTAAGCTGCAAATCTTAGTGGACCATCTGTGACTAATGTATGACGACTACACGGAATCGGAGCCAAATCGGTTCAGCCGTTCATTTGTTACAGTGGATAAACACACACACACACACACACACACACACACACATACACACACACACACACTCACTCACTCACTCACTCACACACCGCTAAAATCTATTGAAATCACTTATAAAATGGTCAAAAGGCAAAGTTATACCGATATCATTTAGTTTTCAGACAGTAACAGATTTTGCGATGACGAATGTATAAGGCACTTCTTTTCGCTTACGCTCGGTCGTGCCTAAAAATGACATTGAAGTATTTCAATTCGTTCAACCATTTTACAGATATTTTTATTATAATATTTCATCGTGAATTGTATGTTTCCAAAAACCGATTGGCCCATACTCCATCCACTTGTATTCTCACGACACTCATTCGAAGCGAACAGTCTCTATCGGTCGACGCGCGGCTTGCATGTTAAGAAAATTCTGCCTGTCGTCCGATCGGTCGACACGCGACGACTTGTAATAAATTTCAAGTTGTACGAAAAAAAATTCCGTAATATTAAAAGTGACGTTGACATACTTGTTCAACTATTTTACAATTATTTGTATAATCATATTTCATGGATTGTAAGTTTTTGAGAACCGATCGGTCCATACTCCAACCACTTGCAAGCGTAGCGTAACAACACTCACTCGCAGCGAACAGTCTCGATGGGTCGACGCGCGACTTCCAAGAGAATGAAATTCTGGCCATCGTTCGATCGGACGACATGCGTCGCCTGACGGAAAAAAAAAATTCAAAAAGAAAAACATTTTTCAACAAGTATAAATGTTGTTCACATACTCGGACCATCATTTCACAAATATTTTAATAATCATATTCATTGAATTGTAAGTTTTAAGCGACCGATCGGTCCATATCCCATCCACTTGCAAGTGTAGCGTAACAACACTCACTCGCAGCGAACAGTCTCGATGGGTCGACGCGTGACTTCCAAGAGAATAAAATTCTGGCCATCGTTCGATCGGTCGATATCCGACGACTGACGGAAAAAAAAAATTCTAAAAAAAAGAAAAAAAAATGTCAATAATTATAAATGATGTTCACATAGTTGGACAATCATTTTACAAACATTTTAATAATCATATAAATCGAATTGTAAATTTCAAGCAGCCGATCGGTCCATATCCCACCAACTTGCAAGCGTAGCGTAACAACACTCAATCGCAGCGAAGAGTCTCGATCGGTCGATGCGCGACTTCCAAGAGAAGAAAATTTTGGCCATCGTTCGATCGGTCGACATGCGACGACTGACGGAAAAAAAAATTCTAAAAAAAGAAAAAAAAAATTGCAATAATTATAAATGATGTTCACATAGTTGGACAATTATTTTACAAATATTTTAATAATCATATAAATCGAATTGTAAATTTCAAGCATCCGATCGGTCCATATCCCACCAACTTGCAAGCGTAGCGTAACAACACTCACTCGCAGCGAAGAGTCTCGATCGGTCGACGCGCGACTTCCAAGAGAAGAAAATTCTGGCCATCGTTCGATCGGTCGACATGCGACGACTGAACGGAAAAAAAAATTCTAAAAAAAAGAAAAAAAAATTGCAACAATTATAAATGATGTTCACATAGTTGGACAATCATTTTACAAATATTTTAATAATCATATAAATGGAATTGTAAATTTAAAGCATCCGATCGGTCCATATCCCACCAACTTCCAAGCGTAGCGAAACAACACTCACTCGCAGCGAAGAGTCTCGATCGGTCGACGCGCGACTTCCAAGAGAAGAAAATTCTGGCCATCGTTCGATCGGTCGACATGCGACGACTGAACGGAAAAAAAAATTCTAAAAAAAAGAAAAAAAAATTGCAATAATTATAAATGATGTTCACATAGTTGGACAATCATTTCACAAATATTTTAATAATCATATAAATGGAATTGTAAATTTCAAGTTAATTGATGTGAATGATATGCCTGCATAATCACCGCCCTCGCAACTGACAGTTATTTGCGTCAGAAGATCGCGAAAAGCTCCTTGAAGCCAGTCCATAACGTTAGTTCCTGACGGTGGCTGACGAATACGTATCGTCAGCCCGTGGCCCCGAAGCTTAAAACGCCTAAAATAACGTGTGATATTCTGAAGAATTTCTAAGCGGGCTCCGGGTGGCTGTATATCTCCAAACGGTTCGTTATTAGTCGCATTTCGGGTTCTCCCGGCTCCTACCTGTGTTTCTGCAAAAAGAAAAACACATGCACATCCGGAATTTGCAACACGTTATTGAACATCGGGGCTAGTTATTAGGAGTACGTTTGGTACTGGTTTCCAAGATGCGACCGTTCGTTACCGCTGAAGTTCTTAGACTAAATTTGAGAGATTGTTGGATGACTGAAGTAAAAAAGATGGGAGGGTCTTAGATATTCGGAGAGTGGAGTAAAACAAATTGATTGGCGAATAGACAACGAGAAGGGCATTTTTCGCATGTCGTCGAATGAAAATTGGGCGAGCCTAAGTGGGGAGCAAGACGCTCGCTGCACTGTGTTTTAGCAGGTAAAAAGGTTTCGCGCTAGGCTGACCCTCGCGGAGCAACGTGACGTACCTGAATATGCGGGGTCATAAATGAGTCATTGCCTAGTGTATTACCTTTTCGTGGCTCTTTTCGATTTCGAAGGATTATTTTTATGCAGAAAAAGCCCCGGCTGCGTCGCAGATGTTTTATTACTACTGCTCGCGGAAAAACCCGACTAATTTTATTTTTGATTTAAAAAAATTGAACATTTGTCTTATGCGACGAAACATATTCCCCCCTTGAGAGAGGAGCGATCAAGAAATTTGATTAATAGTGTTGTTAGGTTATGTTCGCGGCGTGGGATCACGATGTACAGGATAAATAAACTGACACGTTTAATCTTCTCTTAATGTTTGTTTCACACTCGTCTAACACTTTATTGTCCTCTTGAGGATCGGACGGATACAAAAGGATTAGTTATCCTTTAATCGGTGCACAGCACGACAGACTTTTTCAATGTCCTAACCGCGTGATTCTTGAGGAAGTAGGTGGTACGGATTCTACCTTATCGACATCGATCTTTCGTACAAAGTCGCTTCCGCCTCGCCGTGTCGCTGTACTCGCGCGTGACCTGTGCGATCGCAACTTTCAACACTCCCACTCGATCGTACAGGGCAAGATATAAATAAAGAAATAAAATAAAGAAAGCCTTTTTCTTCGATTGAGTAGCCCATTGTTGCCAAAATGAAATAAGAAATAAACCGTTTTTGTGTAGATTTGTGTGTATATAAATCGAATATCGTAAATGTATGTATATAAATCAAAATCACGGAAGGATCGAGCCCTCCTTTTCCTTTTTTTTTTTTTTTTTTTTTTTTTTTTTAATCACAGTTTACTATGCCGCTTAGCGATCGTAATTTTTGAAGTTTATTTCTCGGAAGCGCCTTTGTGAACGCATCTGCAAGTTGATCATTAGTCGGGACGTAGTTAACATCTATTTCGCGACTCGATTGTTTTTCACATGTGTAGTAATATTGAATATCTATATGTTTCGCCCTTTTCGACGACTCGGGTGTTTTTACCAATGTTATAGCTGCTTGATTGTCACAAAAAATGTTCGTTGCTTGGACTTGATTACAGTTTAGCTCAAGGAGCAAGCGTCTTAGCCAAACGGCAGCTTTTGTCGCCGAGCATAGAGCCATGAACTCTGCTTCTGTTGCCGAAGTCGCGACGGTATTTTGTTTTCTCGAACTCCAGGCTAGTGGCCCCCCGTTTAGAAGGTATACCCACCCCGTCGTGCTTCGTCTCGTGTCCAAGTCCCCAGCCCAATCTGAATCGCAATACCCAACTAATGTTGCTTCTGGAGTTTTTGAATTATACGTTAACCCAAAGCCTATCGTGCCTTTTATGTATCTAAACAATCTTTTCACTCCGCTCCAATGCATTTGTGTCGGATTTTCTGCGAATTGACTAAGCACACTAACCGCGAATGCTATATCTGGCCGTGTGGCCACCATGAGATACATGATCGATCCTATTGCTTCGCGATAAGGAACTTGTGCAACTTCGTCGCTCGACTCATCGAACTTTGAAAACTTTACTGACGGATCGGCCGGCACCGCTACCGGATTGCATTCAGCAAGATTAAAACGATTCAAAATTCTTTGAGTATACGCTGCCTGATGCAGCTTCAGAGTTTCTTTATCTGCATCTCGTTTGATCTGGATACCGACGAAATATTCCGCTTTTCCATACCTAATCTTGAAAGTCTCGCTGAGTTTTCGGAGTAGGTCGTCCATCTTGCTGCGGTCCTTGGAGACGATTAACCCATCGTCTACGTACAGGGCTAGATGCAGCTGGTTGTCTTCCGTTGTGTAGATGCACTTGTCCGTTTTTGACTGTATTAGCCCATAGTCATCGAAGAAATCGGTTATTCTTCGGTTCCATTGTCGACTAGCTTGTTTCAAACCGTACAGGCTCTTTTGGAGAATGCAGACTCGATCATCCTCTTCAAAGCCTTCCGGTTGTGCCATGTATATACATTCGTCCAGATTTCCATACAGGAATGCGGTCTTGACGTCGAATTGCACAAGATGTGTGCCTCGTGCTGCAGCCAACGACAAAATTATACGCACCGATTCATATTTAACGACAGGCGCATAGGTCTCCGTGTAGTCAACGCCATATCTTTGCGAGAAACCGCGTACAACCAATCTCGCTTTGTATTTTTCGATCGATCCGTCAGCCTTGTATTTTCTCTTCAGTACCCATTTGTTGGAGATCACATTGATTTTTCCTTGAGGTCTTGGCACAAGTTTCCATGTGTTGTTTTCAGCTAGGGAATCCAGCTCCTCTCGAATGGCTTGGAGCCATTGTTCAGAGTCCTCAGATTCGAGTGCTTCCTTCAATGTCGCAGGTTCTGACATCCCCAGGAATGCCTCGGCATAAACTGCCTCTTCGTCGTTCATTTTGGTCGCCTTGCTTCTCGTAAAATACGGGCTGCGTGACTCCGACGCTCGAGGATCTTGTTTTTCATCCTTCTTTTCATCCTCCGGACGTTGTACACTCCCACTCGAGTCAGCAACCGCAGGACCGTTTTCGTCGGGTTTTGCACTGGCTTCATGAAACGTCACGTCTCTTCTTATGATCGTTTTTCTGGCTCGTGGGTCATACAGACGATATGCCTTGCATCCTTCGCTATATCCAACCATCACATATTTTTCCGAATTCGCTTGCCATTTTGTCCGTTGCTCTTTCGTAATGAGTGAGTAGCAGTCGCTTCCGAAGATCCTTAGATGCGTGACTCGTGGTTTTGTCCCGAACCATAACTGATACGGCGTTGCTCCATTCAAGGTATTAGTTGCAGTTCGATTCTTGAGATAAACTGCAGTGTTTGTCGCTTCTCCCCAGAGATGTATTGGCAAATTTCGTGCATGCAGCATCGATTTCGCCGACTCCACGACCGTGCGGTGCTGTCTTTCGATGTATCCGTTTTGTTCAGGCGCTCTCGGAGTAGAAAGCTCGTGCTTTATACCTTTTGACAAAAGAAAATCTTTTACAGCTTGGTTGTAAATTTCAGTTCCGCAATCAGACCTGAGCCTCTTGATTTCGTGGCCATCGGCGCGTACTTCCGCATAAAGTTCCTTTAAGCGATCCAGTACCTCTGCTTTATCTTTGAGAAAGTAGACGAAACAGTACCTCGATTTGTCGTCCTTGAAGTGTAGGAAATAATTTGCTCCTCCGATCGACGGTGTGCTCATCTTTCCGCATAAGTCCACGTGGAAGAATTCTCCAGGCTCCTGTGCTCGTCTTGCTCCGTCTTTGGGAAACGGCTTGCGATGTAGCTTCCCCGACACGCATCCTTCACAGAACAGGTCTTCAGATTTATCGGAGTCGACTTTGAGCCCTTCCACGGTGTCCTTTGATGCCATTTCCTTAAGAGTTTGGAAGTTTACGTGCCCGAGCCGCTCGTGCCAAACCTTCAGGGATGCGGTGGTCACATTTGCTTCAGCTTTCGTGCCTGGTCTGAAATTCAACTTGTATAAGTTATTTCCTTCTCGTTTGCCCGACACAACGAGATTCCCTTTCTTCATGAATTGGACAATTTCGCCTCCTTCGAGAAAGATAATTCTCATCCCTCGAGAGGAAGAGCTTCCGACAGACAGAAGATTTTTCTTGATGCCAGGAACGTATAGTGCGTCGGTGATTGTGTGTTTCATCCACTCACCTTGAGAATTTTGTGCTTCGACCAATATGTTACCTTGTCCTCTCGCGTATAGATTGCCTCCGTCTCCAACTTTGACTGGATATTTTCCTTCTGGATACGGTACGAGATTCATGAACCAATCCTTCCGAAAAGTCATGTGCTGCGTAGCTCCTGAGTCAGCGAACCATGAATCTTCTTCGCTTGCAGGTGAGAAATTTTTATTTTCAGCTACAAACAGCTCTCCTGAGCTCGCCTTGGAATTTGCGTGGCACGTGCACGAACGTTCTTCGCCCTCAGCAACCAGCGACTGTCCTTTTTGCCCGGAATCACTCGTTTTCTCCTTCGCCTTCTTCTTGAAACATTCGCGTGCCCAATGACCCGGTTTTCCGCAATAATTGCATTTTCCTGGCTTCTTCTTCGACAGCCCCTTCGTGTCAGTCGAGGGGTTAGGCTTGCTCTTCGCAACGTATGCTTCGCCCTTCGACGCCGTCGACTCCTTTTTGAGCGTACCTCTCATTTTTAACAGCGACTCTTCGTTGACGAGGTGATCTGTGAGCTTCTCCAAATTCTGGTCCGCTCGTGGTACAGCGTACCAAGCCGTTCTTACATTGTCAAACTGCGGAGGGAGGCTTGTGAGAATTTTTGCAATCACGACTGCTTCCTTTTGTTCCATGTCCATGTCTTTGAGTCGCTGTGAGAGGGCGACTACCTTCGCAACATGGTCAGCCATTCCGTGCTTTTCATCCATTCGACAATTGATGAACTGTTCGAGTAATATTTGCACCGATTGGTCACTTTTCTCGGCATGCACCGAAGCCTTGACCACATCTGCTGTGCAGTTTTACAATCGGACAGATATTTTAGTTGATCCAATTCGAGGCCTCTCATTAAGAAAGCCTGCGCTTGCACATCCTTTTGTTCCCATGCACTTGCCTGAGCTTCGGTTAGTCCGGAGGGTGGTTCCCCATCAATATACTTCTTCAGCTTGTTTTCAGCCATGTATATTTCCATTTGACGCTTCCAGAGTTGATAATTCTCTCCATTGAACCGATGAATGTGCCCAAATTTCCCGGATTCGGCCATCTCTTGTCCTTCGATCTCCTCGTGTTCAGGGCTGTCTTCAGAATCACTTGGTGCGATATCTTGCGTGTCAGAGGTGCTTGAATTCGCGTCCGATGTATTTCGCGGCGATAATATAATTACTGATTGATCAGCACTCGCAGCCGTTACCTTATCGTCTCCCTTTTCTTTGTCGGACATAACCTGGGCCCATAACCTGTTGTTAGGTTATGTTCGCGGCGTGGGATCACGATGTACAGGATAAATAAACTGACACGTTTAATCTTCTCTTAATGTTTGTTTCACACTCGTCTAACACTTTATTGTCCTCTTGAGGATCGGACGGATACAAAAGGATTAGTTATCCTTTAATCGGTGCACAGCACGACAGACTTTTTCAATGTCCTAACCGCGTGATTCTTGAGGAAGTAGGTGGTACGGATTCTACCTTATCGACATCGATCTTTCGTACAAAGTCGCTTCCGCCTCGCCGTGTCGCTGTACTCGCGCGTGACCTGTGCGATCGCAACTTTCAACAAATAGGGAAGCTAATGTCTAACTTATAGGTAAAAAGAGTGTCTGATGGTTGCACTATTCACTGCCGTTGGTGTGGTCCATGGGTAGTGGAGCAAGACTCCGCACATTTCTCGTGAAAATTCCCTTGAACGTCTTGACCCGTACACTGCCCGTCATTGATGCCTGGCATTCCTGGATATCTTCCTCGTTGTCTTAACGGAATCGAAGACATCAAGCAAGCTATCCAGCAAGACATCGGTCTTGCTAGATGTCTTCCCTGATATCTTCCACTCCGTTAAGATATCGAGGAAGACAGCGAGGAAGACATCGAGGAAGATATTGAGGAAGATAGAAAAACCAGAAAAACCAGGCATCAATGACGGGCAGTTTACCACCCGGATAAGTCCATCGGCGCCAGGCAGTGTCTCGACGACCAGCCCCATGGGCCATCGCAGTGGAGGCTGGTTGTCCTCCTTGATCAGCACGAGTGTACCCGATGTAATGTTGTGAGCACCGTGGGTCCATTTGTGGCGAGTATTTAGTTCTGTTAAATACTCGGTGTGCCATCTTTTCCAGAAATCTTGGCGCACCTTTTGAATAAGCTGCCACGATGACAGTCGGTTCTCTGGAGTATCCTTGAGATCGATCTCAGGCGCGCTCGTTAAAGAATTGCCAATTAAAAAATGACCAGGGGTTAGGACGAGTAGATCATTGGGATCTGTGGAGATGGGAGTCAGAGGATGAGAGTTTCAAATAGCTTCAACCTCTGTGATGAATGTACAAAGTTCCTCGAAGGTTAGCAGCCGATCGCCGACTACACGTTTCAGGTGGCGTTTAAATGACTTCACCGAAGCCTCCCAAATCCCACCGAAGTTTGGTGATTGTGGTGGGATGAAGTGCCATTTGATGCCCTGCTCGGCGAGATGTTTAAAAATCGAGCTTTCGTGATCCTGAGACTGAAGTATTTTTCTGATTTCCATCATCTCGTTCTTTGCTCCTACGAAGTTGGATCCATTGTCTGAGTATATGTTTTTGCACAATCCTCTTCTTGCGATAAACCGTTTGAAAGCTGCGATATAGCCTTCGGTGGTCATGTCGCTCACGAGCTCCAAGTGGACAGCCTTCACTGCAAGGCATACGAAAACTGCGACATAGACCTTGATTCGACCGCGATTTCTGAATTTTTTCTCTTTGATGAAGAACGGTCCACAGTAATCTACGCCTACGTTGAGGAAGGGCCGTGCTTCTGTTACTCGGACGGTCGGAAGGTCACCCATGAGGCAGTTCGAGGGTTGCGGCTCGACTCGGTAACACTTGATGCAGCTGCGAATAATTTTGCGTACTTGATTTCGTCCGTCCAAGATCCAATATTTTCTTCGCAAGGCGTATAGCGTCGTTTGAACTCCCCCGTGGTAATTGCGGAGGTGTTCGTAGCGGATGAGCAACCCGGTTACGTGATGTTGACGCGGTATGATGATCGGATGTTTTTCAGCGAAAGATGCTGGAGCATTTCTTAGTCGTCCGCCGACTCGTATTATGCCGAGACTGTCGAGAAATGGATTCAACATTCTCAACTTGCTCTTCTTGTCGACACATTTATTTTTTTGAAGATCCCGAAGTTCGTCGGCGAAGCAGGAAGCCTGCGCTGATTTTAGAATTGTGTTGTCGGATTCCTGTAATTCTTCGCAGGAGATTGGTCCGGTCTGCTTTGTTTTAAATCTTCGGCAATACGGAACTATTCTTCGTAGTTTGACAATTGACGACTAGCGCGTAATAATCTCGCTGTGACTAGGCGTGGCGAGGCACTTGACCTTTCGGAGCTCTGGTACTTTGTCTAAACTCGGTATCCCAAGACGCGGCCAGTGGGATTCGTCCTTCGTGATCCAAATTGGTCCATGCTTCCATATGGAGGCTGCGATGAACTCTCTTGGAGTCTGACCTCTTGAGATCAGATCTGCTGGATTGTCTTCTGACCATACATGCTTCCAGTCACCGGCATTAGTTTGAGTTTGTATCTCGGTGACTCGATTCGCGACGAATGGTAGAAGTCGGTGTGCTGGTGTTTTTGTCCAGTGAAGAACGATTGTAGAGTCGCTCCAGAAGATGACCTTGCTCGGGTTCATATTAGTCGCTTGCCGAACAGTCGTGTATAATTTGGCCAAGAGATGCGCTGCACATAGCTCCAGCCGTGGTATCGTTACGCGTTGAACGCAGTCTGGTTCATCTTTGGATGCTGTACGAGGACTCTCCTTTTTTCCTTTCAGTGGCGCTACGCGAGATTTTGCGCATAGAAGCGTAGACCTGATAGTTCCGCGAGAATCTTCTGTTCGCACGTAAATGCACGCTCCATATGCTTTCTCGCTGGCATCGCAGAATCCATGAAGTTGTAGATCCTTTGTGTCCGTGGTTGCGATTCTACGACTGAAGGTTAATTCGTTGAGCTGGTGAAGCTGAGTGGTGTAATTCAACCATTACGTGTAGATAGACAGGGGAATCGAATCGTCCCAGTCGAGTTTTTCGAGCCATAGGCGTTGCATAATTAATTTGGCATGGGTGATTACTGGTCCGAGGAGGCCGAGTGGATCGAACACCCTCGCGATATCGGACAAGATTATCCTTTTGGTCACGTGTCCCTTCAATGGCGTTGGGTGAACCGTATACACGATAGAATCTTGCTCCGAGTTCCAATGCACTCCAAGAGTTTTTATGGTATTATCTTCCTTGGCATGGGGTTTCAAATTGACGTGACTGGATGGGAGACCTTCGAGAAGCCTTAAGTCGTTCGATGCCCACTGTCTCAAATTGAGTTTTCCTTTCTTGAGAAGCGTGTCGATATCATTGCGTAGTGTCAATGCTTGCGCGAAGGTATCCGCTCCGGTCAAAAGATCGTCGACGTATAAATCGTTTTTTAAAACCCTCGCTGCTTCGGGGAATTCCTCACTTACGTCTTCAGCGAGCTGATGAAGGCACCGAATGGCCAAGTATGGTGCCGGAGATAGGCCGAACGTAACTGTGTTCAGCTCGTATGTAGCGATTTTTCCGTCTGAATCTCGCCAGAGAATTCGCTGGTACTTCCTATCTTCCTTTCGCCCCAGAAATTGTCGGTACATTTTTTAAATGTCTCCCGTGAGCACATTATTGTGAGTGCGAAATCTAACGAGAAGTGTGAAGATGTCATCTTGTATAGTCGGCCCGACCATCAAGGTGTCATTCAATGAAATTCCGGTAGATGACTTCGCTGATCCATCGAATACTACGCGAACCTTCGTCGTGAGACTCGTTTCCTTGACCACGGCATGGTGAGGCAGGCAAAAACCTGGCGTCTGCTTCGCATCGTCTGTCCTTGTCATGTTCCCCAGCGTGACGTACTCTTGCAACACTTCATTGTATTGCATCTGTAGGGCTGGATTGTTGCGTAGCTTACGTTCGATTGAGGCAAGGCGCTTCTCTGCCATTGCTCGCGTTTCTCCTAATTCATCCTTCCTTTGATTTAAGGGCAGCGCGACGGTGTAGCGTCCGTCGTCGCCACGGAGTGATGTCTGCTGGAAATGTTGCTCGCAATCCTTTGTCTTCTGGGATTGGCTGTGAGAACCTCCCGGATCCTCAATTTCCCAGAATCGATTCATAATCCTTTCGAGATTCGTGAGAAAACATTGGTGTTCGCCGTCGATATCGGACGGCGGATTCTTTTGTGCGATGCTGCCACCGATAACCCATCCGAAGCGCGTTTTTGTAGATACAAATCGGGTTCCGAGGGTTTCGAAAGTTTGATCTGTCCAACGCAGAGAGTCGATAGTGTTGTAGCTGATCCGATTAGCATGTCGACTTCTCCTGGTTGATCAAACTCGGGATCTGCAAGCTGCTTATTTTTTGGCAGATTGAGAGCGCTGCGAGATACTCTCTCGTGTGGTACCAGCCCCGCGATGTCCTTGACCGTTAGAAAGTTTAACGTTCTGGTGAATCCGTTGAGTCTGGATGCGATCGTCGCCTTCACAAGGTAATTGATGGTTGTCGGAGTCTGATTCATCGTGCCGATGGCAATCTTGTATTCCTGTCTTTGGAGACCGAGAAACGTAGCTATTCTGTCCGTCATGAAGTTTGTATCGGAGCACGTGTCCAGTAAGACTCTGCGGAGTATTGAAGTTCCGGCTGCGTCGGCTATTTTCACGGATGCTGTCACCAAAAGATCCTTGGATGGGATGCTGGCTACGAGAGTCGTGGCTTCCGGTATCTCTGTTGGCTCTCTGGAAACTGTTAGTCATGCTTGACTAGAACTCGATTCTGCCGATGGAGGCTGAGCTGGCTCGACGTAGTGTAGCCAGGTGTGGTGCTTTTTCTTGCAGGATCTGCACGTGTACTTGGACGTGCACTCGTTTGTTTTGTGATCAGGCCGGAGACAGTTGATACACAGAGCTGCCTTAACTGCAGCATCGTGCCTTTCTCTCGGAGACCATGCCTTGAATTGTGGACAGCGTGAACTCGGATGAGATTCCTTGCAAAATGGACAGTCTGATGGAGTCGTCGTTGCGAAACACTGCGCTCTTTTTTGACTCTTGCCGTTCTGGCCGTTTTGAATGCCATTTTTATCCCTGTTCGGTCCATGTGATTTCTCGTCTCTCGAAGGGATGTTGGCTGGGCTGTAATCGTCGGCGGAGAGAACTGCTTCTCGTAGAAATTCAATTAAGTCTTCGTACTTCGAGATGACATTTCCCTTTTGCGTTTTCTTCCAGTCCTTCCTTGTCGTTTTGTCGAGCTTGTTGACGACGATGTGGACCAGAATACTGCTCCATTGCTCCACCGGTTGTCCCAGAGATTTCAACGCTGATAGATGTAGCTGGACCGTATTGACGAGCTCGCTCAGTTCTCGAGGAGATTCCCGCTGCAGAGGTGGAATATTGAAAATCCCGGCGAAGTGTCGTTCGAGAATTTTGTTTTTATGCTCGAATGATTCCGTGAGCATTTTCCACGCAGCGGCATAGTTGGCATCATTTATCCCGTGTTGCCTCAGCAGACGTTCGGGCTCACCCTTGAGACAGGTGCGGAGATAGCGCAGCTTCTGTGCATCCGACAGATCGGAACGCTGGCCGACTAAAGACTCGAAATCATCCTTGAAATCGAGACACGCTTCGTATCTGCCGTCGAATTGTGGCAAAGACTGTTCCGGCAGTTTCGTATACATGGCGTGTGCTGCCGTGGATCCGAAGGGGTTGGGCGACTCTCGCGTAGAAGTATTTGATGACCAACTAGTTGCTGCGATTGTGCGCTGTCGAATAATCCGTCGGGCAGCAGTCACGAGCTTGCAAAACTCTCCTTCTATTTCTTCTTGGATTTCGGCGTGATTGTCTTCCGGCTCCAATTCGATTAAATCGCATGTTATTTCACCGAGACGATCTGCCGATTTCTCAGTGCGAGTCACGAGTAGTTGAAGCACGTCGGGGTCTGAAGCCGTATTGGTTTGATGCCTTTCCACCGTGTTTTTTAACGTGACGAGGGCGTTTTGAATGTTGTCGCGACGAACAACGAGCTGATCCCGAAGTTTAATGTCACTCGACGTGAGCACCATATTGAGCGATTGAAGAGATGTTCAGGAAATGATGTGAGGTCAATTGGGGAGTGGCAACGAATTCTTTAACGAGCTTACCTTTGCGTTGAGGCGTCGTTTTGCGTGACGATTGTAATGATCCTTGGTGGCGGGTAGCTCTGTCGTCCCGTCCTGGAGTCGTTCGTCCGCTCGAATGTCCACGTTCCTTGTTCGATTGTACACTCACTCTTCTTTGTACGACACTGTGTCGATTGTGAAGTTAGATTCACAAGTTCCTTTGAGTGTAGCGGACTCAATAGGTTACCGAATCGTTAATCCGGCTCGAAGGACCAAAATGTTCTATACGCCGGGAACTCGCGATGATTTTTCAGTTCAGGGTTGTAAGGCCTGAACTCACGCTGATGGTGACGAATTCTCGCTGGTACAGATTGCCTTTAGGGAACTTAATCACCAACGATCGTTATTTTTATTATTGAGGAGATGGTGGTGAAACTTTGTTAAAACTCAAATATTTATTTATTGACAAACACAACAAATATTTACACTGTTGCACGTAAAACGGATTAACTAAAAACAAAGTTCGATATTGAATAATGTGAGATGATTACACTTTGGTTGAGTCCGCGGTAACGCGCCGTTTGGTACTGGTTTCCAAGATGCGACCGTTCGTTACCGCTGAAGTTCTTAGACTAAATTTGAGAGATTGTTGGATGACTGAAGTAAAAAAGATGGGAGGGTCTTAGATATTCGGAGAGTGGAGTAAAACAAATTGATTGGCGAATAGACAACGAGAAGGGCATTTTTTGCACGTCGTCGAATGGAAATTGGGCGAGCCTAAGTGGGGAGCAAGACGCTCGCTGCACTGTGTTTTAGCAGGTAAAAAGGTTTCGCGCTAGGCTGACCCTCGCGGAGCAACGTGACGTACCTGAATATGCGGGGTCATAAATGAGTCATTGCCTCGTGTATTACCTTTTCGTGGCTCTTTTCGATTTCGAAGGATTATTTTTATGCAGAAAAAGCCCCGGCTGCGTCGCAGATGTTTTATTACTACTGCTTGCGGAAAACCCCGACTAATTTTATTTTTGATTTTAAAGAATTGAATATTTGTCTCATGCGACGAAACACATAGCATGAAGTGATGGGATACATGCCGCAATCTTTAATTGATTAATATTCTTCGAGTGATTAGGAGCCTCCACACAACTGTTTTTATGGTTAGAGATATAATTTTAGGTTCTTAAAAAACCAAAATAAATACGATCGTTTATGTATAAATCATCCAAAACGATCCTATTGGCTGTATCCTGTAAATTCCTAGCCCCTACGCGTAAAACATTGTTCCAGCGAACACTTTTCAAAATACCACTGTAAATCAGTATGAGACGTAAATGAAATCGCCAAGAGCACAAATAATAGTATTTCGCGATACCACATTTCTCCGAAATGATTATTTATGGAAATAGTTGAGAATCGTGAATTACGGAATTATGTACAACGGAATAAACCGGTTTTTATACGTTGTGACGTGGTACGTCATAAGCCTCTCCCCAAAATCGGCTCGAGTCCGCCGCTCACCCAACGCTAGACCCGGATATTTTTACGCTTTTTTTTTTCTATTTATTTTGTGTAAGATAGCATGTAAATTCCCGTTTTTTCCCTCCCGTTACCCTTTTGTTTGAATGTGCGCGACTCGAGGACAATAACGACATTCCCCCCCCCCTCGACGGCCCACGATCAAGGAACAGCAAAGGAACGAGAGCCGATGTGCTGACGCCGAGGAAGGTAGGAGGATCGTGGACGAGGGGAAAAAGCCGCCAACAAGACCGTCCAAAAAGTCCGCCCGAAAAGCCCGTCGAAAAGCCCGCCGAAAAGCCGCCGCTGCCCGCCCGCCTGCCGCCCGCTGGGATCGCCGACGCGCGGCATCGATTGACGATCCAGCGGGGCCCCTGTCGCCACCTCTCGCCGCCCGTCCATGACTCCGATTACCGACCGACGCTGACGCACAGGTGCTCTCGTCCCCCACCACCATCAGCGCCAACGCCGACGAAGAAGAAGACCCCGCCATGTCCCTTACTCTCCGAGCCGAGCGCGTGACGTGTGGACGTATGTGTGAGACCGGGAGTCATTAATTTTAAGTTATAAAGAAATATTGTAAAACCATTGTAAATCGATTAGACTCCTTACGGAGAGTGAACCCGCCCCTACAACAAATCAGCGATAGCCCAGGGATACGATTTTGGACCGATATACGGAATTTATAACGACTGAGGCTGTCCGTTGATTTGAGGAAATTTTGTAACCGAGATCCACGTGTGTGGGAACTGAGTGAGCGAGCCCAGATCTTTTTCGTAAGTTTTTGCCCACATTTTTCCCAACCCGTTCGACCCGTTTTCCTTCCCCGAATACCCGTTATTTTTTGTAGAAATTATTATTGAAAGATTTTTGCCTCGTGGTCGACACGTGGTCGGCATTTTTGCACACGAGCAGAATGTTGTGCCCCGGGCAGGTGTTAATAATTATTATAGGTAATCCGAAATACATATTATTATTTCGAAGAGTCTCGGCACCGATTATTTCGGTTGCGAGACACATTCGGTTGCGTTACGCATCGAGCGTACATCGAGCGTCGAACGTCAAGCGTCGAGCGTCGAACGTCAAGCGTCGAGCGTCGATACTGCTGACGCAGCAGTTAGGCAACCGCGAGCGCCTCGGTAACTGGGGCACCGACTCGAGAACACCGAGGCGAGAATTGCGAAAAGGAAAATATGCTCCAAATCCCGCTCACGAAAAAGCGAGGATTTGGAAAGATATTTGTTTACAGAAATTAAGTAGATTATAAACATGCGCTAAATATTAAGCTGATACCTGCTCTCGAGGAATATATATAGAGGATCGAGAGCAGGTACGGGGGAGTCTGACAACACGGTTGAATACGAACGTTTCCATGGTAATCGGAAACCTTAAGGGTGCAAAGTGTACATCGGTAATTCAAACCTAACCAAAGGTAATTTGAGATAAATTGTGACAAATTGAAAGACTTGAACATTTTAACCATAAAAAGAATAATCATTATTTAATTAAGATAATTAATTAAATAATCTCTTGTTAATAAATTATTGATAATAATTTATACTTGTTGAAACTGTAAAAAATCGTTAAATAATATCTCAATAAAACTGTATTAATAATTCACTTGGGTTCTAACCCTTTACTGGATCATTCCCAAAAACATTATCGCGTAACCCGGAGTAGCTAACCGGATTTCCGCGGCATAACATTGGTGGCAGCGGTGGGATATCCAGAGTGAATTTTAAACCGCTAAAAATTACCGAAATTGTGAAGCTCCGCGAGGTGCGGAACGTGTGTGAATTCCGCGAGCTAAGGGTCGACTAGAGCTCAGGCGGACCATAGGGCGATCAAAGGATCGACGTGGACATCCCGTACTCAGGAGAAGTAACGGAAGGTATCAACCGAAGCCTTCGAGGATCGCTGCAGGATACCCGAAGGGCGTCGCCAACAAGTGGGACGTTGAATCAAGGTCAGAAGGGAGCTTGGAACCCCAAGGGATACGTCACAGATTAAAAGGCATCCCGTAATGTGGCACGCATTGTAAGTGACCCCACATTACTCGTTAAATTTTTGGGAAAAAAATCAGAGCATTGTCGAAGCCGGTAGGACGCTACCAAGCGATAGAATTATCGAACAAAAAATCGAAGCAAAGAATAAAGGAAGAAAAATGAGCATCCACAGCGCAGCGCGGTCAGGACGGCAGGGTACCACCCCCGGTACAGGGGAAGAGGCCCTTCAGGTCGTGGAAGGGGTGCAGAATGCCCTATCGGAAATTACAAATCGAACACGGCAGGCCCTGGGCGACAGCCCACGAGGGGATGGTCAACCGGGGCGACAGGAATCACCCAACCCGATGTTCGGGGTGAACCTCCAGAGGGTGACCGGATGGGAGGATGTAAACGTCCGGATGTTCGAACGCAATGATCAGGTCACCCCGGCAATGGTGGACGGAGAAATCGACCGTTTGCGGGCACAGATGCAAGGTACGCAGCACAGAGAGCCTAACCCGACTGGCGGGAATAGGGCACCGGGGTCTACAAACCCGAATGGCGCGGGGATTCCGCCACTTAGACCGGCAGTACGGGCATCACGGAGAGCCCTATTCAGGGCGCTCAGGGCAGTGAACGAGGAGGACAACGGCTCCATCCAAGGGGATGCGGAGCAACCCACAGAGGAGGTACAGCCCTTAGAAGAGGATGCTGCGGCCCGGCGATTAACCCGGCTCGAGCAGACACTCCAGGGCATAGGGGACCAGCTACAGAGAGTGCTGGACCAGTCTACGCGGGCCCCAGCGGATGACTCTGTGGGGGAACGACTCATTGCCATGGAGGAGACCTTAAGGGATTACGTCCTAGAGGGTCAGCCAAGGGCGGCACGTCGGCGAACAAGTCCTCCGCCGCAACCGCCTCCATCTCAACGTCGAGCCCGGATAACGGAGCCGGTGGAAGAAGGGGCTGAATACCTGGACATGGCATCGGCCCTTCGGAACATAAAAACCTTTGACGGGAACGATCCGGCAAAACTCGATGGTTTTATGCTCTCCTGTGAGGCGGTGTGGGGCATGGTAAAACCCAGGCTACGTTCCCAGCTCCTCACGCTCATACGCAGCAGTAAGCTGGAGGACCGTGCGACGCGAGAGATGCGTCACAAGACGATTGTGACCCTTAACGATCTGCGCGTGGAACTGGAAGCGTTATACGGGAAGCGCGAGTCACTCGCTTCGTTACAGTACCAATTTTGTACCTTGCGTCAGGACGTAAAGGAAAATGTGTCGACTTACGCCACAAGGGCCGAGACCCTTACGGTAGAGGTCATTGAAAAATTGTGCGAGGGTACCGACGCACGGGAAGCTCGTGCCATCGGAGAAGCCATTCGAAGAAGTGCCCAGATGAATTTTGAAAACGGGTTAAAAAAGGAAATACAGACGATCGTACGGTCCCGAAATTACCAGGGTCTACACGAGGCCGTAATGGGGGCCATCGAGGTCGAGAAGATGACATCAGGACGGCCGGGCGTGGCACGGCCCAGCAGCGGGGGAGGAAACTCCCGACAATCACAGGGGCCGACAGGGGGCGCCACCCGAACCTGCTATACCTGCGGGAAAACCGGACACTTGGCAAAACATTGCCGATCTGGTCGACAGAGTCTTCCCGCGCCCGCACCGAGGGACGTGCACATGGCAAGTATCACGTGTAATTATTGTAAAAAAACCGGACATCTCTGGAAAGAATGCCGGGCACGTAAGCGGGACGACAAACGACCCGGAAATAAGGGCAACAATGGAAATAAGGGCTTCAATGGAAATAAACGGCAAGACGAGCGCCGAAGGGAGGAGGTCGCCGTGCATCCGGGGCAAGAAGGAACCGTAGGGACATTTCAGGTCAACATGGCCACGGAAGAACCCTTAAGGGAGGCCAACGTTTACACGACAGTGACCACGGAAGCAGCATCGGAGCCCGAGGCACCAACCACCGAGCTACTGACAGTGGCCTCATTTCGTCGGAAGGGGCAGATAGGACAGGTCGCCCCCCTTAAGGAAGCCGAGGTGTACGTGATAGGGTCTCCAGGGCCCCACGCTTCGGCTAGCGACTTCCATATCCAGTCCCCATCCAGCCGACAGGGAATATTGACCCTTAAGGCGGACACCGGGGCGACGGTGAGTTTAATTCACGAAAATGTGCAATCCACGGACACTCCGGTGGCAAGGTCGGGGGTGTCGTTAAGGGGGCTGGGGGGAGGGGCTCTGAACGAGCGCTACGCCGCCCTCGTGGAACTACAGACACCCTTAGGGTCCGTGAAGCATTGGTTTCATGTGATACCACAGAATCTTCACGTGCAGACCCATGGAATCCTAGGGATGGATTTCATTAAGGAAAAAGGGGTGGACATCCTTCAGGGGAAGGTTATAAAAATTAAGGGGCACTGCATGCCGTTGGTGGATGGAAGCCTACGGATCGCTTTGCCGCCGCGCAGCGAAAATATCGCCTATGTGTCAACATTAAGTACCGACGAAGGGCTCATCGAGAAATGTGACGTCACCGAGGGAGTGATACTCGGAGCCTGTGTGACCTCGCCCCAGGGCAACAGCTGTGCGGTGAGTTTTGTAAACACAACACCTGAGTATGTGTACGTCGAACGACCGACGGTGAAACTCGAGCCGCTAGCGTCAGCAGACGAGCTGCACGGCGAGCTCGCCGCTGCGACGTGCGAGGTGAACACGGCAACGGGAACGAGCGGCACGCGACTTGAGAAGTTCCGTCAGGCAATCGAGGTTACTCACCTCAACAAAGAGGAAAAAAATTCTTTATTGGAAATCTGCGGGGAATATGCGGATATATTCCACCTTGAGGGAGATCGGCTGCCCTGCACCAACATGGTAGAACACAGCATCCCAATCCTGAAGGGTGTGCAGCCTATCAAGGTACACCCTTATCGGTTGCCGGAAGCACATAAAAGGGAAGTACAGGAACAGACCAAGGGCATGCTCGAGGAGGGCATCATACAGCCAAGTCGGAGTCAATGGAACGCTCCGTTACTCGTGGTAGCGAAAAAACCTGACGCAACAGGAAAGATAAAAATGCGAGTTGTGGTGGACTTTCGCAAACTAAACGAGGTCACCATCGGGGACTCGTACCCGCTGCCGCATATAACGGAAATAATGGATCAGCTGGGACGAGCACACTACTTTACGACACTCGATCTCGCCTCCGGTTTTCACCAGATTCCGATGGCGGAAAAGGACAAAGAGAAGACAGCATTCTCAACACCGCAGGGGCACTTCGAGTATACCCGTATGCCCTTCGGCCTAAAAAACGCCCCGCCGACGTTCCAACGCCTAATGAGCACAGTACTGGCAGGGCTCGAAGGGCTGAAATGCTACGTGTACCTAGATGACATCGTAATTTTCGGAGCAACCCTGGCAGAACATAATACTCGGCTCCGAGAGGTATTCCATCGCCTAAGGGAAGCGAAACTGGCCCTTCAACCGGGAAAATGCCGATTCTTGCGTTTGGAAACGCGATACCTCGGGCACGTGATCTCCAGTGAGGGAGTTCGACCCGATCCGTCACTTGTAACCTCCGTCCGGGAGTTCCCAACCCCGAAGGATGTTAAGGGAGTGCAGTCCTTCCTAGGGCTCGCCGGATATTACCGTAAGTTTATCCAGGATTTTTCAAAAATCGCCAAACCCTTGACGGAGCTCACCAAGAAGGACAGTAAATTCATATGGACGGCGAAGCATGAACAGGCTGTAGAGGACCTAAAAAGGGCGCTGACCACTGCACCGGTACTACAATATCCGGACTTCGAGAAGCCCTTCATCGTTACCACGGACGCATCGGATAGGGCCATAGGGGCCATATTGTCCCAAGGGTCGATAGGGGAGGACCTGCCCATTTGCTACGCTAGTCGGACTTTAAATAAGGCGGAGCAAAATTACATAACGACAGAAAAGGAGCTGCTCACCATCGTATGGGGAATTGCACAACTCCGCCCTTATGTTTATGGCACTCGGTTCACAGTAGTAACCGACCACAAGCCCTTAACGTGGTTGTTCAGCGTTAAGGATCCCGGATCGAGACTCATGCGGTGGAAGATAAAATTATCGGAGCACGAGTTCGATGTGCAATACAAAGCCGAGAAACAGAACACCAACTCCGACGCGTTGAGTCGTATATGTGTGGCAACACGCGCACAAGCAAGGAAAGAGTCGAGCGAGCCGAGCAGCGACGGTAAGGAAGGCAGCGCGCAACCTCGTCCGCGGAGGCGCCAAGCAGCCGCAACTCGCGCGACAGGCGAGGCAGCGGCCAGCCAGGGGAACAGTCCCGCGGATGGTCAGCCCGACGCTCGCCGCAGGAAGGAGAACGAGCGAGTTCGCTCAGACGGAGAACATATAAGCGAGGAAGAAAAAGCCAAGATTCTCCACGAACACCATGACGCACCCCTGGGGGGGCACCAGGGGGTGGCTCGCATGCTGGCCCGTATAAAATTAAGGTACACCTGGCCCAGCATGGCGAAGGATGTAGAAAAATACGTGGCACGATGTGACAAGTGCCAACGAAATAAGATACGGCCAGTAGCGAAGGCACCATTGGTAATCACAGATACACCAACCAGGGCCTTCCAAAAATGTGCGATGGACATCGTAGGGCCGTTACCCGAGACTGAGCGAAGGAATAAGTACATCCTGACGTTTCAGGATTTACTCACGAAATACAGCGTGGCCATACCGCTGGAAACGCAACAGGCCAACGAAGTGGCGAAGGCATTCGCCAAAGAAATCGTATGTCGGTACGGAGCTCCAGAGACCGTCCTTACCGACCAAGGCACGAATTTCCTTAGTGCCATCTTTAAGGGGGTATGTCAGCTATTGCGCATAGAGAAAATACAGACAACGGCGTACCACCCCGAGTCGAACGGAGCGTTGGAACGCTCGCACAGGACCCTCGCAGAGTACCTTAAGGGTTATATAGACGAGGATCAGGGAAACTGGGATGAATGGTTGCCTTACGCCATGTTCACCTACAACACGACACCCCATACGGCAACTGGATACACACCACATCAGCTGGTCTACGGAGAGAACGCAGAGTTACCTACAGCCCTTCAAAGGGCGCCCAGGCCCACTTACTCGCACGACGATTACGCTCAGGAACTGCGGGAACGGTTACTAGCGGCCTGGTCTACAGCTCATGACAATCTGAAGGTCGCCCAGGAACGGGCCAAGGTCTACTATGACCAGAAAACCCGGGAAAGGAAGTTCAAGGTCGGAGACCGAGTTTTGCTGCGCGACGAAACGGTACGCAGGGGACGGTCAGCAAAATTAACCCCGAAGTGGATAGGGCCCTACCCCATCGTGGAGGAACACCCTCCGTGGAACTACACCCTTCGCCAGGGGCGTCGGGTGGTCAAGGTGCACGTAGACCGCCTACGAAATTACGTGGAGGAATAAAAGCAACGGAAAAATAAAAAGACGGGGGTTAAGGAGGGTCTAACCACGGGTCTAACTTCAGTTAGACCCATAGGGAGACATCGGCTTCGACAAGGCTTCACTCAGGGAAAATTCAGGGCATAAAATAAAAATGAGAAAATTACAGATTGATGCTGGTGGGTCTACAGGCCGGTCTACCGGCCATAGCCATCGCTTCAGATGGCCCGTACGAAGTACAGCCCTTCAGGGATGCACCCGGGTTGTATTTTGAGAATTGATCGACTGCCTAGGCACGGTAGTAAAAGCCATCACCGGCAATCTGGACAGCGGATGGGGAACGGATAGAGGCAGAGATTGCCGCCATCCAGGGCACCCAAGGGACCCTGAAGAAGGCCGCGAAGGAGCAACTGCAGGTCGTGGAAACGACGCTGGAAATGTTCAACAGAACGTCACGAGCCTCGCAGAGGAATCTACAAAGATTGTACACCATGGTACGCACGGTGAACGGATATTTCCAGAATCGTACCCAGGTATTGAGCGAACGACAGCATTTCGACGAGAGTCTCGCACTCATAGAGGCCTCTGTGGAGACTTATCTGCGGGAGGTAGAAAAGATGGCCGAACTCTTCGCCAGTGTGGCCTCCGGAACCATAAGTGCGTCAACAGTCACGCCGGCTGCACTGACGGGGTACCTTACGGAAGCCCTACCGCACCTACCCGTGGGATATGGGTTCCCACAGCCAGCCACGCGGGAAAATGCGGCGGCCATCTTACGACTGGCAACGCCACGAGCGTACCGAAAGGGAGGCATGATAACCCTAATGCTGGAAATTCCGCTGGTCGGACCCTCGGTCTACAATGTGAACTACGCGTACCCTCTCCCGAGAAGGGGAAAAAACGACACTTATTACTACGTGGAAGCCGCCGAGGACCTCGTGGTGGTAGACCGGGAAAATAGACATTATCTCCGAGTAACGACAGCCGACCTGGAAAGCTGTAAAAAGGATAGGGACGAGTACTATTGTCCACCGCGGTACCCTACCCTGACCATCAACATGGATGCCCCCTGCGGCGTACGACTTTACACCGAAGGAGCGGTAGGTCAGGGTCAGCATTGCCCGAAGAAAATAGTGAGGCTTACGCACACACTCGTAATGGGTATGAGGCAACCCGGACAGTGGCTGTATGTAGCACCGCGTGGAGAAACGGTGAGCATCGGCTGTCACGGTAAGCCGACGAGGCAGGAGCGTCTCGACGGCACAGGGTTATTGACCGTCCACGAACGGTGTGTCGTCACCGCGGTCAACTTCAAATTGGAAACGATGAAACGCTGGAGTCAGCAAATCGCCGGAGCAGGCTACGTGCCAGCCTACAACCTTACCCTGCTACCAGCCGAGGAGGAAGAAATGCCTCAACTAATGACGAGGATAATGACTACGAAACTCGAGCGTGCGGTGAACAGCCCGCACGAGTTACAAAATCCATTTGTTTACAAAAAAGGCCAAAATTTAGTAAAAACAAATTTTTCAAGGGAGGAAAAAAAAAAGACATTCATTTATTTTGGCGACAAAATAAAAATACAAAAGGAAATTTTTATGGTACACGGCGGAGCTGAGAGAGTCAATACCACTCCGCGAAGCGCCAGTTCATGTCGCCCGCGGCAGCACGGCGGCGACGGGAAGCAGGATCTTCTTCTTCCTCTTCTTCTACCTCGTTCGAGCCCTCCGAGTCCGAGGCCCCGGCTGGACGCGGCATAACACGAGGAGCCCCCCGAGGCAACGGGGCGAGAGGACTCCTGGGGAGAAGGGCCTCCCCGGGCCTGGGCATCCGACCATGGACACCGCTGAACTCCATCGCGGCTGCCGAAATTTCCACGGGTCGAGTGGAGCGAACCCTCCGGGAGGCAGGTTGCCCCCTCCGGGACCCCAGCACCACAGGCTCGACCACGGCCGAGTTCTCTTCGGGCCCGATGATCTCCACGTCGGGACTGGACCGGCCAGAGGAACTGGGACGGATCACCAGCGTGTAAATCAGATCACCAGGGAGGGTGACACGCACTCTCTAGGAAAAAAAAAAAATAATTAATCGGGTGAAATAATATTCCTTAGGATTAGATAATTGGGAAAAAAGGGAACAACCACAGGGAATATACGAAACTAATTACGAGAGTTAAATAGAAAGAGAGTAAAAAAGGGAAAATTTTTTAATAACCATAATAGTAATAATTACCTTGCCGGGTGGGCTCGGGCTACGTCTGGAGCTCATCGTGTAGATTCAAGTGGGAAAAAAAAAAATAACTGGCGGTCGATGAACGAATAGGTGTAAACACTGGGGAAACGACGGTTAATATATCCCAAAAGTGCAAACGCGTCGACCTACTGAGCGTCGACCTCGACCGTCAGCATAAAGGAATAGCGGCGGCCTTCCGCCTCCGTATTCCGCAAGAGCCCGGAAGCGCGACTAACTCGTACGCCCACCTGTGAAAGGTGGAATTTCTTCTTGCGTATATTCTACGGAAACTTTTTTCCCTTTGCTCATAGCATTAAGCACGGGGCACACGGAAATAATAAAAATAAAGCCCGCCGGAGACGAGCGAAAAGAAATCAGATTTCTTTTCTTTTTAGGGGGGAGGGATGTTGTGCCCCGGGCAGGTGTTAATTATTATTATAGGTAATCCGAAATACATATTATTATTTCGAAGAGTCTCGGCACCGATTATTTCGGTTGCGAGACACATTCGGTTGCATTACGCATCGAGCGTACATCGAGCGTTGAACATCAAGCGTCGAGCGTCGATACTGCTGACGCAGCAGTTAGGCAACCGCGAGCGCCTCGGTAACTGGGGCACCGACTCGAGAACACCGAGGCGAGAATTGCGAAAAGGAAAATATGCTCCAAATCCCGCTCACGAAAAAGCGAGGATTTGGAAAGATATTTGTTTACAGAAATTAAGTAGATTATAAACTTGCGCTAAATATTAAGCTGATACCTGCTCTCGAGGAATATATATAGAGGATCGAGAGCAGGTACTGGGCAGTCTGACAACACGGTTGAATACGAACGTTTCCATGGTAATCGGAAACCTTACATCGTGTAAAGTGTACATCGGTAATTCAAACCTAACCAAAGGTAATTTGAGATAAATTGTGACAAATTGAAAGACTTGAACATTTTAACCATAAAAAGAATAATCATTATTTAATTAAGATAATTAATTAAATAATCTCTTGTTAATAAATTATTGATAATAATTTATACTTGTTGAAACTGTAAAAAATCGTTAAATAATATCTCAATAAAACTGTGTTAATAATTCACGTGGGTTCTAACCCTTTACTGGATCATCCCCAAAAACATTATCGCGTAACCCGGAGTAGCTAACCGGATTTCCGCGGCATAACAAGAAAGTTATCGCGCGCGTGGTGAGCGGCGTAAAATTCGCTATAAGTGATAGTTTAGTTAGATAGAATTTTTTTGCCCATCAATCCCCTTAAGACTTTGAGACATTTTTTTTGTGTTAATGATTAATATCGTAAGAAGCCGTCGATTCGTGTACCTTCCCCCTGAGCCCTCTCCCCTCTCCCGAGCTAGCTGGACTGTCCATTGCGACAGAGATATTCTTTCAAGTTTTGAGTTTTTTTTGTTTTGAGTAAAGTTTTTTGAGAAGAGATCCGTGCCGTTTGCACTATCTGTTACGGTGCTACACCGTGAAAGTAGCTAGCGCCCATTCGAGTCATATTTAGTGTATTAATTGGATTTTGTGCAACATTTGTCTGACCAGCTCTCCCGTTAAGCCCCGTTAAAATTTCCATACCTCCGCCAAATTTATTCCGAATATTTTCCCCTTTTGCGTCCCCCTTTAGTAGTCTTTCTTGAATAATTTGAACCAATTGCATTTTCGTTTTTCTCCGAGATTATTGTTCAGAATTAAGTATTTGTGATCCGCCCCCCCCCCCCCTTTTGCGATTATATTCAGTTTGTCCCTTACCGTTCTTTTTAGTATTATTTAACCCCCGATTTATTATTATTATTATTATTTAACTTTCCCGCGACCTTGTTATTATTTCTTCGCCCTCTAAGTCATTATTATCGCTAGTCCCATATTATTGGTAATCTCTCCCCAGTATTATTTTCATTTTTGTTTTTATTTCTTCAACGTACCCGTACCGGCGTTGAAGCGACTGTTATCTTCGACTTTTGTTATCCTTCCACATTATTAAACGACCGTTATTATTGTCCCCGACGAGTACCATTATTTTGCTTGACCCTCCCCCTCCCCACCCGTTGCACGATTTTAGTATCATTTTTAGTTGAAATTTACAAGTGATTTTTTCCCTCCCCACGGGGGAAAATAATAACATCACAAAGTGGCGCCCAACGTGGGGCTCGAATAATCTTGAAAAGATTAATTAGAATTTTTTCTCGTAAGAGCTCACCTCGGTATCCCTGTCCCCTTTTGCCCCCGCCCCTATCCATAGTGCCCTACCTCCCTCGCTATAGGGCAGTTTAGGAATAACGCCGCCACCCGCGCTGCGTACGTTATTTATTTGAATATTTGATATTGATAATATTTTGCTAGTGAATACTTTGCTTCGGATTGTACTCGCACTGGCATTTGTTATATTCTTGTTGTATTCTGACATTCCCCGTGTGACTTTACTGCCCTTTATTACAGCCCTATTGCAGCTCTTAGAAACCCTTTTTTTGGATTTTCGTTCCCTTTTTCCAGCCCAAAAAATTCTTCCCATTGAAATTACAACCCCTTGCCGCCCTCGAAAATTCTTTTTGAGTTTTCACTTCCTTTGACCGGCCCTGAAAATTTCCCCTATTGAATTTACAACCCCTTGCCGCCCTCGAAAATTCTTTTTGAGATTTCACTTCCTTTGACCGGCCCTGAAAATTTCCCCAATTGAATTTACAACCCCTTGCCGCCCTCGAAAATTCTTTTTTGAATTTTCACTTCCTTTTACCTGCCCTGAAAATTGCCCCTATTGAATTTTACAACCCCGTACAGCCCTCAAAAATCCTTTTTGAATTTTCTTAACCCCTTTTAGCCCTCAAGAATATTTCTTCCAATTTTATACCCTTTCTCTTTCAGCCTTTGAGAATATTTTTGCGTTTAATACCCCTTCTCCTACAACCTTGAAATTCTATTGGAATTAAGCGATCCCTTTACGACCCCTGATATTACCTCTGATATTTTTTTCTGCATTTTTCTACGCCCTTAAGGAACCCGAATATTGTTGAATCTTTTAATCCCCCTTTTCAACTATTGATTTTTATTATCTCTTTTACCGCCCTTGTTATTTTTTTTTCTTTTCTCCTGAGTTTTCGAAATTATTTCAACTCCCTTCACCGCTTAGAAATTGCGTGAATTTTCCGATCCCCTTATTACCCTATTGGTTTTCCTTTTCTACTGATTTTTCGTACTTAGCCCATTTATTATCCGATCCTGTCTTAGTTTTTCTAGTTCTGTTCTTTTTCTTAATTTCCCGTATTTGATTCGATTTCATTCCTTTTTCCAAGTTTTCTGATTTTATTTTAGTTCTCTTTTTCATATCTCTTTCTTTTCCCTATTTTGCCATGGAATACTTTAACCCCTCTGTACAAGCCACCCCAGCTCTCTCGACCTGCATTACTACGTCCAGAATGCAGGCTCCCCGACCCAAACCCGCAACCCCGTTAGCCCTTGCTGCCCCCATGGATCCTGCCCCCACCACCGAAACCCAAGCCCAGATTGACCAAATTTTTCGCTCGCTCCAGGCGCTCCCCAACGTAGCCGATTTAATAAGATTATGCGACCAAGCTGATTTGAGTACATGCGGTACGGAAGATGAAATGGTTGACCGGTACGCACGATTCATTGTCCGCCGAAGATTTCCGGAAGTGCCCACGGAATGGGATCCGGTAAAAGACGAACGTGGTTCGGAAGCCCCGTACACCCTACGAGTGGCACTCGCCGAAAGTGATAGAGAACAGACCTCCGCAAAACATACTAGCAGTTTCCATCCAGCTAGTAGTTCACCCCCTCCCCCACAATCCGCCGAAGCCCCTCCCGTTATTTCAAATTTTGAATCAGAAACCCTACTAATAGACCTCAGCGAGGAGACAGTAAATTTCGAATTGCCCCCGAACCCAGTCACCCCCGCCCCGACAACAGAGTCCCCTTTACTTTGTTTGAATTTATCCCCAAAACCCCGCACAGTCCGAAAGGAGAAACCCCAGACCCAATTGGGAAAGTTTATATCAAGCATAACCGGAAACCATGCTGAAGCGGGAGAAAAATTTCTTGCAAAGCTAACGTCGATCTCCCGTCTTCAGAGGGCAAAGCGTCTGAAGGCTGCGGCGCTAGAAAGAGGTCCGAGTTATAGTCAAGTCAAGGACGATAATATCCCACCCTACGAACTTCAACTGAGGTTAAGTCCCCTAGTAAAAGACAGTACATTAGAGTCAAGCCCTGTTAATCCCGTTTCCCCCAGACCTTCGGAAAACAAGTCAGACCAAACCGAATCCCGTTATCACCCCAAAACTTCCCCCATCGTAAGAAAGTCCGCCTATAAAAATAGGAGTAATACGAAATCCCCAGAATCCGGTTATACGTCCCCCACTTTTTCCTCAACCTCTCACATTCCCCCTCTCATGGCATACCCCGTGCCGTGCCCTGCCCCCTGCCCAGAAGTCCCAGCCCTAAGAAAGTTTTTGGATCCGCGGTTTTCCCCGCGACTTCGTCCGGCGAACAATAACTTCGCGTATCGCGACGGGAACCGCAATCCAAAGGGCAGAACATTTGCACAGAACATCTCAAGACCCATAAACCCACATCCGACAGTCCCAGTACCTAAAATCCATCGAAAACCCTTTCCCCGCCCCTATCCCCTTGTTACACCGCCCCCAAGATTCCGAACGTGGCCCACACTCGACCCGCGTGTCCGCTGGTGCTCCGGAATCTACCCTCAGTATCCCCAAACCTACCCCCGTTCCCCTGCTCGCCCCATAAGCCTTCGAAGCTCCCAAAGTATACTGAGTATAGGGCTCTCAGAGCGTACATTAAGTACAGGGTCTTCCCAGAGTTCCCGAAGTTCCCAGAGTTCCCGAAGTTCCCAGAGTTCCCAACGTTCCCACAGTTCAAGATATAGCATATAAAATTTCCCAAAGTACCCCTACCTGACCATTGCACGCCCCCGGATACGATTATGTAAGGCACTGCCAGTGCGAGGCTATTTATTTTCATTATGTTTTTCTTTTAATTTCGTTTCTTTGGATCTCGTGCTAGTTACTTTGTAACACCCGAGAAGTTTCATAAAGAGCTTGTAAATTATACGAGCAGTATTATGTAGAGTTTAATTCGAGACCATACGTGGAGATATCACCTGCCCCCTTTTCCCATGATTCTCTACCGATTCCCAAACGATACCGCCTGACCCCCTTCCCCCTCTCCCCCCCCCGGACCTACCCTGCTTGACCCCAGTGTGAATGTGTTGCTCAAGTTGTCAGGAGACGAACTTTCGGCAAGTGGGGGGGAGTTGTGACGTGGTACGTCACAAGCCTCTCCCCAAAATCGGCTCGAGTCCGCCGCTCACCCAACGCTAGACCCGGATATTTTTACGCTTTTTTTTCTTCTATTTATTTTGTGTAAGATAGCATGTAAATTCCCGTTTTTCCCTCCCGTTACCCTTTTGTTTGAATGTGCGCGACTCGAGGACAATATCGACATTCCCCCCCCCCCCCTCGACGGCCCACGATCAAGGAACAGCAAAGGAACGAGAGCCGACGTGCTGACGCCGAGGAAGGTAAGAGGATCGTGGACGAGGGGAAAAAGCCGCCAACAAGACCGTCCAAAAAGTCCGCCCGAAAAGCCCGTCGAAAAGCCCGCCGAAAAGCCGCCGCTGCCCGCCCGCCTGCCGCCCGCTGGGATCGCCGACGCACGGCATCGATTGACGATCCAGCGGGGCCCCTGTCGCCACCTCTCGCCGCCCGTCCATGACTCCGATTACCGACCGACGCTGACGCACAGGTGCTCTCGTCCCCCACCACCATCAGCGCCAACGCCGACGAAGAAGAAGACCCCGCCATGTCCCTTACTCTCCGAGCCGAGCGCGTGACGTATGGACGTGTGTGTGAGACCGGGAGTCATTAATTTTAAGTTATAAAGAAATATTGTAAAACCATTGTAAATCGATTAGACTCCTTACGGAGAGTGAACCCGCCCCTACGACAAATCAGCGATAGCCCAGGGATACGATTTTGGACCGATATACGGAATTTATAACGACTGAGGCTGTCCGCTGATTTGAGGAAATTTTGTAACCGAGATCCACGTGTGTGGGATCTGAGTGAGTGAGCCCCGATCTTTTTCGTAAGTTTTTGCCCACATTTTTCCCAACCCGTTCGACCCGTTTTCCTTCACCGAATACCCGTTATTTTTTGTAGAAATTATTATTGAAAGATTTTTGCCTCGTGGTCGACACGTGGTTGGCATTTTTGCACACGAGCAGAAAGTTATCGCGCGCGTGGTGAGCGGCGTAAAATTCGCTATAAGTGATAGTTTAGTTAGATAGAGTTTTTTTGCCCATCAATCCCCTTAAGACTTTGAGACATTTTTTTTGTGTCAATGATTAAGACCGAGGTAATATCGTAAGAAGCCGTCGATTCGTGTACCCTCCCCCTGAGCCCTCTCCCCTCTCCCGAGCTAGCTGGACTGTCCATTGCGACAGAGATATTCTTTCAAGTTTTGAGTTTTTTTTGTTTCGAGTAAAGTTTTTTGAGAAGAGATCCGTGCCGTTTGCACGATCTGTTACGGTGCTACACCGTGAAAGTAGCTGGCGCCCATTCGAGGCATATTTAGTGTATTAATTGGATTTTGTGCAACATTTATCTGACCAGCTCTCCCGTTAAGTCCCCTTAAAATTCCCATAACTCCGCCAAATTTATTCCGAATATTTTCCCCTTTTGCGTCCCCCTTTAGTAGTCTTTCTTGAATAATTTGAACCAATTGCATTGTCGTTTTTCTCCGAGATTATTGTTCAGAATTAAGTATTTGTGATCCGGCCCCCCCCCCCCCCCTTTTGCGATTATATTCAGTTTGTCCCTTACCGGTCTTGTTCTTTTTCCGTTCTTTTTAGTATTATTTAACCCCCGATTTATTATTATTATTATTATTATTTAACTTTCCCGCGACCTTGTTATTATTTCTTCGCCCTCTAAGTCATTATTATCGCTAGTCCCATATTATTGGTAATCTCTCCCCAGTATTATTTTCATTTTTGTTTTTATTTCTTCAACGTACCCGTACCGGCGTTGAAGCGACTGTTATCTTCGACGTTTGTTATCCTTCCACATTATTAAACGACTGTTATTATTGTCCCCGACGAGTACCATTATTTTGCTTGACCCTCCCCCTCCCCACCCGTTGCACGATTTTAGTATCATTTTTAGTTGAAATTTACAAGTGATTTTTTCCCTCCCCACGGGGGAAAATAATAACATCACAACGTATGCACTATCAACTAACTTTGAGAGATTACACATGCAACTTAAGTTTGATAAGATCATTTACAATATATAGCTTCTCGAATCTTCTTATTCAATGCCTCGAACTTGGGAACATCCGGCGATCGTGCAATCTTGCTGGACCCTCCTTTTAGGTTGCTACGGAGCAATACTTCCATGGGAAACACGGCCATTACTAGCGAGACTCCCATCGCGGTGTACGTTGATTGAGCTTTAGCGGTACGAAACTGGCTGATAGTCACATGCACGCCTGAATTCTTGGGTCCAATTCGTACCTGTTAAATATTAGTAGCCATTATACAAAAACTTTCAGCTCTGGCGCTGTATGCTGTCGTATCCATAAACTCAAATCGTCAGCGTATCCGATTGTTAATTCATCAAAAACTAAACAGTTTCGGATTATTTGGGTTAGGCTTAAAAGAGCTTTAAAATTTACAGTATTCTATCGCGGAGACGGGATATTTACATAATAAATATAATATATTAGTCATAAGAGGGACAGCTTGCGAGAACAGTTAAGGGAGAACCAATCTGGGCGTAACATTCCTTTTCCATTCTGAACATTTGCATTAGAGTTAAGACAAAACATTTTACCGTGGGTTCATCGTCGCTCGAATCGCTGGAATCGTCGCTTGAGGCACCTCTTCTTCCTCGCTGTTTTTGTTGATGTCTCAACTCCTTACACACTTTCGCTAACTGATGCTGAATTTTTTTGGTTTCCTGTAAATCAACAATTGTATATTCAAGCATTGGTAATTGCTGTCATCAATACACCATTAATGGCAGCAAGTCATTATGCATATCGTACATTTACATTTACAACTGGTGTTCGACCATTAGGGTTCAAGGCAATGTAAATTTTCGTTAACCAGATTTCCGATGAAATGAGATGAGTTGCACGATATGAGTAATACATTAGTCTGCACTAATGTTTGCTTGCCCTTGTTTCTTCTGAATGTTAAATATTGCGTGACTAATAAGGACATAAACACCGAAAAGTATAATTCCGATCCCAAAAAGGTTAATATATCTGAATATTTCTTATTGTATAGTTTACTTTTTATCAATTTTTTATAGCAAGAAACGCGATGAAATTCGAAGCTTTCTCATAAATTTCATCTCAATATATACAAAAATGAAAGCGAACATATATTCGAACTTCTGTGTCAAATTTTAGTCAACTGATCTAGCCGTTTTTAAATATCAAGAAAAATGTTGATACTTTCAAAAAATTTTAATCCTCAAAGATGTACTTCAGTATAATGAACGCAAAACTCTTTGTATTCTATAGGAAAAATAAAGCTTCCTCCATGAGGAAGCAATTAAAGCTTACACATTCATTTGGAGAAAAATGGTTATCCGTACAGGTTTCCATATATTATTAAATAAATTATGCAGACTATGTATAATGACTAGGGCTAAATTTCGGGATACTGATTTGTTACTATTATACCTTTAATCATTTCTTTCATCACATTAGATGAATTATTTATCTCTACAATTCCTGATTCAACCTCGTCACCCGATCCTTGCTCGCTGACGTGAGCTTTTTCCAAGTCGAGTCTCCGCTGTTTTCGAGTTGGAGGAGGAGTATCCTTTCCGAATGTTTTTGGTCGAGATGACTTGGCTTTCGATGCTCCTCTTGAGTGTTCAACATTATGTTGCTTTCCGTTCACGGCTGATCCACTCGGTATTTGATCTTGACTGCTGTTCTGCAATATTAGGATATCGAATAAGCACAAAAGTAGTATTATCGACGTAACACAATGTAACGTTCCCCCCCTCCAAACCACCCCGCTCCGGAGCTGCAGGAGAGCCCGCCGTCGCGAACGTGCACTGGAAGGCCCAGTGGCGCCATCGGACGGGATCGGGCCGTAAACCGATCGATACAGAAACCACGCATGCGCCCAGAGGCTAGAGCGGGTGGCAGCCAAGCACCGCCAGCGCCACCCAGCGCCACGGAAGAGAAACGGAAGGCAGTATCGATCAAGGCCAGCCGGAACAAAAAGCGAGGGAAAAATAAGAAAGGCAATTGGACAAAAATGACGCCACGTAAATTAAGGTCGACACCCGATTAGTGATAAGCCAAAAAGGGCACCTACGTCACCGAAGGACCTATACCTGATTGGAGGACGAGGGAAGAAGACCCTGCGGGACCAATAGAAAAATTAGATAGAGAAAAACAGAGTACGCGTTCGCCGATCCGCCAGAAATATGCAAAATTCGAGAGTAGGAGTCGGAAATTAGCATATAAAAAGGGCGACAAATCGACCGGAAGGCAGTAAAAAATCATCTCACCGTGTCTACACCAGCTCTCCAGGACTACCAGCAAAAAGTGAAAAGTAAAAGTGAAAAGTAAAAGTGAAAAGTAAAAGTGAAAAGTAAAAGTGAAAAGTAAAAGTGAAAAGTAAAAGTGAAAAGTAAAAGTGAAAAGTAAAAGTGAAAAGTAAAAGTGAAAAGTAAAAGTGAAAAGTAAAAGTGAAAAGTAAAAGTGAAAAGTAAAAGTGAAAAGTAAAAGTGAAAAGTAAAAGTGAAAAGTAAAAGTGAAAAGTAAAAGTGAAAAGTAAAAGTGAAAAGTAAAAGTGAAAAGTAAAAGTGAAAAGTAAAAGTGAAAAGTAAAAGTGAAAAGTAAAAGTGAAAAGTAAAAGTGAAAAGTAAAAGTGAAAAGTAAAAGTGAAAAGTAAAAGTGAAAAGTAAAAGTGAAAAGTAAAAGTGAAAAGTAAAAGTGAAAAGTAAAAGTGAAAAGTAAAAGTGAAAAGTAAAAGTGAAAAGTAAAAGTGAAAAGTAAAAATGAAAAGTAAAAGTGAAAAGTAAAAGTGAAAAGTAAAAGTGAAAAGTAAAAGTGAAAAGTAAAAGTGAAAAGTAAAAGTGAAAAGTAAAAGTGAAAAGTAAAAGTGAAAAGTAAAAGTGAAAAGTAAAAGTGAAAAGTAAAAGTGAAAAGTAAAAGTGAAAAGTAAAAGTGAAAAGTAAAAGTGAAAAGTAAAAGTGAAAAGTAAAAGTGAAAAGTAAAAGTGAAAAGTAAAAGTGAAAAGTAAAAGTGAAAAGTAAAAGTGAAAAGTAAAAGTGAAAAGTAAAAGTGAAAAGTAAAAGTGAAAAGTAAAAGTGAAAAGTAAAAGTGAAAAGTAAAAGTGAAAAGTAAAAGTGAAAAGTAAAAGTGAAAAGTAAAAGTGAAAAGTAAAAGTGAAAAGTAAAAGTGAAAAGTAAAAGTGAAAAGTAAAAGTGAAAAGTAAAAGTGAAAAGTAAAAGTGAAAAGCAAAAGTGAAAAGCAAAAGTGAAAAGTAAAAGTGAAAAGTAAAAGTGAAAAGTAAAAGTGAAAAGTAAAAGTGAAAAGTAAAAGTGAAAAGTAAAAGTGAAAAGTAAAAGTGAAAAGTAAAAGTGAAAAGTAAAAGTGAAAAGTAAAAGTGAAAAGTAAAAGTGAAAAGTAAAAGTGAAAAGTAAAAGTGAAAAGTAAAAGTGAAAAGTAAAAGTGAAAAGTAAAAGTGAAAAGTAAAAGTGAAAAGTAAAAGTGAAAAGTAAAAGTGAAAAGTAAAAGTGAAAAGTAAAAGTGAAAAGTAAAAGTGAAAAGTAAAAGTGAAAAGTAAAAGTGAAAAGTAAAAGTGAAAAGTAAAAGTGAAAAGTAAAAGTGAAAAGTAAAAGTGAAAAGTAAAAGTGAAAAGTAAAAGTGAAAAGTAAAAGTGAAAAGTAAAAGTGAAAAGTAAAAGTGAAAAGTAAAAGTGAAGTCGTGCCAAAAAGGACTTGTAAAATCGGTGAGTTTGAACTTATAAAATTGTGCCGGGGTTGGACTTGTAAAATTGAGTGAAATTTCGGACTTACCAAATTTCGGGTGAAATTGTGGACTTATAAAAATTGAGTGAAATCTCTGACTTATAAAAATTGAGTGAAATTTCGGACTTATAAGAAGCAGTGAAATTTCGAACTTATAAAAAGCAATGAAATCTCGGACTCAGGAGAATTGGTGAAGTTTCGGACCTATGAAAATTATTGACAATCCGGAATCCGATAAATTGGTGACAAGTGGAACTGAAGTGACAGGTGAGAGCCGCGGCATCAAAACAAGCCAACAGCGTGTAACCCTGGCAACGAAGGGAGCACGGCGGTAAAGTGACCAAGGTGTCCGGTCAGAAAAGCCAAAGTGACGGGTGGGCCCATCTCACAACCCCGAGGACTCGAAAAAGGCACACCCAGGGCTTCTATCACGCTCCCTGAAGGCAACAATGTCGTTGGATCGAGGTAAAACTACCTAACTATAAAATAAACACCAATTGCAAGCCGCGAGGTGAGCGAGCTGTCACCGTCGGCGCGGGTCGTGACGTCACAGGCGAGGCTCGCCGTGTGCGGCGGCCATCTTGGGAGCACGGGAGATCGAACCACTGACCCACTCGCATAGCGCGTACGCATGTGGTAGACGGTAAAATAACCGGGCAACGATCGGTACATGAGAATTAAATTGATCAATAAAATCCCGTACCTCAAGCAATTAAAGCCACATATAAAAAGCGAACTCGGATTAGAATAGTAGAATAAGCATCAAATTTCGTGTCACAAATTGTTAACCGTGAAACACAAGTAGGAAATAAGAATAGATAAACCAAATTAAACCATGAATTAGAACAATTGTACGCTCATTTCATCATACATAAAATCTACTGTCGTTACATAAAATAAAAACAAAGTCTCTTACACCCCAACCCAGAATTCCTGGACGTTCGCGCACACGAATCCCTCCATCTGAGGGCCCATTCCTATACAGGAGGCGCACAAATTCGGGGAAATTATTGTAAGGAAGCTTGCTCCCGTTACAACAATATGTACGGTGTAACTAATGACAAGAAATTCAATGCAACGGATTTATTTTGGTTTCTAATTAATGGAGCCGAAAAGGAACGATAATCCCAAATGCCGTCAATAAAGTGCAAAAAAAGAGGTTTAGCGTAAAAGCTGTAGGCTGTTTAAAAAAATAGGCGACCGCTATCTTTTCGTGTAAGAATAAATACACAAGCGCCCTATTGTTATATGAAACGTTCCATCCAAAAATACAGGCTTTTGAGCGTAGGATAAGTGTCTCGATACAACAGCTGCCGCTAAATTTACTTGTGAGGAAGCTATCTACTCTGAATAGCAAAAGCAACATTACTTTATGGACAAAATTACAAAAAATCGCAGTTCTTTAACAGAATTTATAGGAAATCACGAAAGTTGAGATTAATCTGTAATGAGAATATTCATCGTCAAAAAATAACTAACGGGGGAACTTATCAACAAAATGCACACTGGAACTCTGGTTGTGATTCAAGAATGTTGTTTCTGCGATTGTTTTAGTGGGTGCGAAATTTATTCATAATTATACGCACCGTGTTATTGGTTTGTACATTCGTCGACGAATCATTTGATGTAACTGGTGCCTTGCAAACCTTTGTTGGACTCAGGACACCGTCAATCTGGTTCAATTTCTGTTTTAAGAAGCTGAGACGATCTTAAAATTTAAAGAAACAAGATATTATTTTAATAAAAAACAACTCGTTAAAATTTATTTGGAACAATGCCCAAGGAATCGATCATCGTTTATGTAATTGATATCTCATTTCGACCAACTATGCAGCAGAGGTCTTAGAAAAAGACCAATTTGTTACTGAAATTGCTATCATTTCATTTCTGATAGCTTAATAAAGAAGCCACTGGTAGAATATACATCTACACTAACTTAACCGACAAGGCACAGATGAAATTTTCCTCTATGCTAGTTCAATGAAGAAGCCACCGATCCAATTTTCATCTACATTAGCTTAACAAATAAGCCATCGAAGGAGTTCTTAACTACGCCAATTTAATAGAGAAGTACCCGATGGGATTATCATCTGTAACCCGCTACTATATGCTTTTATAGTTAAATACTCTGTCGGAGGCTTATTACTCAAACTAGCATAGATGAAAATGATTTTGGTGGCATCTCCATTGAGCGAATACAAAAGAAAATGCTGTTAGGGTCTCCTCTATTAATGAAGGGACAGCGATTTCAATTTTCGTCTAAACTAGCTTAGAATATAAGTCACCGAAAGAGTTTTTAACTATGCCAGCGTAATAGAGAAGTCACCGATAGACTTTTTATGTGCACCGATGGAATTTTCATCTATGCTCGTTTATTAAAGAAGCCACTGATACAATTTTTATCAATGCCTGCTTAACAGATAAGCCATCGAAAGAGTTTTAAGATATACTAGCATAATAGAGAAGTAACCGATGGCATTTTCATCTGTGGTAGCTCAATAAAGAAGCCACCGATACAATTTGTATCAATGCTAGCTTAACAGATAAGCTATCGAAAGAGTTTTAAGATATACCAGCTTAATAGAGAAGTAACCGATGGCATTTTCATCTGTGGTAGCTCAATAAAGAAGCCACCGATGCAATTTTTATCAATGCTCGCTTAACAGATAAGCCACCGAAAGAGTTTTAAGATATACCAGCTTAATAGAGAAGTAACCGATGGCATTTTCATCTGTGGTAGCTCAATAAAGAAGCCTGCCATACAATTTTTATCAATGCTAGCTTAACAGATAAGCCATCGAAAGAGTTTTAAGATATTCCAGCTTAATAGAGAAGTAACCGACGGCATTTTCATCTGTGGTAGCTCAATAAAGAAGCCACCGATACAATTTTTATCAATGCTAGCTTAACAGATACGCCATCGAAAGAGTTTTAAGATATACCAGCTTAATAGAGAAGTAACCGATGGCATTTTCATCTGCGGTAGCTCAATAAAGAAGCCACCGATACAATTTTTATCAATGCTAGCTTAACAGATAAGCCATCGACAGAGTTTCTAAACTAGCTTAGAAAATAAGTCACCAAAAAGAGTTTTTGACTATGCCAGTGTAATAAAGAAGTCACTGATAGACTTTTTCTATGCACAGACAAGTTTAATGAAGAATTACCCACCTGAAACTTCGATGACGTATCCATCATAGCAGTTCCAGCCACCAACAGGTTCCTTCGATGATTCATGCCACTCAATCACATACGTATTATCTGTTGAAATAAAGCAGTTCAGTACAAACGTCTATTGACAAAATGTGTTTACATTGACATGCTTCTAACCGTCGGATGATGATATATATTCGTCGTAATTGAACGACTTGATCCATTCAACCGGCACCCCCACGGTGTATTTTCGATCGTCTTCACCACCAACCCACTTTATTAGGGCGAACAGTTTTTTCGACATCCTATTTATAACAATAAAACAGAACAATGATGCAAAAAAAAAAATAATATTATAAAATTATATATATAAATATGACGCGAATTTGCAAAAAATAAATGCTACGGTCTGGGCGTAGGGACTATAACTGGGAGACAAAGAAAAACAAGATAACCAATTATCACAACACTTACCTTCTTACACGATGACAGAAAGCAGCGTCAATAATATACTGCTTAGTATACGTTGTAAATTCCTACGACCGAATCAGTGCTCATACGCAGGGATAACGTTTTTTTCGGATACTGAAAAAATGTTGGCGCGTCGGATAGGTGTCCAGAAGCAAACCTCACTTAACATACCAACTTATCTTATCCAAAATCCCTAGGCTTTGCCGTATTCTTAAAATTTTATTACCAACCAAAATTATGGGTAAAAGGACGACTGATTATTCGAAAAACACAGATCTTTTTTCGAAAATAATTTGTTGTCCATCAACAACGATGTCATACGAATTTTTCAACACCTACCTACTGGTGAAACTCATTGTGACCATTAACATCTACTATATAATTATAATTTTTGATTGCACGAGTTGTACCGTTGTTTGACATCGGGGACCGCTAAAGCCACACACCGCGCGCGTATCGCTGTCGATTGGACCAGGGTAATAATAATATTAATATTTAGAAATATATTGTAATTTACTTCATAGATAAATTGTCATTGGTGAAATATCGTTTGTAGCCGGGGTTAATTGACTAGTTATTTACTCTGATATTTAACTGGTCATTATACCAACTCACATCACTAGCGGTGACATTTAGTAGTCAGCAACCCTGGATTGTCGTAAGTCACGCTTGATTCGGTTCGTGCGCGATCTACTATTTATATATATTATCGATGGTGCCGAAAAAGTTCTAAAGTAAATTTGTCGACTTTTCGTTGTCTGGACGCGCGATAATGAACAGTTCCGACGATGACCACTGTGCAAAGAAAAGAGGTCCGTATAAAAAATATAATAATCATGGAGTTTGCAATGGGAAGATTCCTCGAAATACCAAACGATACTGGAAATCTTTACGCCGATCCGAACGGTAGGTTATAATACATCTATCAACTTGTATCATAAGGTCAATTTGTCTAGCGGAAGTATAAAATATACAGCTGTAATGTTAATGTCGCGATCTGATAGATAACCTATTTACACTTTTTCTTGCAGAATAAAGAAAGGAGTGCTCGCAGAACGCCCACACGGGAGCGGGCATAAGTGTGAAAAAGATAATATCTCAGATGCAGTGAGTATAAACAAATAATGGCAATATTCTAGAGACATTATTTCTGAGTAGCTTTTGTTCTTCGACATATTAAGAGGGGCGAGTCAATATTTAAAAAAAACCTTGACAAACACAACAAAAGTGAAGGTATTAGATCAATAAACCATTAATTCTGCAGGGCAGTTCATCAGACACGATATTTTTCCATTTTCTACTTCTACCTTGCATCTCTGAACCAAAATAACTATGCAAAGTCTCATTCTCTTCGCTAGAAGATTTTTATAGTTCATGTATATTTCCATTACAAGCTCTACCAAAGAAGTTGTAGAATAAAATCAGTCAGAAATTGATGCACGAATGACAATTTATCACAGAAATGAATATATCTTTTGCGTGGGAGCTTAAAATAAAAATTCGTCGTCTTGAACCATAAAGAATCTTGTTACAAAGTGAAAATTACCTGCTTGCAGAATCACTTTGATTCAGTGATGGAATCTGAATGGCAAATTCAAAATAAAAAAAATATTGTCATCGATGAACTATGTTACAAAATTATTATTTTGACGACCAACTGTTTTCAGTTTTTTGGTATTTTTCAAGAAATTGTCAAATATTTGAATGCATTATAATGTGTAACTCCTTTTTTATTAACGTGATTTTTAGAATACTCTATCCCTTTGATACATATCACGTCATAGGAAGAATTCTTCACGCACCAGGTTATTACTATGCAATACTGTCTTCTGTTGCAACAAATGACGCCGCTGCCGCGCGTTTTTCCGACTATGTTCTAATAAAGGGTCATGATTGATACCTGACTGATAATCTTTTTATTTAGTAGCGACAATATTCATTAGAAACATTTAAATATTTATTTATATTTTGTGTATGAGGGGTAATACACACAAGAAAGTATATATGATGAAGTTCCGATTATAAGACTTTGTTCTAATGAAATTGTAATATCTTCTATTTGACTATCATCTATGCTTAAGGGACTATTTTTGAATATAGGATTGTTCGGATAGGTAGTAGTAATTTGGCGCAAATTATAGATACTTTCAATAAATGGTCTGGATACATTCAATTGCAACAGTTGATCGTATTGCGTATGATTTACAGAATGATGAACTAGTAGCTCATACACCAAACATAGAAAAAGTCAAAACGACAATAACAGTACAAATAATGTAACAATGTAACACTGTATAAAACTAATTTAAACCTTTGCTCGTGAAAAAGTTCTTCGTTCTCTCTCGATGGAGGATTTATTATATTAAACCACACCGTGTATATACGTTGCAATAGGGGTTATACAACTTTTCGTTAATTTCAGCACATCGTGTCTCTAATCATGCACTGAGCTGGCGAGAAGCCAGCGTAATTCGATTCTTAAATTCTCGATGTTTTGGAAATAAATTATTATTTCCAAAAAAAGATACAATTTCATTTAAAATGCCATTTAAAAAACGACTGTACGACATGTACATCTATAGGATCGAAATATGATGACTAACCGGAACGGAGGAATTCGATTCTAATTTCACTGTTCCTCGAAAAGTGCAATGCGAATATTAGGGGATTCCCTTGAGGTCGAGCACCGTAGTATCCGTTCACGGAATGGTGGATTCCCATTTGGGGGTCCCTTGGTCGCGCGCGCAGACCTTGCACCGTAGTTATGAGAATTGTCAGAGGGGTTGGGCTGTTTCCTTGCGCGATACGGGGCAAAAACGCAGCGGACGGTACATTCAATAGGTTTATACACGGCGTAGAAGAATTTCCGTACGAATTGATACAAACAGATTTTTATGATGTTTCATGATATACGAAAAAATATAATATTTTTTTTTAGACTCCTTTTCTGTACTCCATTTTTGTATCAAATATCTAAGCTAATTTACATGAAAACAATATCTGACAGCAATCATACCCACGATTAGTAGTTCCGGAAGAGTAGATTTCTACAGATTCAGATGGTTTTAAAATTTATGCGTGTTCAAAATCAATATCATACAAGTTGATGATGGTATATTTTAATACTATAGAGCTTTATTTACGAAAACATGACTGAAGTTTCAGGAAAAAATACTAAATAGAGAAAATAACACTGAAATTTTGTGTAATAATTTTCCTCAATTATAAAATAACATCCACTGTATTTTTTTTATTTTTTTTATAGAATTGTTTGTTTATTGAGTACAGCAATAGAAATATACATAAACAATTTAAATAAAATAATGTTCATATAAAGCCTTATATAAATAATAATCATCAAAATAATAATCATCGATACATTTCTACACACTGCTCAATAACCCAACTTCGAGTTGCAAAAGCGCATTAGCACTTGTCCGCAACTCTACCTACTATCTAATACCTTACCCTAAAGCTTATCTAGCACACTTTTCTTTTTTTTGTGTGCGGGCGCTGTATTTTTAATAATTTTGCCACCTAAAACTGTTTTATACAAAGTTGACGATATATAGTTGACGATAGAGAGGTGTGAGACAGTTTGTCAATATTAAAACCCTCAAAGTTGGAAAGAAAGTTTAACACTATGTACTTTACGTTATTCCGAGAGTAGCGCCCCTGGCGGGTAGCTTGTCCTGGAAATTAAGTACGCTTTACGCGATTTATATGTCTCGCACACATCCTCCGCATTCGCGGCGTGGAGCGAGTTTCTTTCAGTTTTAAACTTTGAATTTGTATTACAGATGAACATTTCACACAATGACATTGAAAGCTGCGATCTACCTAACACCAAAGCAGGACCATCATCTAGTTACATTGCTTCTGATAACGGTTGCAATGCAAACAATATCATGATAACTGTAAGTAAACAGAAATATTTTATCGTTTGAATATGTATAACTACTTCAAATGAAACCATCGGTTTACAATTCGGTCCGCAACTGCGAAACTAATCTTGAAACCGAATGATCGCAATATTCCTTTATTTCTTACAGAAATCGGGTTCGGAGGGCTCGGACGATGATGACAGAATGATACCGGGTGTTTCAGATGAAAGTCTGATACCAACGATCATCGATGAGACCCCATACTATTCTGACGAAGTTTTAATTCAAACCTTGCTAATCTTGGCAACGAAATTGCGTTTCAACCTCACATACGCTGCAACGGAAGGCATGATGCAATTATACAACGCTCTTGCCGATGTGACTCCGAAAAACTCAACCAAATATCATTGAAAAAAAATCGTTAGTGATTTTTCGACACACATGAAAGTTCATCACTTCTGCCCAGCCTGTGAATCATATGTTGGAGAGGCATCTGGTGATTTACTTCGCTGTAATCAATGCGACGAAGATATTAACGTCAAATTAAACATAAAGAAGCACAATATCTTTATTTACATGTCTTTGACGCAACAACTAAAAGAAGTCTTTGAGACCACGGATGCTAATGAATCTTTAGGCATTGAAGGAAAACAAAAATTATACAAAAATGCAATCGAAAGTATTTGCGACGGCCAAATGTATAAAAAGAAAATGGAAGCCGAAATGATAAGCGTGAACTTTGGTGTGGATGGTGCGACCGTTTTTGATAGCTCCAGTTACTCGATATGGCCCATCTTGTGTACGAGCAACGAGTTGCGGTCAAATAAGATGAGGAATGTACTTTTGTGCGGTCTTTGGTTCGGACAAGACAAACCCAAAATGGGTGAATATCTAAAGCCGTTTGTGGCTGAGAGTAATATGTTGGCGACGGAAGGGTTCAGCTATGAATTCCGAGGGTCAACGTATAAGAAAAAGTGTCGACTACTCGTGTGCATTAGCGATTCCGTTGCACGTCCACAACTCAGGAACTCGCATCAATTTAACGGGATGTATGGCTGCGGCCTGTGTCTCCATCCTGGAGAAACAATCGCTAAGGGTAAGGGATTCACTCGTGTTTACCCTTTAGATGCGAATGGCGAACCATTTGGCGAAGGTCTGCGAACTCATAACGAAACAATACATCACGCTTCGACGCAAGAGAAAGGGATCAAAGGATTGTCGATCTTATGTGACATTCCGTCTTTCGATATCATAGAATCCTTAGATGCCGACTGGATGCATTGCGTTGCTCTGGGCGTGTGTAGGCAGTTTGCCAAATTATGGTTGGATTCCGTAAATCATGGAAAAGATTATTACTTTGGACACCGCATCAACGCAATGGATTTATTGCTGACATCTATCGTACCTGATTCGGACATTCCGCGAATACCGCGCAATATATCTGACCGTGCCCATTGGAAAGCTCACGAATGGGTGGTGTTCTTACTGTTTTACAGTTTACCGATTTTACAGGTGCTTTTTTCAGACAAGTACGTGAAGCACTGGGCATTGCTTGTGGATGGCATATCGATACTTTTGAAAGATTCAATAATGCCTGTGGAAATCGAGTATGCTAAAAAATGCTTGAACGAATTTATTGACGGCGTTGAAAAGTTGTATGGCCGAGAACACGTCTCGTTCAATGTGCATTTACTAGCCCATTTACCACGAAGTGTATCGAACTGGGGCCCGCTATGGACCCACAGCGCTTTTCCTTACGAGAATGCAAATCAGGCGCTGCTAAACTGTGTGAAGAGTTCGAACGGAGTAGCTTTGCAGATCTGCGATACATTCAGGATCATGTCGTTCATAGACAGATTATATGACAGATATTCGGAAACCTTGAGCGAATCGCAAATAGAGCACCTAAACAAGATGTTAGGGAAAGAACAAAGAGTAAAGCCTTCTTTAATTGTCAACGACACGCAAATGTTGGGAACCGTAGAACTTCACCAAAGATTACCACGAGATCAATATCTAGCATTGCAAAGATTGAATATAAACATTGATGAAGATTCAGTGATTCAATGCTACAAAAGAGCCATCGTGAGAACGGTAATTTTTCATGGCAAAGCTATTCCAGGGTGGCAAAAAGAGCTAACAATTATGCACTTTTGCAGACAGGGGAAATATTCGAAATCGAATGGTTTTTGGTATTTAAAATAAAGAACACCCTGTGTTCTTATACGATCGGCAGATATTTCGAAAAGTCTAGAAACTCGTTCATTCATGGACGAAAATTAGGCCACTTAATCGTATTGGATAAACGCCAAACCAATCTAGCGGCTGTAAATACTTCGTTTTTGAAAGAAAAGGTGACTCTCATCGAGTTAACGGATTCGCGAATTTTACTTGCATGTATGCATCCAAATCATCGCGAATTGTTGACTTAACGGCTTCAAGATGTAAAAGATTGAATGACCTGACGATAACAGACGTAAATTTGAATAGGATAATATATCTATTCCTTTATGAATCCTTCACCTTCAGATGCATTATTTTTTTCTTTCGGCTTTCAAATTTTTTCCGACAAAAAATTGAGTCCGCGTCATTTTTTTTTTAGTACTGACGCATTGATTTTACTGTAAGAATTAAGTCCTAATCTATTCTCGTATTGTATCATACGATAGAATACAACATCTGAGAGTTTCAGTGAAATAAAAAATGTTACGATGTTAAAGGAGTTCTTACAGTTAAGGCAAATTGAAAAATTGGTCATGAAACCGTTGTAAAAAATATTACAAAAGCTCTTCAGCTTTCACGTGAACTAGTTATTTAAGAGCATGAAATAGAGAATACATATGACACAAAATCTATAAGACATTAGGACTATCAAGTACCCGAATTATACATTAATACTTTAACTTTAAGTATGAAATCAATTATTCAATTATATAGTAGAACTAAAAAAAGGATAGATAAAAGTGTAAATAATATTACATCTGTATGGCATATGAAATATCCATTAATAACGTTGCTAGTAATTATGCTTGTAAACTATAAGGCATTATTCATATGTGATTAAATATTACATTCTAATGACACAATAACACAATAAGTTTTTTTACAAAAGTAGTTAGCGGTGCACTATGGCGACCCCCACTCCTATCCCCACTCCCATCCCCACTCTTTTCCCCACTCCGCGGCAGGCCGAAATTGTTCGAGCAGCCGCGTGGAGGGTAAGAGGTGTGGGGGGTGGTAGGGGGGATAGAGTTTCTGGAGTCGTCATAGCGCACCGCCGTATATTAAAAAATTGTGGCCAATAATGGACGTGGCCAATAGCTGTATATATAACCAACCACTGTCCGGTGAAGGAAAAGTGTGGCACAGTGACTGGCACACCGTAAAAATTAATTTAATTAAATTAAAAATCATTAAATTTAAAGAATTTTTTATGAAATGAAAAAATTCAAATTTAGAAACAATTTATTTTTAAAAAATAACAATTTAGTTTTAAAAAATTAACTTTACCTTTATTCGTTGCTGCGGAGTCGAAGGCTCTGAACGCACTGAAGGCTCTCGACAGTCTATAATAACCTTATATTCTACACTCCTGTTTTTCGCACTCACTCCTGTTTTTCTCGCGATCACTTTGACGTTAACGCTCGGCGTCCTCGTCACTGCCGTCAGCGTCGTCGTCACTGGCGTCGATTATTTCTTCGACGAAACCCTCATCGATATACCCGCCGTTGTCGAAACCATTATTGTCGTCTGCGTTATACTGTTGGACGACGAGAGCAGCGATATCACGTCGTTCACGATCTAAGAGCTTAATCGCGTATGGCCGATTGCCGCGACGACGAGCGACCACGATGGCCAACAGTCCGTCACCCGCGCACACCTCCTCCACCATCGACTCAACGCCGGCGAAATTGAGATGATCGAGGCCGTACAGGTGGCACTCAATGATTAGGGCAGGCATGGCGGAGCAAAGAGAGTTCGGATGGTATAGATAAAAGAGCTCGAAAAAATCCGAGCGTCCCTCGTCTATCAAAAGTACCTCGGAGTACCCATCCTCCTCGTCGAAATAAACTATTTCGCCGCGCACAGCACTACCGTGACGAACCACAACACATGACATATCGATGCCTAACTCTCCTAAAGTGATTCGCGAGCCCGCACCGTCGATGTTATAATATTGCTGCAGAAGTTTTTGCAGCTGCTCGTACGCACTCTGCATCTCAGCCGAGCGTACTTGCAAACTGTTTGCACACGCGACTTCAATCACAGAGCATAAAAACTCATCGCCCACAATACTGTCTGCGTATCGCTGATACATTTTTTTTTTCGAAAAACTTCGGTGCACTACGATGACACAAAAAATTTTGCCGATTAGAGATGCATGCGACCCGATCTCTGAAGAGTTACTAAAGACACACACGGGATGTTGCATCTGCCAGGCGAGCACAGATCCGTGAATGCACCGTCAGCACATTTTTGCAGCCCTCCTTCCTCACCCCGAGAGCGCAGGTGGAGACACGATGAGCGCGATGGCTCGTGCCGTCGGACGATAGCAACAGATGCACACGTCGCGAGGACACCTGCAAATGCAGCATCAGCAGTGCGCCGTCGACGAAGGTCGCGCGCTCGACGGCACGTGTCCCCAAGCGCGAGCCGCTCGCCCCCTGCGAGCGCGCAGGAAGTCGCGAATGCACCGTCTGCAGTATTGCAGGCGTTCTTTCAGGTTCACGGTCAAGCGTGATGCGATGCATGTGTATAGGTAATGGATGAGTTTAGACTACCGGATGAAGCGTTCATACGAGAACCGGATGAGGCATTCATATGATACCACGGAATCAAACCGTGGGAAAATCTTTTATACGGACCTGTCTATACCCGTATCATATATCTCGCGGAATATCGTGAGAAATTTTATTTGCACGCTCGCGATCACGCGTTATTATAGGTATGAAAAAAAGTGCAAATCAATAAAATTTTGAACATAAGTCTTTATGCTACGGAACCGTCACATATCACTCGGAAATATAGAATTGAGTCAATCGGTCAGTCAGTCATAAGACAACCAACGAGAGATCTACATCGCCGATTGATAATGACAGATTACGCAGTTCGCGCGAGTATTCGCGGTTTATTAAAATTAGTTAAGTTACGCAGTATTCATCTCAGACGCCACTGCAATGATCAGTGGTGCGAGGAGTTACGGAATTTATCGGGCGAGAGACTTTTAACTCGTCTACGATATATTATATGGTGGTCACCTCTACGTGCTATCACCATAGCATATAATAGAGGTATTTTAAACGGACAGTGCGTGGTAATGTGCGTGTTTAAGGAGTTGCAACGCCGCGGCCTAGAAGATGCCCCATGCATCAGGGGACTTGTTACTGAAGCCAGAGGTAGGTGTTTCATGTACAATAGATAAATAGAAAAATCAGCTTTATGAAAAAAAGATTTTTTGCTGAATTGAAAAATTATTCTAATTATGGTAAAATAATAAATCATTTTTTATTAAAAAAAAAAATTTTTTAGTTAATTAAAATTTTATTAATTTTATTAATTTTCATTATTTGATTTTGATTTTAATTTACTTTCAAACAAATATAAAAAAAATGATTTTTAATAAAAATTTTATTAATTTTTAATTGACTCGCCTCGGTGAATAATCGGTGTGCCAATCACTGTGCCCTAAAGCGCACGTCACACAGCGGTTGACCATCCGCACAGTCGTTGGCAACCCGGTTATTGGTCGGGTGCCAATGACTGTGCCATGCGATTATTATTACCGCATAGTTATTGGCCATCCAATCCAGTCGTTGGCCACCCTGTTATTGGCCGGGTGCCAATGACTGTGCCACGCGATTATTATTACCGCGCAGTTATTGGCCATACAATTCAGTCGTTGGCCGCCCTAATTATTGGCCACATTTTTATATACACTCAGCGGTGCGCTATGACCGCTAAACATTCAAAAAGTATACTTTTAACCTCAAAGCAATTTGACTTTTCGGTAAATAATTTAAAAATATAAAATAAAAAAGTCTTGGCGCAGGATTCGAACCCGCGTCTCCTGGCGAACGCCGCTTAAATCAGATTTCACTATATTATACGCGAAATATTCGAAAATTTTTGTTCTTTTTCGAAAATTCTTTGTGCAGCGATTAACGTTTATATTATCACATAATTATAGCCTATCGTGAGCTTATGGATGCAACAAACAAAGAAGAAGAAACTCTCAATGAAGCAACTCGTGCTATTGAGGAGGCGGAGGCGTTGGATCTTCGCATGCAGACAGTCCTCGACGAAGCAACGTGTGCTATAGAAGAAGTGGAGATAGCTCTTCACGCACAGAGAACCGTACATCGTAAGTATGCAAAAAAATTATTCGCATCTGAGATGGGGACATTACATTAAAAAAAAATTGCAGGTCCGCTGTCAGGGAATGGCGTCGATATTGCTCGTACTGTGGACGTGATAGAACAGCCACAGCAAATACAAGATATCCCGTTAAACCGTAAGTGTTCGACAATAGATATAATTTGTACCACACAAAACGGCTATTTATACTGATAGTTTTTATTTTTTCAGCACCGGTAATAGGGAATTGCGAAGTAGCCGATTCGACGATAACGCTTTCTAGCGTAACCGACGACGAGCCTCAGACTGGCTCTATAGCAGATGATGGGGAGGAGACTGTGTCGGGATCATCAGGTCTAGAGGGTACCCCCGAGGAGACCGTGCCGGGATTGTCTAATAACATCGCTGATGAATCATTAGAAGCCAGTCAGTCCGCGAGCGTGGAACTACAACAGGTTATAGATCTTCCCGAAAATCAACTAGGCCTCCATGGAGGGTTGTGGCCGATTGAAGGAGAAGAAGAGGAGCAATATTTTCAGAGAATCGGTTGCTGGATTCAGCAACTCCCGGATGATAACTCAGGTAATCATTTTTTACTCTGATCCTAAGATTTTAAAAAGTAAGTAGAGTATTTTTTGTGATACAGGGACTTCAGCAACCCGCTTTATAAAGATAATTTATCCTAAAAGAAGATACTTTATAAACGTATCAGATCTCAATCGAGGTACTACTGACAACTATCTCTAATTTTCAATAGCGTTTTACCTCGACAAATTCCAGATGCTCATATGTGTTTTCTTTTTGCAGAAACGCAGGTAGGAGACGGAAGACCACGAAATGCTGCTAGGAATGAGCCGTTTGGAGACGTACAACCACCCGGGGACCGCTTAGAAATACTTCAAAATATCTCACGTCATTTTAGACGCTTTAAGCTTAGGGGTCGCGAACTGACAATACGTGTTCGCCAACCACCCTCAGGAATAAACGTTATGGACTGGCTTCAAGGAGCGTTTCGCGATCTATTGACACAAATAACGACCAATTGTGAGGGTGGCGATTATGCAGGCATTTCGTTCACATCAAGCAGCCTGACGCAGGGGCCTGCATGGCTTTCTTTCCGGCCTGTTCGGGACTATACGTTCAAAGACATATGGGGGTTAATAGCTAGCGTCGCTCAAAGCGCAGCATCTATGAATATCGATGATACGTGTAATATTAAAGCGTGCATTGTCAAGGGTGTCGAGGGTAGGGGTAGAAAAGGTCTTACGTACGAGGGTATCGCGAAAAAATCTATTCTAACGATCCGGAACGACGATCGGTTGTGTTTGCCTCGCTCATTAGTAGCAGCTCTAGTATACGCTGAACGTGGTGAGATACGATCAGGAGATTTACACTCCGAGTGGCAGCGCATTAGGCAGGCAAACGGTTCATTACAAAGAGAGAGAGCGCTCGAACTTACCAGAGCTGCAAATGTCAATATACCGAGAGACGGATGCGGCGTTCATGAGATCGCGCTCTACCAAGATCATCTGGCACAGGACGGCATAGCGATTGTAGTTTTTGAGTTTCTGACTTTAGGCCGTGGGTAAGAAAACAGCTCTATTCAATGGCACACAAAAAGTTTTAGAGTCTGCAGGAGAAATTCGGCATACTCTGTACATCTTATATTACGAACGCTCGCATCATTTCGAGCCAATTCTCAATCTCAGGGCAGCCGTCGGTAGCTCGGGGTTTTGCACCGTTTGCAACACATTATATCGCGTGTTTAATCATCGATGCTCGAAAGCACAATGTTCGCGGTGCGGAGCAACACCACCATGTGACGCCAGTTCAAGCGAGGCAATCAGGTGTGTTGCATGCAATCGCGACTTTTTCGGAGAGCAATGCTTACGAAATCATAGAACGGGTAATGTAAATATGAACGGAGGCCTCGGTAGAAAGCCTTCTGTTTGTGAATCCCTTCATCGCTGTCGCAAGTGCTTCCAGACAGTAAGACCTTTGGAAAAAAAGGAAGCATGTATGCGGCATAGGCTTCTGCAAAATATGTAGAATGGTGCAGCCGTTTAATCATCTGTGTTTTATCCAACCAATACGGGGCGGCTCTACAGATTCGAAAAATATCTTTATTTTCTATGATTTTGAAACGCAGCAGTGCACATCTGTGAAAGGCGACGTGAGCACATTCGTTCACGAACCGAGTCTCTGTGTTGCTCAACGCGATTGTTCAATGTGTTGTAACAATGATTCTATAGCCGATCCGTGCGAACATTGCGGCATCCACGAATTCGTATTCAAACATAATCCCGTGGGTCAGCTTGTGGAGTTGGCTATGCAGACTGTAGGGGGGTTTTCGCGCACGATTGTAATCGCTCATAACGCAGGAGGGTTTGACGCGCAATTCATTCTACGCTATCTAATTGAGGAGAAAAAAACGCGACTTCCCTCGCTGATAATGAATGGCACGAAGATTATTACAATGAGGCTTGGACAATTAGTGTTTCTTGACAGCTTGCACTACTTTCATATGCCTTTGAGCGCGCTACCCAAGGCCTTTGGGCTAACAGGTACGATTGTGAAAGGAACTTTCCCACATCTGTTCAATATTCCGGAAAATCAAAATTATGTGGGACCCCTGCCTCCTCTAGAGTTTTATTCTCCCGACACCATGCGTACAGCGGAGCGCGAGAAATTACTTGCATGGCATCGCGAGCTGCAAGACGCCAATTATCTGTTCGATTTTGCGAAAGAAATTGTCAGCTACTGTTCGATGGATGTTACTATATTGAGACGCGCGTGTATGGCTTTTCGTGATATGTTCATAACCAGTGGCGGTGTTTGCCCTTTCAACGAGAGCACGACGATAGCATCAGCCTGTTTTCGTATTTTTCGAAAAAAATTTCTGAACAACGACACGATCGGTATTATTCCGACAACCGGGTACAGATGGGCTCACAATCAATCACAAAAAGCAGTGTCATGGCTCGTGTGGATGGAGCACTCGCTCGGTCATAATATTATTCACGCAGGCCGGTCGCGCGAATTTAAACTACCGCAGAATCTATTGGTAGACGGCACTACGAGACCCCTGACAATGCACATGTATTACAGTTCCACGGCTGCTACTGGCACGGGTGTCAGCGCTGTTTCCTCGTGAATAGGCATCGTCGGCAAAGCGACGGAGTGTCAATGGCCGAGCGTCTAGAAAAAACTATCGTAATAAGTAATAGAATCCGAGCGTCTGGTTACATGCTAACGGAAATTTGGGAATGCGAATTTGACGGTATGTTAAAACAAAATGAGGAAATGCACGCATTCGTGGAGAATCACGCTTTAGTTACACCACAGCCCCTCAACCCTCGCGATGCGTTCTTCGGTGGCCGTACAGAAAATATGGTAACGCTCTACGACATAAAAGATACAGAGCAGATAAGATACGTGGACGTTTGCTCGTTATACCCATACATTTGTAAGTATGGTAAATACCCCGTAGGCCATCCGAAAGTTTATGTGGGTGATGAATGTATGGAGCTGACGGGTCCTGATAACACTGATCTCACGCGTATCGAAGGGCTTGTGAAATGTACTGTATTGCCGCCGAGGAATCTTTATCACCCTGTACTGCCAGTGCGTATGCATCATCGTCTGTTATTCGCTCTGTGTCGTAGTTGTAGCGAGGCTATGAGTCTGGTAGAGTGTACACACGACGATCCTGCAGAGAGGGTATTCGAGGGTCCGTGGGTGGTCGACGAATTGCGAAAAGCTGTGTCGTGTGGGTACGAAATCACGTGCATCTCTGAAATCTGGCAATACGAGATAATACAATATAATAGAGATACGAGGGAGGGGGGCCTTTTTGTAGAGTACATTAACACGTTTTTAAAAATCAAACAAGAAGCCAGCGGATGGCCCGAAAGCAATATGGAGGAGGACTTTGTCGCACAAGAACGGTATCTCACTGATTTCGAGCAGTCTGAAGGTATTAAGCTGGATCGTGGGTCTATAGCGAAAAATCCGGGGTTACGATCAGTGGCTAAGCTCTGCCTGAATTCATTTTGGGGAAAGTTTGGGCAGCGGGAAAATCTACCGCAGACTGTGATAGTTTCAACGCGTGAAAAACTCATGGAGTTGTTGACGAATCCCGAATACGAGATCACGGGTATTCTCCCTGTAAATAATCAAATACTATATGTGAATTATATTAAAAGTGACGATGCTGTGATACCTTCCGGTATAGCGAACACTGTTGTCGCGGCGTATACGACAGCTCAGGCCCGCTTAAAGCTGTACAGTTACCTCGAGCGCTTGGGTCGTCGTGCATTGTACTGTGATACGGACTCTAATTTACGTGACAAAGAATGAGCCGGGCGTATACGAACCGCCTATTGGTCAGCTTTTAGGAGATTTAACCGATGAGCTGAGTTCTTACGGCTCCGGTAGCTATATCAAGTCGTTTATTTCGGGTGGCCCTAAATTTTACTCGTTCATAGTACGTACTTCTGACGGTACGGAGAGCGAGGTTTGTAAAGTCAAAGGCATAACACTAAATTTTGCAAATAACTCACTGATCAATTATCAGTCGATACGTTCCTTTGTAATGGGCGAGAGAGAAGAACCAATTGTACTGCACTACAATGCGATTAGGCGTACGGCGTTTCATCACGTGGTCACACGGCCGGAAATAAAATCTTGTAAACCATCGAGCGTCAAGCGAAGACGCGACGGCGAATACGGCTCTCTACCTTATGGCTACAAAAGTGAAAAATATTTTATCTTCATGTAAAAAAATTATATAACTGGGTAATAAAGGCTTTATCATCAACAGCAGTATCGAAATTTGATTCAATCATCGATATGGACGTGAGGTGGAAACATCCCTGGACGGCTATGGTTTGTGGTCCGACCGGCTGCGGTAAAACATATTTTGTGAAACAGTTTTTAAAAATCATTTCGCGTATGAACAGCGGGCCGTTCGAGAGAATTATTTTCTACTATTCCGAATGGCAGCCAGCATACGCCGAGTATGGAGCATCGATCGAATTTCATGAAGGTTTGCCGCAATCTGCTGATTACGCGAATGATCCGCGTGCCAAGCTCATAGTTATCGACGATTTAATGCGTGAGGCATCGAACAACAGTGTTATTGACTTATTCACCAAAGGCAGTCATCATAAAAATTTGAGCGTTATTTTCATAACGCAAAACCTATTCCACCAAGGTCACGGCCAACGAGATATCTCACTGAACGCTAATTATATCGTTGTCTTTAAAAACCCTCGTGATCGCGCTCAAATACAGCACCTGGCGCGTCAGGTATATCCGGAAAATCCCCGTTTTTTGCAAGAGGTTTATCATGACGCGACGTCGAAGCCACACGGTTATTTGTTGCTGGATTTGAAACAAGCAACACCTGATAATTGTAGATTTCGCACCTGCATCTTTCCCGACGAGCCCCATCATTTTGTGTACGTGCCGCGAAAGAAATAAAAAGCAGCTGTACTTCCGGGGAGCTACCAGTTTTGCGTTTATGATGACGAATAACGGATCGCTACGCTATAAAAAGAACGTTGCGATATCGACTGCCCTTCGGTATTCCAGCAAGGAACAATGTAAACCAGATTCAAACGTTAATCGCTGTATTGTCGATTGCGTAATTGCGTAATATTGGAAAAAGTGTACTTTGACCCTTCCCACGAAGCATCATTTTCGGGCGGTGCCAAATTACTGCACGCGGCTCGGAAGAAAAAAATCTCCGGCAAAAAGACACTACAGTGGCTTGAGTCTCAGGATGCTTACACAAAGCACAGACCTGTGAGGCGCCACTTCCCTCGGCGTTTTTACAATGTGCGCAACATTGACGATGTTTGGGAGGCTGATCTTGTAGATCTTCGCTCTATCAAGGATTACAACGATGGTTACGTTTATCTTCTCGTAGTCATAGATGTTCTTAGTAAATACGCATGGGTGGAGCCTCTACACGATAAGACAGCTACGACTGTGACTAAAGCATTTACACGTATATTATCACAAAAGTCAGTAATGGTAGATCACCGATTTGTCTCCAGTCGGATAGAGGTAAGGAGTTTATAGGTTCCGCATTCCAGGCTTTCTTGAAGAAGAAGAACATTCAGTTTCGCGCTGCAAGAAACCCCGATATAAAAGCCGCTGTCGTGGAGCGATTTAATAGAACTCTAAAAGAAAGAATGTGGCGGTATTTCACGTACTCTAGAGAGAAACGTTACATTGACGTTCTGCAAGATATCGTCTCGGCATACAATCATGCGCAACATAGCAGTATAAAAATGGCTCCAGCCTCTGTGACGCTTGCTACAGCCGCTAGGGCTCGGGCTAATCTGGCAGAACGATACAAGGAGCCGGAACATCCCAGACCTCCTAAATACAGTGTAGGTGATATTGTACGCATCAGTAGTGCAAAGGCAGCCTTTGCAAAAGGTTACGAGAGTGGCTGGAGCAGCGAACTATTTAAAATACACCGTGTATCATACACCAGACACCCTGTGGTATACATCTTGCGTGATCTTCAGGACGAGGATATCGACGGTATCTTTTACGAGTCTGAATTATCGAGAGTGCGAACGACCGCCGCTCAGTCCAAGAAAAATAAGAAAGGAAAATCAAAATGAAAGACGAATTTTATATGGTTTTACCTAGCAACACCAGTATGGGATATTACCCTGATAATAAGACAACGCGATACACTACGCATTTACCGCAGTGCTTAACTTTGCACGGTGGCTGGACTGTTTCTTTAGCTGAAATACAAATACCCCTGACGATGATGCATGTACCACCTGAGGGTGAGCAGAATTTTATCAGCTTTATAACTAATGCGGTGACGCCTGGCACGGGTGTTGACACTGACTATAAAGAAGATCGAGTCTCCATACCGCCAGGTGTGTACCGTAGTGTAGATGAATTACTCGAAACAATTAACGATATACCGCGTGTGTCAGGCCACTTGAAGTTTCAATGTGGGCGCAATGGATACGTGACAGTAACCCGCATTTGCAATAGGTGTACGAATTTGAAACACTCTTTCTTTTTTTCCGACGTATTGAACAAGATTTTAGGATTCTCCCATAACCATGGTGTCCCGCGTAGAAAAGATTAGTATTGCCGAGATTCTCACCGAGAATCTCACTGAGAGTCAAGCATGAGCGCCGAACCAAGATTCTCTCCGAGATTCTTTCCGAGATTCTCCAAAAAAAAAAGTTCCGGGAATCCGTTGGAAATCTCTCCGAGATTCTTTCCGAGATTCTCCAAAAAAAAAAAAAAAAAAAACAAAGTTCCGGGAATCCGTTGGAAATCTCTCCGAGATTCTTTCCGAGATTCTCAAAAAAAAAAAACAAAGTTCCGGGAATCCGTTGGAAATCTCTCCGAGATTCTTTCCGAGATTCTCAAAAAAAAAAAAACAAAGTTCCGGGAATCCGTTGGAAATCTCTCCGAGATTCTTTCCGAGATTCTCCAAAAAAAAAAAAAAACAAAGTTCCGGGAATCCGTTGGAAATCTCTCCGAGATTATTTCCGAGATTCTCAAAAAAAAAAAAAAAAGTTTCGGAAATCCGTTGGAAATCTCTCCGAGATTCTTTAAAAAGAAGTTACGGGAAGAAAAAAGTTCCCCGAGAAAAACCGTATTGCAAGCAGTGTATAGACGCGCGATACTAGCTTGATCGCGCTTGCAACAAAGCAGCACTCAACGATGAAGTTACATCGAAATTTTATGACCCTATACCCGTACTTTTCTCACGGAATCTGGAAAGTAAGGTCAAAAGAAAAGTTTCATCGGAAGCCGAGATGATATCCGTTTCCCATGAGACTTTTCTTTTGAGCGTACATACGAGAACCTGTGAGAAAAGTTGATTACAGTTTTTATTACCGACCGCGGTATTGCACATGCTATTAAATCTAATTCCGAATTTATCGATAAATTGCCCCCGACGATTTCCATACGGCGAGTCTCAACATCCTCTGGAAAGTTGTTCGTGTTAGTCCACTCCAAACTCGTCCCGGTTTAGTGCATAGCAGACAACGGGAGTTTTATCGGCGAGCTACATGGCGAAGGACAATGTTGTAATTACTTGAATCGTCATCGAGGGACTTAGCATTGTCGCTGCTATCACCGAATGTCGTGCTATTCTCTCTGAAAAGTTTTCGCCGATCCGGCGTCGTGATCCGGCGAAACAATAGCCGGCGGGTAGGAAGTTCGCTGAGCGGGATGCCTTTGCCGTGGACCACCCACAGGTCGCAAATCGAATTGCACGAGGAGCCGGCTTGCCGTCACTTGTGCTAAATCTCATAATCCGATGTAGCATTTGCCCGAAATTGTAATCTCCCAAATGACTAGAATACAGAATGTTCAAAATTCCGAAATATTACTTTGCCGACTCGTCATAATCCCGACGGCTTAAAATACCGAAACATCTATTGCCCGAGGTCCATTCACCCGACGTCTCATTTGCCCAAAAGTCTGTTTTACCATCATAGAGCTCATGGTTACCGACGTACGCTACAGAGGCGGATGATAAATTGGCATCCTACAATAAAAACCTACAGTCGCCTCGCCAAGAGATCATCCAAACCTTGCACTGACACCGAGACTCAATCGTCGATTCCCCTCGCTGATAATACTTATGATCGGTCCTGAGTCGCACCGGGGGGGGGGGGGGGGGGACGGTCGCACAGCTTGAACATTTATCTGTGATCCGTTTACTTCCGGTTGTTTTCGACTGAGACAGTTTGGCAATCTGAGTTTCACTGAACGATTACTTTGAGGTTGCCTTCCAGTAACTTTTAGCGAAAAAGCAACCAGCTGTTTCATTGCTTTGCGCTTACAGTAGAACCTCGATTACCCGAACCTCCATTTAACCAAACTGCGAGTTGCTTTATCCGAATTTCTATTATCCGAACCATAGTGCAAATTTCGTGTCCCTGAAATTATCTCGACTGCATCAAATTTCATCGCTGGCAAATCTGTGTCAATGCACTGGTATTGAGGGAAAAATAGATTGCTTGTAGAATTTTATTTTTCAAGTGAAATACCCCGAGCGAAGTTTATGCGATGTAAAACACAGTCGTTATAACTTGATGAAATTTAGTCTCATGCAGATATCTTTATAGGGTCATAAAATTTCGATGTAACTTCATCGTTGAGTGCTGCTTTGTTGCAAGCGCGATCAAGCTAGTATCGCACGTCTATACACCGCTTGCAATACGGTTTTTCTCGGGGAACTTTTTTCTTCCCGTAACTTTTTTTAAAGAATCTCGGAGAGATGTCCAACGAATTTCCGAAACTTTTTTTTTTGGAGAATCTCGGAAAGAATCTCGGAGAGATTTCCAACGGATTCCCGGAACTTTGTTTTTTTTTTTTTGAGAATCTCGGAAAGAATCTCAGAGAGATTTCCAACGGATTCCCGGAACTTTTTTTTTTTTTGGAGAATCTCGGAAAGAATCTCGGAGAGATTTCCAACGGATTCCCGGAACTTTGTTTTTTTTTTTTGGAGAATCTCGGAATGAATCTCGGAGAGATTTTCAACGGATTCTCGGATTTTTTTTTTTTTTTGAGAATCTCGGAAAGAATCTCGTAGAGATTTCCAACGGATTCCCGGAACTTTTTTTTTTTTTGAGAATCTCGGAAAGAATCTCGGAGAGATTTCCAACGGATTCCCGGAACTTTTTTTTTTTTGACAATCTCGGAAAGAATCTCTGAGAGATTTCCAACGGATTCCCGGAACTTTTTTTTTTTGAGAATCTCGGTAAAAATCTCGGAGAGAATCTTGGTTCGGCGCTCATGCTTGACTCTCAGTAAGATTCTCGGTGAGATTCTTGGCGAGATTCTCGGCGAGATTCTTGCCGAGAATCTCGGCAATACCAATCTTTTCTACGCGGGGTCGTCGTTCGAAGTGACGCGAAGTACATTGACCAGCGGCCGGCCGGTCTAACGAACGGGCTTCCTAATACGCTCTTCGTTTATATCGATATCTGCGAACCATCCATCACCGGAGATGTGCACACACCTCTGCTGCGAGTCGTTCCGACCGCCGTCACGGATAATTACAATTACGGGTCTGTGAACGATAACTATCGATATAAGGGATGAGTTTTGTGAACCGATACCATTTGAGTACGGGACGTTGACGGTGACATTACACTTTCGGCGCGTAGATTGACCCGCGAAATGGATTATTACGATGCATACGTTGACCCCCAGACGGGCGGAGGTGGGAGGACGGGTTATGGCGGTATCAGTCATGTCTACATTGGGTCGCCGAACCAACGAGGTCACGGTATTGGTAGCTTCCTCGGAGGTCTCTTTCGCCGTATCATACCGCTCTTGAAACAAGGAGCTCGAACCGTAGGCAAAGAAGCGCTACGTTCTGGTATTAATGCAGCCAATGACATATTGGATAGGGGTGTTCATCCACGAGAGGCCTTTAAAACACGCATGCGTGAATCGGCCACAAGTCTAAAGCGAAAAGCCGAGGAAAAAATTAATAACCTTATGCAAGGTTCAGGCTATAAAGTGGCTAAAGTTAACAAACTGCTGCATTCGATTGGCGGTAGCGCAACACGTCGTGTCGGTGTGAAAAAAAGAAAGAATCCGTTAACGTCGAGAAAACGTTCTGCGCACGTGACGAAGAGGAGAGCAACGAAAAGGACAGCGAGAAGACGGAAGACAAAGACGAGTGACAAGAAGACGAAGAGGAGGAAAAAACCGAGGACTGTATCTGATATTTTTACCTAGACAGACAGGATTGAGGAAAAATGGCGTTCTTACACGCTCATTCGTGTGAGTGTCTAAAGTCGGAGCTTGAGCTATTTACGTTGCCACCCACCCAAACCACGATTGAGGGAACACAATGGGTGTACTATAAGCCAATTTCATCGCTGACAGATAACTCGCCTATCGAATTTGTAGTGCCTGGCCAAGGCGATGAGTACATTGATCTTGCGCATACTATGCTGAGTATGCGCGTTGAAATAATACCACCTCGGAAGCCTAAAGAGGGCGATGCACCTAAGGCTGGTCCCGTTAATAATTTACTGCATTCAATGTTCAATCAGATTGACGTATTCTTGAATCAGAAACTTGTATCACCGCCCAATAACGCTTACGCATACAGAGCATACATGGAAACACTCTTGAATTATGGAGATGACGCGAAGGCCTCTCATCTCACAAGTGTTCTCTGGTATAACGATTCGCACGGAGGAATGGATGATGTGGGTGATGGTAATAAAGGCCTAGTTATGCGAAGAGGTCTTATGAATGCTAGTGCCAATCAGATTGATCTCCTTGGACACCTTCACTGCGACATCTTCAATCAGGAGAGATTTTTGATAAATGGCGTTGAGATGCGTATACGTCTAGTGCGCACCAACGATGCTTTCTGCCTTATGAGCTCTTCGAAAGACTGCAGCATGAAGATTGTCGAAGCATCGCTCCTTGTACGCCGTGCCAAGATAGCGTCCGGTATACTCCTAGCCCACGCAAGGGCTCTCTCCAAAACTACGGCCAAGTATCCAATGACTCGTGTGGAGGTTAAAGCAGTATCACTGCATGCGGGCGTTCACGGCGATACTCTGGATAATATCATACTAGGACAACTGCCTAAGCGTATAATTATCGGGTTTGTCGATAATAGAGCCTTTAATGGTGATCGAGCGCTGAACCCCTTTAACTTTCGAAATTATCAAATAAATTATCTTTCTTTGTATGCTGACGGTGTGCAGATACCGTCAAAGCCTCTGCAGCCCGACTTTGGTGTGAGAGAGCAATACGTGGATGCATATCACACATTATTCTCCGGCACGGGTATTCACTTTCTCAACCAGGGTAATTATATTTCACGTACGACTTACCCTAATGGTTATTGTCTATTTGCATTTGATCTAACACCCGATCTTTCGGCTAATAGTAATACTCATTGGAATTTGGTGAAACACGGCAGTGTCAGAATAGAGGTCCGTTTCGAAGAAGCTCTAAATTCAACGGTTAACTGTATTGTGTATGCAGAATATGATAATGTGTTGGAGATTGACTCGTCCCGACAAGTGATTGTAGATTTCAGCGGATAGTGAACTATTTCGGCTGAGCCTTCAGTATTCTCCGAGAACTCGAGGCGACAGGCCGCATCATGGCTGTTGTAATTGATATACAGAGTCTAAAGGATAAATTCAATCATTTTACACCGAAAGAAGTGGCTGTCACCTCGGTGCATTCAACATACTTTGGTCACTGGATAGTAAAACAGCCCTATGCCCATGACGACCTATCACCTGCTATAAAAAGGCAAAATACGTGGCTGCAGAGCAACCATCACGGTATTGCATGGTCTGAAGGCGATACATCTGTGCAAGCGATCGAGCTTATTCTGAAGAAAATTGCTTCAGAAGTTGATCGAATATTCACCAGAGGCTCCGACAAAGCATCATACCTGGCAAGACTCACAGGGTGTTTTATCATAAATTTGGAAGAAGACGACGAATTACCATCATTCCATAGCCTACCGACGGGTAATACACGCTGTATATATCACGGACTGTTGCGCAAAAACCACACATATAAGTGTGCTCTAGACAACGCAACAAAGATCAAAGCGTGGCTCTGTCATAGTGATCGCTTCGATTCTTTGTGGGAATATCGCACTACTACTAGCTGGAGGGTTGGCTTGTCAGAGTGTGCTACTGAAGAAAAACCCTCTGCTGCTTCTGCTGTCCGCTGTTATGAACAGCCTTCAAATTTTACAGTCTCTCCGGAACATAAAGGATCATACAGTAGGCGTGTATCCGGCAGATCGTATCCCGAAGGTGTGGACGAAACCGACAGCCATCGTTGTTCATACCGATGGACACAAGCTACCCGGGACCCACTGGGTCGCCATGTACGTCGATCGAAATGGTCATGGATGGTTCTTCGACAGCTACGATCGCCCGCCAATCATCCTACAGCACCTCATACGGCTCCGAAGAAACTGCAAATTCTTCCGATGCAAGACTATTCAACTTCAAGGTCCGGATTCGCAATGCTGCGGACAGTATTGCGTTATGTTCCTTCATTATACGTGTACTGGCCTCGGCATTAATAAGTTCAGAAACTTATTTTCAAATAATTTGTCAAGAAACGATTCCATAGTCTATGATTATTATAATGCATTCATCAATAATCGCGAATTTAAGTCGCAGGGTAAAACTTTCAGTATGGGGGCTGCCGTAGGTGGCGGCTACAAAATAAATAGCTTTAGTGATAAGTGTTTGCATTGCATACAGGGCTGTTGGCCCCGTGCTCGAGTATTGTGAATATTATGCTTATAAAATAAAAATAAAAAATAAAAAATTCTGTTTTCTCTACCCACTCAGTTTCCCCGATACTACACAAAAAATTTATTTCAGCAGATATTATATTCCTTCTTGGAATCGGTTTTCGGGCTGCTAAAAAAACTGATTTCAACAGATATTATATTTCTTCTTGGAATTCTTGGAATCGGTTTTCGGGCTGCTAAAAAAGCTGATTTCAACAGATATTATATTTCTTCTTGGAATCGGATCTGTATCCCGATATCACAAAAGACACACGCAACCAGAGACCTTTTCGAGTTGCTGAAAAAGCTGATTTCAGCAGATATTATATTTCTTTTTGGGCTCGATGTGAGAAAGCGTCATGAATCGCGAATTACCTGCGGGGGAAGCAGAAACAGTGCTCATTCCCGAACAGACCAGTGACCAGACATCAGTCGTTACCGAGCAGCGAAAGAAGTCTCGTGCAAACTATCTGTCTCCGTTGACGTTACTGCAAAGGAAACGAATCGAGCTAAAAGTGCACATAGAAAGACACTTGCGCGATATTGCAAAATTAAAATCACTGATACGTGTGATACGACGGCTAGAAGAACGCAATCTCCATCTGTTTCCATTGCCGTTAATGCAAAGGAAACGAATCGAGCTAAAAGTGCGCATAGAAAGACACTTGCACGATATTGCAAAATTAAAATCAGTGATACGTGCAAGATCAGAGTTTCCACGTGTGATCCGACGGCTAGAAGAACTCAATCTCCATAATGGATCTTACGCAAATCAACAAAGTGGGCATGCTTGCGTCGTTTCTGCCAATCAAAAAACTATCCGAGTTGGCTCTCGAGAGAAACTACGGCGTCACTGACATAAGGTGTGTAAAAACATCATTCGGCCCGAGGATTACCATCGACATTGAGGAAACATTTACTTGCTACCTCCCAGCGAGATTCGCCAAGGCCTTCGAGGATGACGCCAATCTGCTGCACCAGATGACTGCTGCTGCGCATGAGAAAAAACTGCTCATGCAGTACTACGGGACAAGGTATAATAACCTGGAGTTCAAGCCCGTCCGCCCAACGGAGAGCTCATAGTTATTGAGTATGAACTGCTGTGGTCAATCTTATTCTTGGGAGTTGGATAATTCAACAGTACCGTGAGAAGAAGAAGACGTTGCTCCAGTCATAGCCAACAACATCCATAATAGTTAAAATATATTATCGTGCTTGGCTCATGTACAAATAAATAACAGATTATCGAATTGATTTATTTCTTCTTTTATACGATGCAAAATATACTCTCAACGCCTGTCCCCTCTAACCGCCTAAAAATGTACACGTAGCAATATTTTAATCATAAACTTGGAGGGGATAGTCCATCATCCCGTCACCGGCGGTAGCAAAAGTGTACTCTTGGCACAGTTGCGTTCACGTTGTCGCAGAATGAACGGTTACTCGGAGGCGGTACAGAAAGTGATACAAATAATCACGATTTGCATCGTTGAAAAATTATATCAGGAATTGGAGGAGGTGCAAACAGCGGTGGATGGAGAACGTTGGTCGCAACGCTGCACAGCAGGCGTTTCGATAATAAATTCCTATCTGGAATATCTGGATCCTTCGACGGTGTTTTATCAGGGAATAAGTGTACGGGTGGAATATTTGGAGGCTGTCCAGTTCCAGTTAGAATAAAAAATGAAGAGGTGCATCCGGTTTCAATCTGCACGTGCAATATTGCTGACGATTGCTTAGAATAAAAAATGAAGAGGCGCATCCGGTTTCAATCTGCACGTGCAATATTGCTGACGATTGCTGCTGTGTGATAACAACTTCAGCGCAGCTCAGTCTTCTGCCGTCTGTTGAGAGCGTAAAACGTGTTCGTGGATTTCAACGACAATATGCACTGTCCACATCGGGTGTTTGATGTACCCGGTACAGATCTGATGTTTGATATTCTGTATTTAAAAGATAAGAATGGTGAATTATTGCCGAAAGAGGTGTGTGTGGGTTCGGTGGATAAACCACAGCGTCGAATGTTGTGGATAGTCTCTCCACCTTATATCATCGAGGAATTGCCGCCCCGGATACGAAGAAGAAATAATTGGCTGACTAAGTACATCCACGGTATACACTGGCTGGGTGGTTGGCTGTATGGGGACGGCATCACGCTCGCTGAACTGTATCAAGAATTACGCGAAATTGCGAAAAGTGTTGGCGAACAATCTCGACTGTACGCGGTAAGTGAGTCGACTGTACAAATCTTAGAACAGGCCACAGGACGCAAATTCATAAACTTGAGCGAACGCGCCGATTGTCCATCACTCGATGTTCCGCCGTCGAAGAGAGCAAAAGTGTGTCCGTGGCATAGTTCCCTAGAGACGGAGGACAGAGGCGCTCAGTGTGCTCTACGGAACGTTAAAAAACTCCAGCGTTACCTTAACGAGGTCCCACTTCGAAGATCTTCTTCTTTTCGTTAACCCGTAAAGTGAATTATGTATTTGAAAAAATTGTCGAAGCTCAATGACACCGGTCGCGTGCCGTCCCACCTAACATATAAAAGGATTGCAGAACTGGAACTTCAGAAGATATATAGAATCTCAAGAATGAGGATGGTCAACACCAAACACGGGAGACAAGTGATTGCCAATATAGGGCTGGATTTCAGTGTCTTCATGCCCCTAAGGGTTAGTTTCTTTCTGAACCATAATGACGAAGTGTTCGACGAAATAGCAGAACTTTGTGAAAAAAAGAGTGTAGGGCTGCGATATTTGGGTACCGTATATAATCGTGTTGAATTCATCGATCTAAACTGTACATGAAACCTAGCTTTAAGAAATATGTAACTCTGCATAATAATAATAATAAAAAAAAGCGGTGCACTATGGCGACAGCTCACACGCACACCCTCTCACTCTCACACGCACAACCTCCAACACTCTGTGCTGGAGGAGTAGGGGTAAGAGTGGGACTGCTGCGGAACCTATCCCCACTCTTACCCCCCCACCATCACCCCGAACTACGCTCTCAGCGCGGCTCGAGGAGTGGGGATAGGAGTGGGGATAGGAGTGGGGGTCGCCATAGTGCACCGCTAACTACTTACAAATTCACTTGAATCTTTCCTACCTGGTTTGTATTCCCAACTCCGCCAGGAGCACATCTGATGCTCTCCAATATGCATGATGCTCCAATATTTCATGTTAGTTTATCTTTACTATGTAGTGGTATTGCCGGTTACAACTTACTTTAAATATACCCTGGAAATCCGCGAACACTAGCGGCCAGATGCTGGATAATTTTATGTCTTTCATGAAGTTCACTGACGATGTATACACATTATAATTTCATTTGGTGAATGGAATGATCTTATTTTCATATTCTCAATTTATTAATGAGAAACTTAAATATTATTATTCTTCAGGAAAATTTCTAAGAAGTTACACGGATAATTATTTATATACAATATATTGTATATATATATTGTGATGATACTTTACTTTCTCCAATCTGAAAATCGGGGCAATCCGGGAAATTTAGGGCGGGGGAAAAGGGGGAAATAACACACCAAAGTTTTCTGTAGAAAACGTGGAAAAATAACTTTTAATGATAACTTTGTTCAGTGAATCGTAAACAACAAAATAAAATAAACAATCTCAATAATAATCCAGAGGAAAGAAAAGGGTTCGCAATAACAATTATAATAACCAGTAGAAAATAATAACTGAAGGGCAAAGAATTTGAAAATAGAAAAAAAGAAAATAATCGATACGCAGGGAAAATAAGAAAGTCGAAAGATAATTAACACGCGGGGAAAAATATAAAAGTCGAAAAATAAGTAATACGCGAAAAAAACAAAAAAGTCGAAAACTAATTAATAACTTACGGAAATAATAGCACTTATAATAATCGCCGAGACGGCAATTCGCATGGGTCAATCGTAGGGAGGAGGGGAGGGCTGGCTGGTGAATATTCTACACAATACTGGTGGTAATTTGTTAAACTCAGAAAAATATCACGAAGAGAAAATGAACCAAAATGTTATCTGTTTTTATTGGGCGCCAGCTACTTTCACGGTGTAGCACCGTTATTCTCGATTTATAAATCAGACACAACAAAAGAAAAAGAAAGAAGAAACATCTATTGTCCTTCACGGCACTCGGCTAGCGGGAATGGGGGAGGGCGGGGGCATGAGACTTCTTAGGCCGCAGGCACTGTCCAGGGCTTCTTTACAATATTACCTCGGCACACAAAAAGGGTAGAGATTTCAATACTGACAAACTATGCAAAAATTCGTAACTTATGAGTCTCGGGGAAATTGGGGATAATAATCTTAACGATCGCGCGCTGTAAAGTTCCACGATCGCCACCACTCACGCGCACGTGTTAAATTCGGAACAAAGAAATTGTCGGCGCACGTGGCGGCCGATAATCGACGGTCAAAAATTATACAATCAAAATCGCTTAAAATTACAAAAGGGGGGTGACGGGCAAATTTTCAGGGGATCGGGAACGTGGGACAATCAATCAGGTATAAATGGGGGATGGGAAACTTAAACTGTACTCACTCAACCACTCTTTATCAGTCTCTATCGGTTACAATATCTCTCCAATAGTCCGTTCAACCAAATCCTCTCGACAAAATCCGTTCGATATTCCGTGACTCGCCGAGTCGTTATAAATGTCAATATTCGGTCCAATCGTGTCCTTGGACGCACAGAGTAGTCATAATCGGGTCAAATATCTCTCCAAGAAGGAGTCTGGTCTGGGGTGGGGGGGGAATATCGTACTAATTAACTTAATTTTGCTCGTTCCTGTCACACACTCGCTCTCTCACACGCCGTGGCCCGAAGTGACGATGGCCTCGCCGCTTCCGGCTTCTTCTCCGACCTTAGGGTCGATCTTGCAGGTGGCGATTCGTCTGGCGTAAATCGATTGGTCGATCTCGGGACTAGCTGGAGGTGGGCGTTGTAATTGGCTGCGGCCGATGCGAATATTCGTCGCGACGGAAGACCTGTCGCGACGCTTGGCGCGCGCATCATCGGCATCGATTGGCCTATCGATCGCCGAACAATTCCCGACGTCGAGAAGTGCTGGTTCCTCGCGGCGCTCGGGCGAAATGTCGCACTGACAGTTCGTGCGGATTTTTACGGTGTTTGCCCGCACGACACAACTCGTCGGTTTATACTCGTTATTTCGAGCCGAGAGTGTCTCGTCGGGTTCCGGGCTGTCCAGGGAGGGTCAGCCGAGTGGAGTTTTTCCGATGTGGCCTCCCGGAGGCGGGACGACGGTGGTTGGGCAGTGCACCGGATGTGTCGGACATTTTGGAGGTTAGTGCCGGGATGCTGTACCAGGATTTTATTTACTGACGGTTGTCAATTCTCGTAGGGTCGTTCTGAGCCTGGCAGGGTCAATCTGGTCGGTGTTGAGGTCTTCGATGGTCTGCGGTGGTCTGTAATGGTCTGCGATGGGTCTTCTGTGGTCGTTGATGAGTGAGTCGAAGGGCTGACGGAGTAACAGGGGATGAGGGTAAGTCGGGAGAGAGGGTTAACAATATTAACAGTCATCGCTTAAATTGTAAAGTTTAATCCTAATTTATTCCCAAGGTGAGTGGTGGGACGTCGAGCCACGTCGGAGGAGACTTGTGACGCACCACGTCACAATATATATATATGGAAAATTCATAATGTTACGGTAGACTATTTGCATTTTGAAGATAAATATTTGCCATACCCCATCTGTATTAATAATATATACACGATATGAAGATAATAAGAAATCTATATACTTTTAGTATTTGAAAAATGTAATTCTGCTATGACTTATATCTAGTAAAAATATATATACGATATGCTCCTGCTGCACTCGACTCCCGAGACTCGACTGCGCAAGTAATAAAACAGGGGGGAAGCGAGAGAAGGAAACCGCACGTATATTTAATACGAGAGAAAAGGGGGAAAAAAAGAGCAAAAAAAAAAGAGAAGAAAAAAAAACTAACGTGCGTCGATGCCGGCGGACGCGGGGACGCGAGTCGCTACCGGCTCTGTCGGATCCCGTAGGATCGTGGGCGGACCGGAAGGGACGTAAGGAACTTCCGGCGGCGGAGGACCCGGGATGACTCGCTGCGGGACGTAGGGCTCGACGGGACGAGCGCTGGTGAAGGCGATCCGTGTTTCGAGAACGGTCTCGGAGACGATACGTGGTTTGGCGGCGTCGCGCGGCGGCGATGGGGTCGCGGTGTCGCGGAGCCACGGGGGCACGGCGCGTGGAGGTTCGCGCAGCAACACCGGCAGGGCCTCCCGAGCGCGAGCCTCGGAGTTCGCGGCCTCGTCGGCTTCTTGCTGCAAGAGCCAACTGAGGCCCCGCGGAGCCCGACTCTTGTCTGCGATGAGCCTCGCGTGGGCGAGGAAACGCTTGCGCCCGGCGCGCTTGGGCATAGGCGCTGATCTCCCGTCGCACGGCGATTCCGGCGGATTGACGCTAGGGTGCCCGGCAAAGGGACAGACTCGTTGGTTGCGTGTGATGGGCGATCAACACGATGAGTCGGTAGGAGATGTCGGGGGATTCGAGGGGGCTCCCAACGCCTCGGCCGTGCGTGCTTCCTGCAGCAGGAGCACGTTAACGGAGCGAGAGCGAGAGGAGTCGGACGAAAAAAAAGGGGCGAGAGCCGGATGGTAGGAAGAGGCACCTCGATTCCCAAAACTCGGCAGGCGTGCGCCCGAAGGGGAGCACGAGGGGTTGCGCGAGCTTGGTAGCGAGGGAGGAGGATTCGGGGCAAAGGGGGTAATGTCCCACGTTATCGTCGCTCTAAAAAGAGCGGATTTGATTGTCGTATCTCGCTCTGAAAAGAGCGAGAACGATTCGATGTGAAGAGAAGTCCGGAGGAAAGCCAAGTCGATGATCCGTAGAGACGCGAGCCGAACACGTTACCCGCACTGAAAAGTGCGAGTGATAACGTGCGACGAGAGTTGGTCCGAGGAAGGCCGATGTCGAGAGTCCAAAAATTCCACAGGCAAGTCGAAATCCGTCGTCGCACTGAAAAGTGCGGGTTGAGAATAGAAGAGAGGTATCCGGGGTAATGCCGAGTAAAGTTCACGTGGTCGGTTGTATAGTTGGCTTTAATGGCTTTTCGGAGTACAGATACGTGGTATGTATATGGTAAAGTGTGAGGCGAGCTGGCCGAACTATATTAGCGAGCGCGGACCCTGGAGAGAGGCTCTCGTCGCAAAATCAGTGCGCGCGTGTTCAACACGCGAATTTTGTGTCTCGCGTGGCCTAATTATTGGGCCAGCTCCCCTCCCCTCTTCATGGACTCGATACAAAAATCATATGAGCGTAAAGCGCAAAAAATACGATTTTTTTCGATATGTGAATCGATAAGGTTGCGATACATCGATAAACAAAAAATAATTATTTTATACTATCGCGAATTACGCGTGACCTAATCTGTGGCAGAAAATCGGGAATAACTCCCGAACCTCTGGGCGGAGTGAATCCCAAAAAATAGGGGGCGACAGAGGAAAAAAAAAACGGAACTAAAAACAATGTCGAGTTTCGGGAGTTATCCCACCGGGGAGTAAGCAGTTAATTAATTATTGATCGAAAGGTAGCGAGATAATTTCCCGATATTGGGAAACACGGGTTATCGACCCGTTTAGTTTATCGATAATTTCTACTTAAAAATAAGGCGCCGTACAGTAAGTAATTGCCCCCGCATGGGGTACCGTTGGAAAGCTAACAATGTTAGCTTTCCAATGATAACATAAAAGCGAAGAAAAATCGAAGTTTTAACGGAGATATCGTTGTCGGGAGACATTGGTATTTTCGCGTAGCGTATAACGCGTTGCTGTCGCGTATCGCCTGGTGACGTCACTCGGACACAGCGTACCGAGATTCGCCGAACGCGTGGCCCATAGCTATAGGTATACCGGGGGGGCGCGCGAAGTCGCGTAAACAGGTGAGATGACGTAGGCGCTATAGGTATACCGGCGCGGCTAGGCGAGCGACGATATATAGTTATAGAGCCCCGGGTAGAACGCACAGCTGGTACGATCGCGGCGAAAGAACGTTTCCTTTTCTACGCGACAAAGGGTTGATGAGCTCGCGGATTGAGCGGGGGGGGGGGGGGGGTCTCGCATGGGGGAAAAACGTCCGCTGGCGGACAACAAGAACGGCCCCCAGGCGAGACCTTTCGCGGGAAATCCGGGGTGACTTAACCCGAGGCGTAATCGCTGTTAAAGGTAAATCGAAGTTACCCTCGGTTACCAGGGGGAACATGTCTGTGATTGTATATAAAAAGAAAATTATTATTTTTATTTTTATTTTTTTCTCTTGTTCCTTTAACGTAATCGAACGGATTTGAAGTACGGTTAAATCGTTTGTGGGGGGAAAAACTGCGATGCTAAATCTATAGGTACGGTTATGCCTAAATTCTATATTTATATAGATGCTTAATTTCCTATATTTACATTGATGTTTATATTCAGGTATATAATACGTGAGTGCGTGGGTGAAACAGCGATGTTTCCCTGAGAGTGTACACGCTAATGTTACGGAGCCGCGCGTAAACATCCTGGGGTTTCTTTCCCCCCCCCCCCCCTTTTTTTTTTTTTTTTTTTTTTTTTTTTTAAAAAGGAGGAAAAAAGATACAAGTTTTGGCGGTGTCGATGCAATAAACAATTATTGCGCGTATTTGACGTTTCGACGAGGACGCAAATAGTACGGCGCACGGCGCGAAGTGTAAAAACGAGGAGTTTTGCGAGAACCCGCGGATGAGAGGGCGGCTTGCCCCTCCGTTGGTTCGTCTCGAGGATCCGGATGCGGGAGATCCGGGGTGCTTGGTGGAGGGGCGGGGATACCCCGAAGTGATTGATTTTCGATGAGGCGACGTCGTTCTTGACCCGGAGATGGGATCTGACGTGCCGATTTCGAAGGTTGAACTTCCGTGGCGGGAAGCGCGGCTGGAACCAGCGATGGTTCCGATCGCCCCGATGACTCGGCCTTAGGGTTTGGCGGTTCGGGAACGATAACCGGCGTGGGCGAAGGCGTCGCTTGTGTCGGCGCGTTCTTTGCGGAGTTGCGAACGGGCTTTAGTCCCGTCGCATGAATCTTGGCGATTCCGCTGGGTCGATAAATGAGGTAAACGCCGCTTCCGACGTAGTCGATCACAGGGTATGGGCCTGTCCAGGGTGGATTCAGGCCGGCGTGGGTGCCTTGAGCGGCACTGGACAAAGCGTGATTGCTCGCCCAGACGAGATCCCCGAAGAAATATTCCTGGGGAATGGAGTCAGTCGTAGCGTACGTCTGTTGATATCGCTCCTGGTTCTTGACGGCTTGCTGGATTCGTTGCTCCCGCGTAGCGGTTTCGGCGGCTGAGGAGGGAAATCGCCACTCCCCGGGCCGGCGAATGAGGGTACCGAGAAGCATTTCGCTAGGGGAAAACCCCGTTGCCGCGTTCTGACGGGTGCGCAGGCTGAAGAGGATGTTCGGGAGATGTAAGTCCCAATCTCGATGTTCCCCATCTCGGAGATGCAGGCGGAGACCCTTTTTTATCTCCTGATTACGTCGTTCAGTGGGATTGGCACGGGGATGATAGATGGCAGTTGTCCAATGTTGGCTCTGCCATTGATCGCAAGAATCGAGCCATTTTTGGCTAGTAAACTGCGGCCCATTATCCGAAAGAATGGCCCGGGGAAAACCCCAGCGCGAAAAAATTTCGCTTTCCATGATTTTGATTATTTTCGTTGTTTCGGAGGAGCCGAGTGAAAATGCCTCTACCCAACGGGAAAACAAATCGGTGATGACAAGGAGGTGTTTCTTGCCGCGACTGGTCCGGGGGTAGGGGCCCATCAGGTCCAAGGCGATCGTCTCCCAGGGGCGTTTGGGTTGGCGGGGTCGTTGTTGGTCCACGTGGCGAGGGCGAGTCGATTTCGTGCAAGCGCATAGGCGGCAATTCCGCACATATTCGCGTACGTCCGTTCGCATCTTTTCCCACACGAACCTCTTCTGGATCGCTCGGAGGGTTTCGTCCATTCCGGGATGACCCGCTAGAGCGGAGTCATGGTATTCATATAATATTGCCTCGCGGGAGGATTCGGGGGTAAGTAGAACCCAATTATCATTGCTGCGTTGCCAGATTCCTCCCGCAATGTAGCGATAAGTCGAAGGCGTTTCCCCGGAGTCCCAGGCGGCGGCGATTGACTCGATTGTCTTATCGTGCTGTTGCGCGTTGATGACCTTCTCGACGAGATTCTCGGTGCTGATGAAGAAGAGCTCCGGTACGGGGACATCGAGGTCCTCAATCCTGTCGGGAGGAGCGAGGTGAGCCTCGTCCTCGGGTTCCTGGGCCGCTTGGGCGGCAGGATACTGCGCGAGTGCCCGCGGGAATTCGCTTTCGCGACCGGGTATGTGTTCTACATTATAATTATATTCTTCGAGCATAAGTGCCCATTTCGTAAGTTTTTCCTTGTCGTCTTTTACGTGTTGCAACCATTTGAGAGATGCGTCATTCGTACGGAGGGTAAAGGTTTGGCCGTCTAGGTATCGTTTATACCGCTTGAGGGCCCAGATGACGACAAGGACGTCCCTTTCTTGTTGGCAATATCGCAACTGCGTATTGTCGAATTTAGCGCTGGCATAGCTTATGACACGCTTACTGCCTTCTGCATCTATCTGATACAGCACTGCTCCCATACCGACGTCGTTGGCGTGAGTTTGGACGAAGTAACGCAGGGTCGGATCCGGGCGGCTGAGACGGAGTGGTTGCTGAACTTGCCATTTTACTTCGGCGAAGGCTCTCTCCGCCGCTTCTGTCCAACAAAATTTCTTTTTCCCGGCCAAGAGGCTGGTAAGGGGGGAAGCTAGTGCGGCAAAATCGGGTATATACTCCCGGAGCCAATTACAAGTTCCCAGAAATTTTTGTAGGTCGCGCTTGGTCTGAGGGCGAGGGAATTCAAGGATCCCTTGGATATAGACGTCCTTTGCTTGATTCCCGAGAACCGTTACGCTATGTCCGAGGAAATCGAGGTTTCGCGCGCCGAAGTGGCATTTTTCGATGGCGACAGTCAGGCCGTGGAGGCTCAGACGCTCGAGGATAAGAGCAAGGTGACGCAAATGTTCTTGCCAGCTGTGCGAGAAGACGATTATGTCGTCCAGATAAACTATACAGATAGTTTCGAGGAGTCCAGCTAAGACCTGCTGACTCATAAAACGTTGGAAAGTATTAGGGGCATTCTTCAGCCCGAACGGCATGACCCGGAACTGGTAAGTCCCTCCATCCGGTGAAGCGAACGCGGTGTATTTCTTGCAGTCCGGGCTCATGGGAATTTGCCAATATCCGCTCTTGAGGTCCAGCGTAGAAAAAATATTGGCCGTTCCCAGATCTTTCAGTGAGTCTTGGATCCGGGGAATTGGTTGGGCGGTGTCCTCCGTGATCTCGTTAAGTCGTCGGTAGTCGATACAAAAGCGCGGACGTCCGTCTTTCTTTCTTGCGATGACTATCGGCGAGCAATAGGGAGAAGAACACGGCTCTACGATGCCCTCGGCGAGCATACTTTCAAGCTGCTCACGAATTATCATTCGCTTCTCCTCGGAGTAGCGGCGTAACGGGACGCGGAAAGGCTTGGGATCCGTAAGACGGATGAAATGTTTGGTCGTTCTTGTTTGGGAGAGTTTGCCCTCGGTTTTAAAGATGGTCCCGAAGCGTTGCAGGAGTTCCTGGAACTCCGCAACCCATTCGGACGGGAATTCCTGTCGGCACCGTTGAACATCCACGGGTAGGTGTGCGGGTTTCGGAATTGGCGTATCGGTGAGTCGGACGGTGATTCGCTCTCGAACGCCCAAGTGGATGAGCCCGTGGTGGAAATCAAAGATGGCTTGCTGTTCCCTTAGCCAAGGGTAACCGAGGATTAGTGGCTCGCGAGAGGTGGGTGCGACCCACGCATGGACGTCGAAGGGGTACCCTTGCACCCGAATCTTTATCCGAGTTTTGCCCACGAGGGGCATTCCGGTCTTCTCGCCGGCCAGGTTGGCCGTGGAGGAGATGGGCTCGACGGGATGTCCCTTCTCGAGGAAACGAGGGTGAAGAAAACAATCGCTTGAAAAGCTATCGACAGCAGCGTTTACCTCTTCGTCGTTGAGAGTGACGAGCATGTGAGGTAGTTTCTTCCTCCCCGAGGTGTCCTCGGTGAGTCCTACTGTGGGGCGGCGGCAGGCCCGGAAGCGTCTGCCGCCGTTCTCCAGTTTTCCTGTTGCCGGGCTCGATTTTCGGCCGCCTTTTGCGCCAGGACCGGACAGTCTTTGTGGAAATGGTTCTCCGGGCAGTGCCAGCACTTCGGGAGTGAAGGGGTTTCTGCCGGGGTTTTTACAGGTCTCTCGCTTCTCTTCTGCTCCACGGCCTTCGGTTTGGCCGTGACCTGACCCTCGCCGAGGTCGTACTCCGCTTCCAAAGCTTTGGACATCAGATCGTCCAAGGTCTGAGGCTTGGAGGGGCGGATAGCCATACGAAGGCTCGGACGAAGGAGTTCGAGCAGAGTCGCGACTTTCGTGAGCTCGAGCTCCTGTCTATGGATGCGCTGGTACAACAGGAATTTCTGTTGTAGAAACACGCCGGCGTTCTCTCGATCGCTCTGTTTGCGCGAGAACAATTGCGCATTGAGGCGAGACAATACTGCCGGACTATCGAATCGGCTGAGTACGAGTTCGCGAAATTTTTCCCACGAAAAATCTAGCTGGGTGTAGCATCCCCACCATTTCTCCGCCTCGCCGCGAAGCGCCGAAGAGGCGACGTTAGTGCGGGCGGGGAGGGGAGTTTGCGCGGCAGCGAAGTGTTCCTCACACCTTGCCAGGAACCGATTCGGGTCCTCGTGATCCATTCCACTATAGGTGGGAAGTGGTGGCGGCGGAGGACGATTGATGTTGTTCAAGGCTCTTAGTAGAGCTTCCAGCCCGGCGAAGGCTCCGTTGTCCTGAGGTGGCGGTGGCGCGTAGTCCCGCGACTGGCGCGAGGTTCTCTCTTGCTCGGAGTTTCGCGACTCGTTACGATAAACCACGTGGAGCTCGGTGTCTCGCACGACGTGCGGCTGCGCCTCGTCGCGATAACGAAGCAGATAGTCCGAATCTCGTGGGCCGCGTGACGGAATGTCGTATCCCCCTTGTTGAGAACGCGGACCGGACCGCGCGCGGGACTCGTTTTGAGAGTTACGAGAATTTATGGGCGCTGCCGGTGCAGTAATGGTGACGTTTGGTTCGAGTGGAGGCGGCTGACCAGTGTTCTCGTCGGGTAGGCTGATAGTCTCATTAAGTTGAGGAAGCGGCGGATTCTCATTATCGGCGTGCTGGCCCACATCACGAGTCTCGCGCGCGGGCGGATCCGTGGAGCGGTCTAGTAACGGATCGAACATAAACTCGGGTATCTCTATCTGATCGATCTCCTCGATCGCGTCTAAATCCAACGCGCGTGGATTAATCGCGTCGCGATTTCTACGATCCATATCGGTCGGAGGATCCCCGTCACCAGTGTCGTTACGCAGCCGTGCCGACCTACGAGGGGTTCGAGCGGTCATATTCGAGACACGCCGTTTCCGTGGCATACGCGCGATAATGGGTTACTCTGCGAAGAAGCGAGTAGCTGAGACCTGACGGAACGCTAGCAGTGATATATATAGATATATATATATATTTTACCTATATATATATTTATATATATACATATATAAAATTTAAAAAAAAATAAAAATAAAAATAAAAATAAAAATAAAAAATAAAGAGGGAAAAAAATTTATATAGCCGAAGTATCCGGACTAATTAAGCAGAGTGAGGGGAATTGTTGGGGCTAGTCCTCCGTCGGTAGAGGAAGATTCGACTCTTAATTAGAGGGGTTCGAGCCCCACGTTGGGCGCCAATTGCTGCACTCGACTCCCGAGAGTCGACTGCGCAAGTAATAAAACAGGGGGGAAGCGAGAGAAGGAAACCGCACGTATATTTAATACGAGAGAAAAGGGGGAAAAAAAAGAGCAAAAAAAAAAGAGAAGAAAAAAAAACTAACGTGCGTCGATGCCGGCGGACGCGGGGACGCGAGTCGCTACCGGCTCTGTCGGATCCCGTAGGATCGTGGGCGGACCGGAAGGGACGTAAGGAACTTCCGGCGGCGGAGGACCCGGGATGACTCGCTGCGGGACGTAGGGCTCGACGGGACGAGCGCTGGTGAAGGCGATCCGTGTTTCGAAAACGGTCTCGGAGACGATACGTGGTTTGGCGGCGTCGCGCGGCGGCGATGGGGTCGCGGTGTCGCGGAGCCACGGGGGCACGGCGCGTGGAGGTTCGCGCAGCAACACCGGCAGGGCCTCCCGAGCGCGAGCCTCGGAGTTCGCGGCCTCGTCGGCTTCTTGCTGCAAGAGCCAACTGAGGCCCCGCGGAGCCCGACTCTTGTCTGCGATGAGCCTCGCGTGGGCGAGGAAACGCTTGCGCCCGGCGCGCTTGGGCATAGGCGCTGATCTCCCGTCGCACGGCGATTCCGGCGGATTGACGCTAGGGTGCCCGGCAAAGGGACAGACTCGTTGGTTGCGTGTGATGGGCGATCAACACGATGAGTCGGTAGGAGATGTCGGGGGATTCGAGGGGGCTCCCAACGCCTCGGCCGTGCGTGCTTCCTGCAGCAGGAGCACGTTAACGGAGCGAGAGCGAGAGGAGTCGGACGAAAAAAAAGGGGCGAGAGCCGGATGGTAGGAAGAGGCACCTCGATTCCCAAAACTCGGCAGGCGTGCGCCCGAAGGGGAGCACGAGGGGTTGCGCGAGCTTGGTAGCGAGGGAGGAGGATTCGGGGCAAAGGGGGTACCGTCCCACGTTATCGTCGCTCTAAAAAGAGCGGATTTGATTGTCGTATCTCGCTCTGAAAAGAGCGAGAACGATTCGATGTGAAGAGAAGTCCGGAGGAAAGCCAAGTCGATGATCCGTAGAGACGCGAGCCGAACACGTTACCCGCACTGAAAAGTGCGAGTGATAACGTGCGACGAGAGTTGGTCCGAGGAAGGCCGATGTCGAGAGTCCAAAAATTCCACAGGCAAGTCGAAATCCGTCGTCGCACTGAAAAGTGCGGGTTGAGAATAGAAGAGAGGTATCCGGGGTAATGCCGAGTAAAGTTCACGTGGTCGGTTGTATAGTTGGCTTTAATGGCTTTTCGGAGTACAGATACGTGGTATGTATATGGTAAAGTGTGAGGCGAGCTGGCCGAACTATATTAGCGAGCGCGGACCCTGGAGAGAGGCTCTCGTCGCAAAATCAGTGCGCGCGTGTTCAACACGCGAATTTTGTGTCTCGCGTGGCCTAATTATTGGGCCAGCTCCCCTCCCCTCTTCATGGACTCGATACAAAAATCATATGAGCGTAAAGCGCAAAAAATACGATTTTTTTCGATATGTGAATCGATAAGGTTGCGATACATCGATAAACAAAAAATAATTATTTTATACTATCGCGAATTACGCGTGACCTAATCTGTGGCAGAAAATCGGGAATAACTCCCGAACCTCTGGGCGGAGTGAATCCCAAAAAATAGGGGGCGACAGAGGAAAAAAAAAAACGGAACTAAAAACAATGTCGAGTTTCGGGAGTTATCCCACCGGGGAGTAAGCAGTTAATTAATTATTGATCGAAAGGTAGCGAGATAATTTCCCGATATTGGGAAACACGGGTTATCGACCCGTTTAGTTTATCGATAATTTCTACTTAAAAATAAGGCGCCGTACAGTAAGTAATTGCCCCCGCATGGGGTACCGTTGGAAAGCTAACAATGTTAGCTTTCCAATGATAACATAAAAGCGAAGAAAAATCGAAGTTTTAACGGAGATATCGTTGTCGGGAGACATTGGTATTTTCGCGTAGCGTATAACGCGTTGCTGTCGCGTATCGCCTGGTGACGTCACTCGGACACAGCGTACCGAGATTCGCCGAACGCGTGGCCCATAGCTATAGGTATACCGGGGGGCGCGCGAAGTCGCGTAAACAGGTGAGATGACGTAGGCGCTATAGGTATACCGGCGCGGCTAGGCGAGCGACGATATATAGTTATAGAGCCCCGGGTAGAACGCACAGCTGGTACGATCGCGGCGAAAGAACGTTTCCTTTTCTACGCGACAAAGGGTTGATGAGCTCGCGGATTGAGCGGGGGGGGGGGGGGGTCTCGCATGGGGGAAAAACGTCCGCTGGCGGACAACACTCCTAAGATGCATTTTAGATATGGATAATATGTACAGGACGTATAGCGATTTTCCAAGTATCTTATAAATTTAATATAAAATCATATACCGGGGCATATGTTATACATATAAAAGACACTCATTTCATGTATTTATAAACTATACAACACGTATAATTAAGATATATTTTAACAGTAAATAGTATGTATTGAACATATATCGAGTATATATTTCTGACATATATGCATCGTATATATCAATTACATAACACTTACTTTCAAAATATATTAAAATATATTGAAGATATATGCAACATATATTTATGACATATATATAAGATATATACCATTTAATAAACATTTTGGCGAAATATATAAAATATATGTCAGATATATTTTTCTCCTATATTTGACATACATATATTTCCATACGGGTAGGGTTACATCGGGCATATAAAAATATTGTTCGCCACTTTCATACGTTCGTATGCCCGTTAACGCTGTCGTTCGCGTTCGTCCGACGCAATTAGGACTCAAGTGCAATATTCCCGCGCCGTCCAACGTTGTTGTGATTTCAACATTCCCGATACACAGGATGTGTATTATTTCCCGTTCGTTGAGGGAGAATAGCCAGCCCCCTTGGGACGGTAAATGCGTCCAGAAGGCTCCGTGCTGCGGTCTTATTCTTATGTTACATTTGCGATAAGCCGCCTGCGACGGATGATTTAACATAATCGCCTCGCACTGCTCCGAAGTCGAGACCTCGTGAAGAGGTGTTTCCATGGAGCAAATATATTTTTGCTCGAGGTGTTTACAGCTTTCGATGTAAATCGAATCGGCCAGGAAATATGAACGACGATCTGCCGAGACGGCGATGTAATCCGTCGCCGGCGTGATATGAGCGGATCCCGTTTGGTTAATGTCATTTTGTGGTACCGGCCATGGGTGCATTCGGTATAAAGTGTAACTCTTGCGATCCAATAGCGGAATGTGAGTCACGATTAATATTCTTCCGCCGTGAAAAACCAAGTCGGCAGGTGCTACACGAGCGAGCAGTTCGCCGCGCAGATACTCGGCGGAGAGAGGAAATTCGAACTCCGGCGTTCGCGCCTGAATCTCGCGAGAGACGGCCAATAGCTGCGCCGCTGAGAGTACGGCTGGGTCGTAGCGGCCATCCCGGGCAGTCGTTATCACCCGCAGATAATGTCCGCACGCTTCGATGTAGCGATCCACCTTCAATTCCACGCGACGGGCGTAATTGACGAGCTCTATTCGGAATATTACTTCCGCGGTGTCCTTCGTGACGCCTCCGAGTGCCTTATACAATGCCTGGATGCGTTTTGACATCTCATTGACTCTTTTTGTCTCGGACACATGTTCCTCATGCAATTCTTGAAGTTGCGAACGAGTAATATGCATCTGTTTTCCCATCAGATGGGTGAGATTTACCTGGTCGGCAAACAATCTATCGATCGGACCGTTGATATATTCCGCGTCCTCCTCGTTCATTGTTCCGAAAAGTGACTTGCTCAGTGATCCGATGAATCCCAAGGGCACGGGGCGTTTCTTCATTGATCTTATCATTGGATCGACAACGGGCTTGACCGGCGAAGAATCATGCGAGATCGTTGAAAGTTCCGCCGCGCACATCCTCGCATGCTCGATCTTGCTGAGGAGATGCTCGGAATTGATTAACTCCTGGCACTTCCCGCGCGGAAAGTTCGTGCCCCGGAAGAGGTTGTAAGTCACTTCATGGCATCGTTCGAGTAGATTTATATTAGCTGTTCCTCTTCCTTCGGAAAATCGCTTAGGAATTTTTCAACATCGATGAACGTGGTTACCCTCCAATCCACGTGTTGCAGGCGCAGGGCGGCCACGCGCTCGAAGTATAGTCCCGGCTGATTTGTCACAGGCGTAACGTGATACGCATTCTCCGGACGCAAGTTACCCCGCACGATGGCCATTACGCTCGCGATCACGGGTAGGATATTCATTGTCCTTGGGCGATGTTCTCCGTTGACACTAGTACACTCGCTTGCGCGTAACGTCTGCGAACACAATTCTTAATTTATTTACTCACACATTTACATACATGGTTAATTTTTTATCATTCGGTTTCATTCCTCACGCGGCACAATATTATTTCATTGCCGTAGAGACTCGAAGCGAGCGTGAGTTTTTACAGTAATACGTTTCTTTTTCTGTCATTCGCTTCACGCCAAGCGTCATGCCTCGGCGTGCCGCGCGACGGTCGAATCTCTATGACTCCCAATCTCTTCACACGTCATTCATATGCCAGCTTAACCTTGTCAAAATGTTTTCGAATTCTAATGTAACGGCCGCAGCCTAACTATTTCGACTTTAACCTTTCGACTTTAATATTTCTTCGAGGGTATCGATACGGAGCGTTTCCGTTCGATACGCTCTTCAAAGAAGCCCTTAAGGCTATCGAAGCATCCGGACCGCCGTGAGCGTCCACTTATCTAGCTTAAACTAAACATCCTTCGACTCTTTATTCCTTTGTAACAGCGAGCGCGAAGCCCTCAGCTTCACGCCCGCTTCAATCAGTTCAGCTCCGACCGACGACCAGTGCGGTACACTCTCCCTATTTTCTACGACTAATAAAGTACTTATATCATTTATTCAATCCGGCTTCAAGTTAACATCGATCATCCTAAGACCCAAGCGGCCATCCGTCACATTTGGTGTCAGAAGTGGCGGAACCAAATAAACACGTCCACATTTAAAAAAAAAAAATTGCATAAAAATTAACTTTTATATAAAAAAAAAATTTTCGCGACACTCGTGTTCGAGCCGTAGCTCACACTTCCGGAACGGACACTTGTGCTCGAGCCGTGCTCGCACAACAAAACGAAAAGTGAACAGTGAAAAAAAAAACACCAACCAACAGTGATCGAAATACGAAAAACTCAACGAACAGTGACACTTAGTGCAAAACAAAAAACCCAACAGTGAAAAGACATGAATAATAATACTAATATTAACAGTGAAAAGACACTTATTAAATAATTAACTTAGACATTAAATATATATATTGTGATGTTATTATTTTCCCCCGTGGGGAGGGAAAAAATCACTTGTAAATTTCAAAACTAAAAATGGGACTAAAATCGTGCAACGGGGTGGGGTGGGGTCAAGCAATATAATGGTACTCGTCGGGGACAATAATAACAGTCGTTTAATAATAATCGAAAAGGAAAAGTTAAACAGTAGAAAATGAGAAAAAGCAAAAATCAGAAATAAAAATAAGTTACAAAATATCAATAATGGGCAGTCGGTAATGAAATACAAAAAAAACGGTAAATAACAAAGGTCGAGAATAACAGTCGCTTCAACGCCGGTACGGGTACGTTGAAGAAATAAAAACAAAAGAAAATAACAGTCGCTTCAACGCCGTTACGGGTACGTTGAAGAGAGAGAAAACCAAAAAAATGAAAATAATACTGGGGAGAGATTACCAATAATATGGGACTAGCGATAATAATGACTTAGAGGGCGAAGAAATAATAACAAGGTCGCGGGGAAGTTAAATAATAATAATAATAATAAATCGGGGGTTAAATAATACTAAAAAGAACGGTAAGGGTCAAACGGAATATAATCGCAAAAAAAGGGGGGCCGGATCACAAATACTTAATTCTGAACAATAATCTCGGAGAAAAACAAAAATGCAATTGGTTCAAATTATTCAATAAACCCTACTAAAGGGGGACGCAAAAGGGGAAAATATTCGAAATGAATTTGGCGGAGTTATGGGGATTTTAAGGGGGACTAACGGGAGAGCTGGTCAGACAAATGTTGCACGAAAATCCAATAATACACTAACTATGAACTCAGATGGGCGCCAGCTACTTTCACGGTGTAGCACCGTAATAGATCGTGCAAACGGCACGGATCTACTCTCAAAACAAACTTTACTCAAAACCAAAACTCAAAACTTGAAAAATATCTCTGTCGCAATGGACAGTCCAGCTAGCTCGGGAGAGGGGAGAGGGCTCAGGGGGAGGGTACACGAATCGACGGCTTCTTACAATATTACCTCGGTCTTAATCGTTAACACAAAAAAAAGTCTCAAAGTCTTAATGGGAGGGATGGGAAAAAACTGTAACAATCTAAGCTATCACTTATAGCGAATTTTACGCCGCTCACCACGCGCGCGATTCCTCTTTGCTCGTGTGCAAAAATGTCGAGCACGTGTCGACCACGAGGCAAAATCTTTCACTTATAATTTCTATAAAAGTAACGGGTATTCGGGGAAGGAAAACGGGTCAATCGGGTCGGGAAAAATTTGGGCAAAAACTTACGATCGGAGGGCTCACTCACTCAGCACACAGGGGTCGCGATTACAAACTTTTCTCGAATCAGTGGACAGCCTCAGTCGTTATATAATTTCGCGTGTCGGTCCAAATCGCGTCCCTGGGCTATCTCTGATTCGTCTTAAGGGCTGGTTATTCTCTCCGCGTCGGAGTCGGGGTTCCACAGTGTACAGCCGAGTCGTCTTATAAATTCGTAACAAATTGCACACTCGCTCTCGACTGTCACTCCTTACAATATTCCTGTTCGGGCTTAAAAACTAACGACTCCCGATCTCACACACACGTCCATACGTCACGCGCTCGGCTCGGAGAGTAAGGGACATGGCGGGGTCTTCTTCTTCGTCGACGTTGGCGCTGGTGGTGGGGTAACGAGAGCACCTGTGCGTCAGCGTCGGTCGGTAATCGGAGTCATGGACGGGCGGCGAGAGGTGGCGACAGGGGCCCCGCTGGATCGTCGATCGATGCCGTGCGTCGGCGATCCCAGCGGGCGGCAGGCGGGCGGGCAGCGGCGGCTTTTCGGCGGGCTTTTCGACGGGCTTTTCGGGCGGACTTTTTGGACGGTCTTGTTGGCGGCTTTTTCCCCTCGTCCACGATCCTCCTACCTTCCTCGGCGTCAGCACGTCGGCTCTCGTTCCTTTGCTGTTCCTTGATCGTGGGCCGTCGAGGGGGGGGGGGGGGGGGGAGAATGTCGATATTGTCCTCGAGTCGCGCACATTCAAACAAAAGGGTAACGGGAGGGAAAAAACGGGAATTTACATGCTATCTTACACAAAATAAATAGAAGAAAAAAGCGTAAAAATATGCGGGTCTAACGTTGGGTGAGCGGCGGACTCGAGCCGAGTTTAGGGAAGGACTTGTGACGTACCACGTCAGAATATATATTGTGACCGACATTTTTAGCACCGCAACGAACAACACAAATCCATATCCCAAACGGTACCGTAATCGACACAAAAGTCCGTCTCTCGATCGCTTAATTTATTTTAAAGGCGCCAGCCGAGGTTCGTACTCGACACGATCGGAGATCGATATTTATTTAAAAAGACGGATAGATTGCGAGGCTGCTCAGGTTGTGTATCGGTAGAAGGGCGGTTCGGAACTCGTGAAGAGGTAGATTAATAACGTCAGGAATAGTGAATCGACAAAGATGTTATTTATTCGCAAAAACAAATAGGAAAGAGTGACTCTAAACAAGTGCCAAAAAAAGGATCCCTCACTACATTCTCCCCGGCTACTCAGTTCACCGAGTCGAAGTACTAAAATTTCGTTATACAACCATAGTGTCCCCGATCCCGCATTCCGCAACTAATATAATCGAAAAGTCGAACCTAATCCGGAAAAAGCGCAAGAGAAAAGAAAAATATCTAATAAAATAACTAACATAATAGAAAATCACGGTAGAATTTAGGTACGGGATCGGTCCCTACTTTCCCTTCTCTATCTTATTTTTATGCGCGATTGTACCACCTCGAGCGCGCGGCGACGACGTCGATGTGCCGATATTCTGCACTGATAATTTATCACGAGGCGTGCGTGTCGATCTGTCGCCAATATATACTCGATCGCGCTCACTACCGGTACCGACATAAAACCCATCTCGAGTCATTAAAGCATCACGAACGCGCTTCTCGTTACTTTTTGGCTAGCGCGACGCTCTCGCAAGACAGCCGCAGCCCCTTGCTCGAGCCTACGGTTTCCGTTGCACGTGCGAGAAACACGACTCGCATGCCTCGAGATACTGCCACTGTACTCCGTCACACGCAGCAATAAAACTAATTCGGCGGTCTCAAGGCCGAATCCCATCGCGAATCGAATAATCCATCCCGACGGCAACGCGAGTCCGTCCGATCCCCGGCACTTCTGATCCACGAACACAATAAACACAAAATAATCGACAGAAACAAAAGTTATCGTTTGCCCGGGACGGTATCCAGCGCAGCTTCCGAGCCACGTGCAAGCTCGTAGTTTTGGAGCGCGAAAAGATGTTTAATGCGAGTCCGAGTCCAACCAAGAGGCGAAGGCTTACCGCACGAGTTTATCGGTGCCGAGATGTTAAAGCCAGACCGACTCGTCCTTCCTCCGTCCTTCCGATCTTATTCCCCCCATGGCTGGGCAGCGAGCACACGTCTTCACGCTATCACTCCGGTGACGAGAGTCCCCGAGTCGTTCTCGCTAATCGGTCGCGCGGTCCCGCTCTCCCTTCCCCTTACCAATATTTTCGGTAGCCCCGGTACCTGGCGACGCCCTACGATTATTGCGAACTATCGCACGCGCGGAACTGATATTCGAACGACAGCGACGCTGACGCTCCGTTCGAAATCTCTCGCGATATTTCGCCTACAGACAGCAATAACCGCGGCCAGTCCAGGGATTCCAGCCATCAATTCCGATGCTGGCATCGCTAAGCTGCGACTTCTCCGATATCGGTGCGCCCAGAGCGATGCTTTTGATGTTATTAGAGGCAGAAAGAGAGATGCTAATTTCTGCCGCTGAGATCGATCGGGTTCTCATATTAGGAATAATTCATGGGCTCGCCAAAACTCGTAGTTTACGAGGATCTGTGACGCGTCCAAAAAATACCGCGTCACAATATACACACATAGTAACCTACGAATAATAATAAAAAAAAGAGACAGTGCAAAAGAAAAAAAAATTGTGTGAGTGAGCGAGAGTGCACGGAGCGAGCGAACGACGTCGGGTGTACCGACCGCCGAAAAATCCTCGCGCGACGGTACGTCACCGACCGACCAGCCGCCAACGTTACCATCAGCGAGCCGTCATCGACCGCGGCATCGATCCACCGCGACATAGATTCGCCGTCGCCGTGATCCGCCCACCGACGTCTCGAAGCCCACCGTCATCCACCGTCTACCTCCGCCAAATAAATAGAAGGAAGGACGTCATAATACAATAAAACAGAAGGAAGGACGAAAAAAAAGGATAAATAATAATAATCCGAAAACCGAATCCATGCTATTAGTGTTCCTCATTGGCGTGGTAACGTAAGTACCAACATATATATATATTTTATTCTGTTTAAAAAAAAGCGTAGCAATTTTCTCATTGAAAAAAATATAATAATTAATACTTTTTCTCAAAAAGAGAATTAGTATCCCGCGGGAACCGAGCGCCGATAGCTGACGCGATGCGTGTTAGTGGCGTACGACCGTCGAGAGCATGCGATATACACGCATACAAAAAAAATAAAAATAATAACAATTTCCCTATTCCCTCCTTGATAATAATTTAAAAAAAAAAGGAAAAACAAAAAACACACACACACATATTAATATAATAAATAAATAAAAAACAATAACGCGCCTCATATCAGACGGCAGCGAACATACATACACATAAATAACCCCTTTTATTTTTAATCAAATAAATAATTTGTTTTTTTTTTACTTTTAAAATTTTGTCTTTTTTTTAAAATTATATAGCAAAAAGTCGAACCCTACTCACATACAAATAATAATAAATTAATTAAATTCATCTTTTTCTCTCAAAAAAAAAATATAATAAAAAAAAATATATTAAAAAAATAATAATAATACAATTCAAATACAAAAAAAAGAAACTCGAAAGCGAACAAACAAATAAGTTTTTCAAATTAATTTTCGCGTTTTTTCTTTCACAAAAAAAAACTAACATATACTATACAACAATACAATACGATAATAATTAATAATTATTTTTACTACATATTAACAAATAAATAAAAAGAGAAAAAAAATTACATTTCTCTTTTTCTAGTTTTACAAAAAATGTTAAAATAAGTCCGCCGAAACGGCCTCGGCGCACACGAACAAGTAGTGCAAATAGTTTTTTCCGCTCAGCATTGACTGAGGGATCAAAGGTAAGAATGGCCAATCAGGACAATAATCACCCCGTACCCAGCTCGATAACGCTCCGCGACGTACAAAATCTTATACCTAATTTTAACGGGAAAAATGTACCGCTCAATGATTTCATACGCGCTTGTAAAAAAGCCGCGAAAATCATCTCAGAGCACGATCAATCGCAGCTCCTCGAAATTATTCAACCTAAATTGTCAGGAGTCGCCGCCGATATCGCCGACGCGAAAACTTATAACACACTAGAGCCACTTCTGAGAGATCTCAGAAATGCGCTCGAAAAACCGGTCGAATTATCGGATCTCGAATTAGAATTAAAATCAAATTCTCAAAATTACAACGAGTCAGTAGTCGATTACGCAACCCGGACGCGAAAAATTGCAACAAAAATCGAAAATAGACTAAAAGAAGTCTACCGAACGGAAGCCCAACAGCAGTATCTGCAAAACCGCACCGACGAAGTTCGACAAACGGTCATAAGAGCCTTTATTCGCGGTCTTTTCGATCAAATTGCGAATCTTATTATGCAAAAAGATTTTATAACCCTCGACAGCGCAATCGACGAAGCGCTAAACATCGAAAACGAACTCGTCCATAGACAAACGGTACACCAGGGACGAAAACGCGAAAAATCGGAAACTAGGGACAAAAGCCCAGAAAAAGCAAAAGTTCGGTTTACGCAACCAACCGACAACAACGGACTAAAATTTTGTGAAGTCCACCGCGAAAACCCTACACATTCAACATCAGAATGCTACTCTGTGCAACGATTGCGTGAAAACACGAACACACGCGTCAACAGCCGTCAATACCGTAGCAACTCACCAGGAAATTTCCGAAACAGTTCTCGCGGAAATTTCCAAAACATTACTCGTGGCGGTTACCAAAACAACTCACGCCGTAATTATCAAAATAATCCAAACAGCTACTATCAAAACGGTCCACCTGGGAATTACCAAGGTAATTCACGTGGGGGCTACCAAAACAATTCACGCGGATCCTACCAAAATAACCCGCGTGGGGGTTATCAAAACAATTCGCGCGGAAATTATCAAAACAACCCGCGAAATAACTATCGAGACAACTCGCGTGAGAATTATCGTGGTGGCCCGGGCGATTATCAGAATAATCCACAGCAAAGCAATTCGTGGGATTACACTTACCAAAATAACCCGCAACAAAACAACTCGTGGGACAATAATTATAACAATAGAGACAACCGAAATAATTCGCGAGATCGTAACTATCGCGATAACTCACGCGAAAGAGACAATTCGCGTGACCAAAATAGCCGAGACAACTCGCGAGACAGACAGAACCCGAGCAACACTCGAAATTCGCGAAAATCAGATCATTAATCGAGCCTCGATGCAGCGCAAATCGAGCAAATTTTCGAGCGCGTGCTCCAAAAAAACGAGCGACCCGCCTCTCGCGACAGCGCAACGAGAGGCAGGACACCGGAGCGCTCGTCCAATCCGAACTCCCGCAACAGCTACAACGATGGCAAATAATACTGAACGGGTACGATTACGACATCGTACACAAACCCGGAAAACTAAACGTCGTTGCCGACGCTCTATCGAGAAATCCCGCGGAAATCATGCCAATCAGGCAACGCGAGGATAGCTCATCAGAAAACGCAAAAAACCAGGAGACAAAAAAGCAAAAATTGTCTCCCGAGCCGCCGCATCAAACTCGCGGACGATCAACAACCGACACGGGTTCTGGAAACCCAGCACCTAAAAAAAAAACAAAACACATGGGAACTGTCGACCAACGAATCGGAGGACAGCCAAGCCGTATATCAGAGAACATATCAATCAAACTCTGACGAACCAATGGAACAATTAATGGAACAGAAGAAACAAACCCAACAAGAAACAAATCAGCCACCCAAAAAGACAAAATCGAAACAAAAAACGGAGAGTGTACCCAAAACAAAAGATTTAATAATAGATACCGAAACATCAATCACCGAGTTATCGGAAAATGAAGGAGAATTTATGCAACCAATAAAAAAAATGGTTGAGGAGCTGAACTCAAAGAAAAATACGGAGCCACAATGGCGACTCTCCAAAAAACGTTCAACCGACACAACGGATGACGAGGAGGATAAACGACAACCACGCAGACAACATAGGAAACGAGATGATACTGAAATGAAATATAAGTATACAGACATAGACGATAGTACAACGGAAGAAGAACAGGAAAACGGAAGCCCAATGAGGCCACAAAAAACAAAAAGCCCAACGAGGCAGCAAGAGAACAAGAGCCCAACGAGGCCACAAAAAACAAAAAGCCCAATGAGGCAACAAAAAGCAGAAAGCCCAACGAGGCCAGATAAAACAGAAAGCTTATCGCAGCTAAACAAAAACGAGTTTCACGAAAAAGTCAGCCCTGACGGGGCAACCGGCTACTTATACGGTGACAAAAGCGAAAAAAACAATGGAACTCAAAACAAAAACGACAACTCTAAGGCATGGAATATTGAAAACGAGACGGAAGACGAGACAGAATCCGAGAATGAAAATTACAACAAAGGATTCAAACCGTTGCTGACGAACATCGGAGAATCGTCTAGCGACGAAAATAGTGGTAAACCACCCGTCCAACCAACTTTTAGATCACCATCTACAGGTACAAAACGAAAAACAAAAAGACTCAAAAATGACGGAAAAAGCGTGAAATGGAAAGTACCGCCGAACTTTCGTTCACCAGATTCTCACAAAACAACAATACGTCAGCGATCAGGGAAACGATTGCTTATACCAGCGAAAAAGCGAACTCGAAAAACGCCAAAAGAACCAACTAGGCGTAGCGAAAGGTTAGCTAATAAAAAAAATCCGGAAGTCCCAAACATTCCGCCTAAAAATCAACCCATTTCAAAAAACATAAACGATCTCAAAAATCTGTCACCCGAAATGACAGACCAATATTGGGATTCTAAAATCACACACAGCAACCCTAAAACAAAAACTCCACAATCAAAAACAAAAACTCCATTCCAGCCTCTTGACTCAACATCCTCAGATCCAGAACCAAAACCATCACCAGAATTAACAACGGAATATTCGGATTCTAGAGTTACTTACACTAACGACAATTCAACTCACCCAGACCCCGAAGAAGCACAACAAAAAACAAAATCACCTGTGTCAATGTCACCCGAAATGACACAAGACTATTGGGACTCAAAAGTCATGGACATTCCAGATAAAACACCATCAATAGAACAACCAGCTACCCCACGAATCGAGCAGCCAATCGCAGTGCCGAGCACTTCCAAACAGATCGAACAACCAGTCGCCATACCAGGGTGCTCATGGCAAATCGACGACTACACACCAGAACAACCAGTCGCCACGCCAGGGTGCTCATGGCAAATCGACGACTCCACACCAGCAATGAATATCGAACCAACGTTCAGATCACCACACTGGATTCCACACGAAACAACAGACTATTCGAAATCGGACGAACGGCAACCAACTACGGATTGCAGAGAGGTCGCAATCATAACAAACCACCCACCGCAACCAGCCCGTAGACCAGTCTATGCGTTAACTTACCACGATCGGAACAGAATACCATAAAAAAAAGAGAGAATCGCGTTAATAATCATAAATAATAACCGATATATTCATAACCATCTACATATACCCTTACTAATGGGAAATTAACCACACATACACTACTCTCTTATCTTATCACAATATACAAGTAATTTTAACCGCATCATGCACGGCTTAAAACTATTGCTTTAATACCATTATTTTATCACTTATTATTTCAACAAATACATACACACCCGACAGATAAAATAAACGACAACAGAAACAACAGCAGCAATGGACCGTCAACCATCAACATCAGCATCCATCCCAAATATAAAAATCGAATGCCTCCTCTGCCCGAAGAAAATATGGATGAACAAGTTGTCGGACCATACGGCCAGATGCTATGCGGAGCTATAAAAGCGGACCGCAAATTTGGGAATGCGGCACACGGGATGCCCAATATGCTGCTGCGTATTCCCAGCAAACCGACTGACGGCGCGCATTGACAAGTGCGTCGCCTATTTGCTAAAGCTGCAGTTCCGCGACCAACAACAAAAAACATTAGAACAATACTCACAACAACAATATGAACAACACCAGGCACAGCAACTTCTTCAATATCAGCAGCAGCTGCGTCAACAGCAGCAAGAAACAAAACAACAACCGCAACCAACACCCAATTATACACCGCACACACCCGAAGGACCACCACCACCGCTAAAAGACGACGACACAGAAGAAGAAGACACAGAAGAAGAAGACACAGAAGAAGAAAACGCAGAATCCAAAGACACAAAAGACGAGGATACCCAAGATGAAAACATGAAAAACACAAACACTCAAAACATAAATACAGAAAACATAGATACCCAAGACACAAACGATTCGAACAGAAAAACAGACGAGACAAACGAAAAACCAAACGGAAACGAAAACAACGACAACAAGAACGAAACACATTTCGACCCAAGAAAACTGACGTTTCAACAAGGTATGGAGTGGATAAACATCCAAGAGCTCGAAAGTTTGCGGAAAATTAAAAACTTGGCGCAAACGAACATCTTTCTCGCAGAGCTCAACAAAGGAAAAAGGGACCTTTTTAAGCCACCAACAAAACTCCCCAAAACCGGAACATCAAAACAAAAATAGAATCAGACCCTTACGGCAACAGACTACAGTACTTTAATCCACATACACAACAATATACCTCATTTGCACCATACATATATAACATAATATACAATAACTATACACACACATATATATATCAAAATAATCATAGGCATAAGCGCGACACGCGTCGCGTAACGTCGGAGAGAATGGAGGAAGATAGAGAAACCCTCCTTATTATCATGTAAAAAAAAAACATATTTCAGTTTATTGTTTTTTTTTCTTACTTTCAAATTTTTTTTTTAAATTCTCTACGACTAATATATGTGCAACGCTTTTTTTCACACTATAAATATTCGTATTAATCATTTTACCTATTCCAGAAACAATTTCCATCTTTTACCAACAAACCACTCCCAAATAACATACCTAACCCACTAACCACCACTAATCAGAACTTAGAATGTTACAGGCATTACAACCATCAAAATTCCAAATTATAACCGAAATACCAGGGAAAAGAAGGAACATTGGAATACAAAGAATACCAGGAAACGGAAAATCTACCAAATACGGACAATTTTACCAAAAACGGAATAAATATTTTGGAAAATCGAACATGGAACTTCACCAACCGAACGAAACAGGATAACATTTTAATTTTTCTTAACCATTTTTAACACCAAATTTGAACCCATCCAATTTAACCAAACCATTCCCACTAACATGAACAACTAAAAATTTTACTGAGTTACAGATATCAACAACCACCAACTATTTAAAAAAAAACAACAGGAGTGTACCGCAAATCAACTTCAAAACCAAGGGATTTCAATCATCCAAACCAACATGGACAACAACTAGGAGTTTTACTTAACCAACAATCAACAATCAACAATCATCAATCAAATAACAACACAATTTACACAAAATGAAAATATCTTAGAAAATCAAATAACTTTTTAATTATATCGAGTCACACTTAACAAATCATGTCAAATGTAAAATCCGTAATAGTCGATGCGGGGCATCGTTTCCTCCCAGAGGGGGAGTGTAACGGCCGCAGCCTAACTATTTCGACTTTAACCTTTCGACTTTAATATTTATTCGAGGGTATCGATACGGAGCGTTTCCGTTCGATACGCTCTTCAAAGAAGCCCTTAAGGCTATCGAAGCATCCGGGCCGCCGTGAGCGTCCACTTATCTAGCTTAGACTAAACATCCTTCGACTCTTTATTCCTTTGTAACAGCGAGCGCGAAGCCCTCAGCTTCACGCCCGCTTCAATCAGTTCAGCTCCGACCGACGACCAGTGCGGCACACTCTCCCTATTTTCTACGACTAATAAAGTACTTATATCATTTATTCAATCCGGCTTCAAGTTAACATCGATCATCCTAAGACCCAAGCGGCCATCCGTCACACTAACTCCGTTAGGGGCTTCTAGGATGACGTTACTTCGATCCGAAATTTCTATTATTTTATATGGCCCGTGATATTGACAATCGAACTTTCCCTTTCGCGGCTCTTTTAAAACGTAGACGCTATCACCTACCTTGCCTTCGAAAGGACGGACCTTTTGGTCATAATAGAATTTCGTCCGTTCTTTGGCTTTATTGAGCCATCCCACGCAATTCTGCAAGACGCTTTATCAGCGCGATCGTGAATGAATTATAAGTCTCCAATTTATTGCCCACCGGAAATTCACTCGGTAGTCGAGGTAACTTCCCGTAAACAATTTCGTATGGCGTAAAATTTGTCGCCTCATGCACGCTAGTATTATAACTTAGCTCTGAATAGGGCAGCAAGCGATCCCAGTCGTCATACGTCGTGGCATAATGTTTTATATATTCGGTTAACATTATGTGGCTTCTTTCGAGTGCTCCGTTTGTTTGCGGACGATACCCGGAAGTAGTCAGCAATTTTATTCGGAATATTTTCGCGATTTCTGCGAAGAGGCTGCTGGTGAAGGCCGAGCCTCGATCCGTAAGAACCGCGCGGGGCGCACCGAATTGAGCGATTAATCGCCGCGCCATGGCCTCGGCGATAGTCGTAGCCTTAAGATCCGGTATCGCTTCGGCGAGACAATATTTCGATAGATTATACTGCATGGTCAAAATATGCCTGTTTCCATGCGGTGTTGTCGGCAGCGGCCCTACAGTGTCGAGTGACACTTTATCGAATGTTTCGGCCGCTGTATCGGTCAACAGCATCGGCTCACGAGTTTTCGCTCGAACAAGCTTTTGCTCCTGACATCCTTTACATCGTCGGATGTATTTGAATCTCATTGCGAAGTGAGGGCCAATAAAAACGTTCCCGAATTTTTCGGTAGGTTTTTGTCACTCCTCGATGTCCTCCTATTAAGCTCGAGTGAAATTCCTCAATTATCCGAGGGCGTTCCTCTGCCGACGGCAGCTGCAAGCCGCCGTAACAGACAGTCACACCGATCCCAGACTTTCCAAATATTTCATGCAAAATTTGAACAATTCGGTCGCCTGTCAAATTGTCGGAAAAATCTCCCGCACGCGAAATTCGGAATGTTTCGATGTTCGTGCGCGTAAGAATTTCTTTCAGGTTCATTAATCCCTTGATTATATTATCCTCATCCGTTCGGTCGAAATAACGGGATTTTACGACGACGCTGTACACCTTTCGCTGACCGATCGGTGTCACAGCTACCTGTCCAACCTGTAAAGCCTTGTTCTTTATCTCGGACGCATCGATTTTTCCGAGGTCGACCAGCAATCTTCCGATTATGGTCGGCAATTCACCGTCCGCGGATATGAAGTGAACGCAATTGTCAGCTTTATATGTCAGGCATTCGCGCGTGCCGACAACCGGACGAATAGATTTAACTATGTCCGGCTCGACGGGCTTTTTGCCGACCTTTTCACTCTCGGAATCGGAGGAAGATAATCCCATAATTATGGGCTCTTTACTGACTTTTACGTGTTCCTCCGGGGCATGTACAGTTGTCTCGATCGCCTCCCCCCTAGATATTTCCCTCGGAGTTACACGAGAGGAATGGGGAGTCGACCGAGCGTCAGGTCTGACTTCTGCAGGGGCCAGCGACCACCTAACGGTACGCCTGGGTTTATTAAGTATCTCCGTTGCATCGGCTTCCGCCGTGGAGTCAGGCGTGCCTCCTTTATCGGCAACTGCCTCACCCTCGTCGTCAGCCTCCGTTCCACCCTCGGGGTCTTTGACTGGACCCTTCATGCTCACGCGCCGGAGTAATTCGGCTTCCGTCACACCGGACTCCTTCGCCGATAATTTTTCTAATCGTCGGAGAAGTTCTTGGTCACCCGAGTCGTCGAAGGGGGCGATATCGTCGAGTATGCGTTGTGCCTCGGGGTCGACATCGTCTCCCTCTGATATAAAGTCGGGCCATTCAAATTTGTCCTTTTCCGGGACGGCTCCGTCGGGAGATTCCGATTCATTTTTGTTCGCGAAGCGCTCCTCCAATAGTCGTATCGTCTCGTCGAATTTATTTATCGACTCCCTAATCCGACCCGCCTCGTCCCGGACGGTTGCGTTACTCTTGTTAGCATATCGCTCCTCCAGTTCACGCAGCGATTTATCAAACTTGCAGATTGATTCTCGCACCGACTGAGGAGCAAACTCCGAGCTTCCCGGCGGTAAAACGTCCGCGGCCGGCTGGAATACCTCATCGTCCTCTGTATCCTCCGCAGGAGGACTTAGCTCTACGGCTATGTCGGGGCTTTTCGTCGCTGCAACAGCTGTAGGAGGGGCGGGTATTGTCTCAGGATCAACATTTTCCGCAATGACGGCGGGTTCCGCAGGGGTGATCGGTCGTTTCGGTGGAAGAAGAGGTACCGGCAACGTGTTCCGATGCACGCGCTCTGCGGGAACATCCGAGACATCCGAGCTCGTTTCCACCTCCTTGTAATTCGGTGGTGGGACAGCCAGGGTGCGTAATTTCGCGCGAGTGCGCGCGGCCACCGCATCCTGGGCGGACTTTGACGCAGATGCGGCTCGCTCACAACTCGAGGACAATGCTGGCTTCAATATGGATTTTGGTTGTACGATTTTGCGCTTAGGAATTGCGCTCTTATCCGCGGAAGTGGACGAAGTCGGGAACACTTTGCGGACCTCGCGAGTTTCCTTTTCCGGGCTTGAATCACTGTCAGCGCTGGAGCTTGACTGGTCTGAATTCACCGGATTACGCGAGAGAGCATCGGCATTGACGTTCAACCGTCCCGGCTTATACACGAAATCAAAATCATATTTTTGCAAACGCATTTTCCACCGGGCGAGCCTCTTGCCTGGGTCGAGTGTAGTTGCATCCATTTGAGAGGCTCGTGGTCGCTCACGAGTGTGAATTTTTTTCCGTACAAATAAGTCGCGAATTGCTCAATCGAATCAATAATCGCGAGACATTCTTTTTCGGTTGTCGAATAATTGGTTTCGGCCGGAGAAAATATTCGCGAGTGGTACGCGACGGGAAGATCGAAGCCGTCGTGATCCTGCGATAATACGGAGCCGAGTGCAAGATCCGAGGCGTCCGTTGTTAAAGTAAACGGTTTCGTTACGTCAGGATACTGCAATATCGGTTCCCTGCAAAGAGCTTTTCGGAGCCTCCGAAAACTTCTCTTCTCTTGTTCTCCCCAGTGGAAAGCCTTTCCCTTTTTGAGCAAGTCCGACAATGGCTTGGATCGCGCAGCAAAATCTTTAATAAAACGCCGATAATAACCGGTTAAGCCGAGAAACTCTCGCACGTTTTTCTGATTTTTCGGGACCGGAAAATTTCGCACAGCCACGAGTTTTTTCGGGTCCATCCTCAGACCCTCGCAGCTCACGATGTGGCCGAGATAAGCCACTTCTCTGCGCAAAAACTCGCACTTGTCGGGCTCTAGATTCAGGTTTGCCTCCTCCAGACGCATCATAAGCCGGCGAACCTTTATCTCGTGCTCTTGAAGGGATTTTGCAAATACTACGACGTCGTCCAGGTAGACGAATAATTCCGTCCCCTGGAGTCCCACCAGTACACGATCCATCAAACGTTGAAACGTCGCGGGCGCGTTTTTCAATCCTTCCGGCATCCGAGAATACTCACAATGACCGTTCGAAGTAGCAAACGCGGTCTTACAAGCATCCCGAGCGTCCATAGAAATTTGTTGAAACCCACTGGCCAAGTCAAAAGTAGAAAAATACTTAGCCTGGCCGAGTTGTTCCAAGATTTCTATCATGTTCGGCAGCGGATACGCGTCCGAGATCGTCCTTTCATTTCTTTCTTTGCTTTCGAAAATTGATAACCATGCGCATCCGGGGTCGTCCTTGCGACTCAGGATGCTTCGGTACAATCCACACCGGTGAATTATACGGGGAGCGCGAATGCGTTATTACTCCGTCACCGAGTTTCTTTTGTACCTGATTTTCGAGCTCGCTACGGTAAACAACGGGAAATCGATATTGCTTCGCGTTCACCGGCAAATCGTCAATCGTCGGAATACGATGATACATGAGATCGGTTCGTTGCAATTTATATCCCGGTAGTTTGAATCGGTAAGGAAATTCCTCAATCAGTTTGCAGACGTGTGTACGCTCGGCGCCGCTGAGATGTCGAGAGTTAATATATTCATAATCGCGCCTACCCTGTCGGTGGGAGGAGCAACGTCCTGATCGGTATCTGACGGGTCTGATAACGAATCGTCTTCGTCCGGATGGCCGTATTCGAACGGCTCGAGTTCTTGAGGCGGCAATTCGATTTCTATATCCTCGAATCGCGTATTTATTGCCAATACGTGGCAGGTTCGTTTTTGATTTGTCACGATTGCGTTACCGAAGTAAACCCCCGCGAGTGTAGCTATCCGCGGCAGGTACCCTTCGTCCAAATCGCCGTTCGCGACGGGTAGCGGAATTTGTTCACGCATACGCGCGCGCAGTTTGAACTTCTGATTCGCGGACTTTTCCCGTGCAATTAATACTTTTTCCGCGCCCCGTGATTCACCGAAGGGTTCTCAAGAAACGGCTTAGGCCGAATCGGGTCGTTTCGCGTGACTAAAGATTTATGATGGAAGGATATTTCGGCTCCTTCTTCGTAAAAATACGGCCTACCGATAAGTGCATCGCTTTTTAATGGTAAATTACGTAGGACGTGAAACTTCGTCGGTCTTTTCGAAAAATGAAGGAAAACTGACCCCAACGTGGGAATCAGGGTTTCCTCTAAACCGGTTATCCAAATGATATCGTCGTTATTAACCCTCATTTCCTCGTCGAGAACGCTCAATTTTATTAGGCTGGCCGCGGAGCCCGTATCCAGGAAGAATTTTCCTTTCTTATGACGTAGCTCCGGAGCTGTCATCTCTACTGCTGGGTCTTCGACAGGGTTTGGAGTCCAGAGGACGAGACATTGTTTTCCAGGAACTTCACTGACGGTCGGCGGTCGGGCGAGCGACCCTCCGTCCCCGGCGAAGCTGGTCTGTTTGGGCTCGCCGTCGGAGTGCCGGGGCGAGCCGATTGTGAGTTTAAATGATCGGCATTGCTCGCCCGCTGCACGTATGCCCGGTTCCATGGACAGCAAGGGCAACCTCGGCCGTACCAACAATAACGGTCGCCGCAACCCTCCTTTTGCCAATCGAAACCGGGACGAGTCATCCGGGGTGATGTGGACCGATCTCGTCTCACGGCCTGTCCTGAATTAAAATTTCCATTACCCTCCGTTCGCGGTGAGTTGGCGCCTGCTCCCGACTGACCTGCTCGCGGCACGAACTCTCGCGGTTCGCCGTCGCGCGAGTAAAACACCAAAGCCTCGCTCCGTTCCTCCGACCTTTACGTAGGAAGATTAGCGGCGAGGTATTCCGCGAGCTCGTAAGCCTCTTCGAGTGTTTTGGGCTTTTGGATGAGCACTCCCGCGCTCATTTGCGACGGCAACCCCCTGATGAAGGTGCCTCGCCCAACTCCGTACAGAGGATCCTTGTTTTCCGCCGGCGGCTCGGTCTCGTATTCCGCCCGGTACGCGTTCCTACCGCAAGTACCGAATCCCATCGTAAAAACCACCGACGGTTTCATCTTTCATCATTCGCATTGACGATAATTTAGTATTGTAATAATCATAAGTCTTAGCGGAAAGATGCCGCTTCTTTAGCAGTTTTACTAAATCAGCGATCGTATTGACTTGGAGACCGTGCAGGCAGTTGCGAACGAAACCGCGCAACTTGCTAATGACGATCGCGACGTAGTTGCTTTCTTCCACGGCTGGTGCACTAACCGCCAAATTCTGCACGTCTTGCAGGAAATCTCTTAAGGAGATTCCCTGCCCGTCGTACAGTGGCAGATTATTGAAGCGATTCTGCAGGGTCATCCCCTGCATCATGCTCGTCATGTTCTGCACTGATTGCGCAGACATGTCGAGTGCCCGAACAAGCTCCGGATCAGCCATGATAATAATTAAATTTCAATTTTCCAATTACAATTACAGTCGCGGAAGATTCGATTGTCAATAGATGAATGAAAAATTAAATTTTGAAAAAGAAACGGGGAGGGAAAAAAAAGAAATGATTTTAATTTATAACAAAAAAACGAAATTACCGGAAGTAACCGGGATCCCACTTCTGACACCAGTTTACATGTAACGTACGGGCGTGTTACGTTACATTAAACCTCGCCGCGTGAAGCGCGACGAGTTATATTTATTTTTCCGGGATCGTCTCCGGTTCGTCCCGTACAGGACGTTCCCGATATTTCGCGCAGGTTGGTCGAATAAACAACTCGGTATTCGAATCGACTCGGCTTTTAATTAATAATAAATTCTCCGAGTGATAACTACAATAATTAATGGCGGTTAGCAGGCAAGCTTCACACATACAAACGGTTTTACACACATACCATTGTACTTACTATTGTAATCTCTATTGTTACGTGTGGTCGCGGCCTTGCTTCTCCACTCACTTTCTCTACACTCTTACTCTCTCTCTCCCTCTCTCTCTCTCCACTCTCCGTACACCTTCCCTCTTTCCGCGATCACACACACACTTAAACCTATACAACAATAGTGTTCGTGGCGCGAATAATCGTAACACCTATGCCTAGCACGTTCAGGCTTATCACCGCGACGCAATACACTTTCCGGTTCCTCACGACTCTATCGGCTCGATAGCGATTTATACCGAATCAGGAACCCCGGCAAGATTTCAAGATTGCTCTGCGGGAGCTGTAACGAGGAGTTTATCCGTAGACCAAGCTCGCGCTATCAGTGTCAAAACGGGACTGCCTTCCTCGGCCTGCTCATCCGCCGGTCTCGCGACCGTTGGACGGCAAGCCGGGGAGGTTTTTAGCGAATTTAGGCGAAATCTTACCTCGCTTGAGAGGAGGCGAGAGGAGACATTCTGATGTCACCTCGAGCCTTCGCTCGTGATTCGCGAGAAAAATTATCGCGCGAGCCACATCGCGTAGAATAACGCCGCGGTTGGCGCGACAATAGCGAAATTAAATATTAAAAGGCAACGGAATACATCCTGTGTATCCCGATACCCTGACAACCCTGACAACCCGCCGCTGACGAGCCTGAACGTGCTATATCGCGAGTTCTGTCACGAATCGCGCGAGAAAATTTAGCAAAAACTTTCCAGCGCGGAACGTGACAGTATTAAATGCTGAATTTACAATCACTCATGTGTCCGGCGACGAACTCGTGGAATTAACGGAAATGAAGAATTTCGGAACACCAAACAAGATAATTCTTCCTACGAGCGATTTAGAAAATTGGTACGAGAACGACGTGACTAAACGAATCTTAACGGCTTTGGAAGAATTTCAAGAACGTGACAGTGGTTTCGCTTTGTCATCGATAATTAATTTGATAGTGAACATTAATAGATGCGAATTAATGAGTGGTGCACATTGTGCAAAACTTCCGAAACAGATTGAGCTGAAACGAGCTGTGATCAGTGTGAGCTCGAATGATAATATGTGTTTCGCATGGTCGATAATGGCCGCACTGTATCCAAAGAAAAAACATCCAGACAGATGGAAATCATATCCAGATTATAAGAATGTGTTGAATCTGGACAAAATCGTATTTCCAATGACGATATCACAGATTTTGATTTTCGAACGAAATAACAAAATGTCAATCAATGTATATATATTGAAGCACAACGACGACGATGTGGATAAAATATGCAAGATTGTTCCTCTACGATTGAGTAATGTGTACAATATTTATAACAAACATATAAATTTGTTACTGTACGAGGATGCTAAGAACATTGGTGATTGGCATTACGCATGGATAAAGAATCTCTCAAGACTGGTGTCGTCGCAGATCAATCGTCACAGTCATCGAATACACATTTGTGATAGGTAATATATATTTGCAATAAATTATTTTATTTTACATAATCATTAATCGATTATTGTTTTTCTTTTTCAGATGTCTTCATTATTTTATATCGGAAAAAAGTTGAAAGATCATCGAATCGATTGCGTCGAGATGAACGACTGCAGGATCACTCTGCCGCCAACGAATCCACCCGACAACGATGAGAAATGGATAAAATTTAAGAATTACAACAGAAAGAAACCGCTTCCATTCATTGTCTACGCTGATTTCGAGTGTCTTTTGAAAAACATTGATAACACTGATCCAACTGCAAAATCGTATGCGTATCAAAAACATGAGCCATACAGCGTTGGCTATTATTTTCATTGTAATTTCGATCGAGAATTGTGTAGATATAACGCATATCGTGGAGACGGTTGCGCTGACTGGTTCCTGCAAGAATTGAGAAAGATCATTGAAATTATTGGCGAACGTTATGGGAATCCCTTGGAGATACCGATGAATAAACGACTTGGAGATAATATAACCACCATCAATCCTCTCTGTCACATCTGTGAAAAGACACCTCGAATCAAACGATGGTTCGAGATCATTGCCATTTGACAGGACGTTTCAGGGGTGTAGCTCATGCTGGTTGTAATTTAAATTACAAAGATTTACATCTTCTTCCAATAATTTTTCATAATTTAACAAATTATGATGCACATTTTTTAATTCAGGAAGTGGTTGAAAAATTTGATGGTGGATCGAAAACGAGCGTGATGGCCACGATGCTCGAAAAATATACAGCTTTCACGAAGACAGTCAAGACGCGTCGCGATGATCGATTGAAAATCCAATTGAGATTTATCGATTCGTTTAAATTTTTTAATATGGGTTTGAGCAAATTGGTTTCAACTTTGGATAAGAAGGATATAAAAATTACGCGCAATAATTTCAATTATCTAAGCGATGAAAAATTTAATCTTTTAACGAGGAAAGGTGTATTCCCATACGATTATGTGTGCGAATGGGAAAGATTAAACGAGACGACGAGTTTACCAATGTACGAAAGCTTTTACAATAAATTAGAGGATTGTAATATCTCAACAGAAGATTATGAACATGCTAAAAATATTTGGAAAATGTTTGATGTTAAAACACTCGGAGAATACAGCGATTTGTATCTAAAGACGGATGTGCTATTGTTGGCTGACGTTTTCGAAACATTCAGACTCGACTGTCTGACGAGTTACAATCTCGATCCCGCTTATTACTTCACCGTGCCCGGTTACGCGTGGGATGTAATGTTAAAATTTACCAAAATCGAACTTGAATTATTAACGGATATAGATATGATGATGTTTGTTGAGCGAGGTGTACGCGGTGGACTGAGTCAGTGCTCTCATCATTATGCGAAAGCAAATAATAAATATATGCGTACGATGAACAAAGAGATGATGTTTATCTCATGTATTATGATAATAATTTGTATGGATGGGCGATGTCGCAGGCATTGCCATATAAAAATTTTGAATGGGTTAAAAACATAAGAAATTTCAATGTAGAATCGGTAGCTATCAATGGGCCAATCGGATATATTTTAGAAGTAGATTTAGAATATCCAGACAATGTACACGATTTGCATGCGGATCTTCCATTTTGTTCAGAACGCGTGCAACCGCCCGGAGAGTGCAGCACTCATCCAAAACTTCTCGCTACGCTTAACAATGAGTATCGTTATGTTGTTCATTATCGTGCATTACAACAGTGTCTGCTTCATGTTTTACGATTGACAAAGATTCATAGAATATTAAAATTCAATCAATCGATGTGGTTGAGCGGATACATCGATTTGAATACTCGATTGCGTGCGTCAGCGTCTACCGAGTTTGAGAAAAATTTGCGAAAATTAATGAACAACGCTGTATTCGGTAAAACAATGGAGAATGTTCGCAATTATATCGATGAAAAATTGGTTTCGTCATGGAGTGGACGATATGGCGCAAAATCATTGATTGTGTTTGAGAATTGCCGTTGAGATATAGCGAAACGGGTAGGGAAAAATAAAGATGGTAAACAGAAATTTATAATAAAGAAAATACGTATATTTTCATCCACAGTATTTACACAGATGCACAGAACGCTGTGCAGTGAGCTGAACCGTTAACAACTGTCGAAATGAGTCCCGAATTGAGCCGTCACGATTTTATTAATCCGCGAACTAAACCGGGTGAGCTGTGCCGTGTGCGACTCGACGCGTCGCACACCTGTTGAGAGCGCGAGTCTCCCGCGGAAAGGCACTCGGCACTTTGCCGTGAGAATGAACTCGCGCTGACACCGAAATGACTTGAACAATATCGCTAAATCGCGGATGAACCGTTCCCGTGATGATGTACCGTTTTTGGTGAGCCGAACCGTGAGCGGACCGTGAGAAAATCCGAGTACAAAATGAGCGTAGCAAAAACACGTGTGTTCAGACCGCGGCCATTAACGAAGAAGAGCCGAGAAGACGCGCGTTGCACACGGCACGACGGCATCTTCCCGTACCGCGCGTGCACGAGCGTCGCGCGTGAGCTCGAGCGAGAACGCCCGGGAGGTGCTGCCACTCGACAGCTGCCCGGCCGTCTCGCGCGACTCAGGCGAGACGTCGGATTCTCGAACATTCCGCCCGCCATCAGCGACGGCGTTGATGATGTTATTCGTCGCCCGTCTCCGATGAATCCGACGATGGTGATGTGGGCAGAAGAGCGAGCTTGGCGATGGGCCGGGTGAGCGTGGGGACGGCCGTCTTCAGCGTCGCCATCCTGGCGAGTCCATCCTTCCCCGGATGTAGTTGAAGGATCCTGGCGAGCGGCCATTTGCATGGCGGAAATCGCTCGTCAGTGATCAGCACCAATGAGCCGACCTTGAGCTGGTTCGATGGGTGATGCCACTTAGAGATGGACTGCTGGCGTTGCAGATAATGAGCCGACCACTGAGCCCGGAACGACTGCACCCGTTGTTGTATCTGCTGCCAATGAGCCAGCTGTGAGGTTCCCAGAACCGGCAGCGTTGGCTCAGGTAGTGTGGTGAGAGCTCGGCTGATGAGAAAATGGCCCGGAGTGAGCGCCGAAACGTCCTGCGGGTCGTCGGTGAGCGGTTCCAGAGGCCGAGAGTTGAGGATGGCCTCGATTTGAGCGAGCAGGGTGGTGAGCTCCTCGTAAGTGAGCAGTGTGTCGCTCACAGTGCGACGCAAGTGAAACTTGGTCGACTTCACGACGGCTTTCCATTTTCCGCCCATGTGCGGAGCCGCTGGCGGATTGAAACGCCACTGAGCCCGATCCGTTGAGAGCATCGCGGCGATTTCTCGATGCTCGTGAGTGCTCTGGTCGAACAGTCGACGGAGAGCGGCATCCGCTCCGATAAAGTTGGTGCCGCAGTCTGAGTACAGGGACGTTGGAATTCCCCGTCGAGCTGTGAATCTCCGATACGCCGCGATGAACCCAGTCGTCGCATAGTCGCTGACGACCTCCAAATGCACAGCCGATGTTGAGAAGCACACGAACACGCAGATCCAGCCCTTGTATGTTTTGGATCCTCGTCCCTTGAGGGTTTTGAGCGTGAGCGGTCCGGCGTAGTCCACACCAGTGTGACTAAATGCAGGTGAGGGTGACGACCGAGAGAGAGGTAGTTGGCCCATCAGTTGATGGGCACGGATCCCCCTCTGCCGGGCGCACACCACACACCGCAGAATGTGGGACTTTACCGGTGCTCTTCCTCCGATGATCCAGTACGCCTGGCGCAGGTGAGCCAGGGTGAGTTGCGTGCCTCCATGGAGCGTGCGCCGATGAGCATCGCCGATGAGCAGTTCCGTGAGTCGAGCATGACGAGGCAGGATAGCAGGATGCTTTCCTTCCTCCGTGAGCGTTGACTGGTTGAGCCGCCCTCCTACTCGAATGATCCCATGCCCGTCGACATAGGCAGTCAGTCGAGTGAAGGGGTGATGTCGGGACAGCGTAGAGACCGAGAGCAAGGTACGCAGATCCGATGAGAAATATGCCGCTTGAGTTGCCTTCACCCAGAATCGCTTTGCTTCTTCCATGGCGTCCGATGAGATGACCGCGATCGGCGGGTCGATGAGCTTCTTCCTGATTTTGAGAGCGATTCTGAAACAAACAGATGTGAGTCGAAATAATTTAACCAGGGTCGATACCTGGTAAATCAGATCCCAGTGATTGTCGACGCGTGGAGCGGCGACGACGAGTGAGATTCCCGGACGAGCCTCTTGTGCACAGAGACCATCCGAGACCGATGCTATTGGTTGAGACGGCCATGAGTCTTCACCTTGGATGAGCCAAGGCGGTCCATTCCACCAGAGTGAGTGACTTCCGAGCTGAGCGGTGGTAACGCCTCTGGAAGCACAGTCAGCCGGGTTAGCTACTCCCGGGACGTGCCGCCAGTGAGCGTCTGCTGTGAGCTCCTGAATCTGTGCGACCCTGTTTCGCACGTAGTCTTTCCACCTTGAGGAATGTGAGCGAATCCACATGAGCGTTACCGATGAGTCCGTCCACAGATGAGTTGACTTAATATCCAGGTGCAGTGTAGCCTGGACGTACTTGACGAGTTTCGCCAAGAGCAGCGCTGCAGTGAGTTCCAACCGAGGGACGGTGAGCTGACTACGATGTAGACTACCGCTGACATCGCCAGTTGAGACGCATCCGAGAAGCCATGTACTTCCACTGCTGTGTCGGCCCGAGTGTTGAGCCATCTGGGTAGAGAGAGCCTGGCCAGGCAAGTGAGATCTTCTCGGAGATTGAGCCATTTGGCTGAGAGCGAAGCCGGCAAGGCGTCGTCCCAGCCAACCTTGTGCAGCCAGAGCTCCTGCAGGAGCATCTTGGCTCGGATCGTGACCGGTGAGATGAAGCCAAGTGGGTCGAAAATCTGAGCGACTTCCGACAGCACGATCCGTTTTGTGAGTTTTTCCGTTGCGGGTGAGAATCCCGATGAAAACACGAACTTGTCGTCGTGTGGAAGCCACCTAATTCCGAGAATCTTGGTAGCGCAATCGTCTAGTGAGAGGTGATCCTTGGTGTTCGCCGATGAGACTGACGTGAGCAGATCCTGATGAGTGGAGTGCCATTTGGCCAGCGGGAAACCGCCCGCCTGGCATAACCCCTTCAGTTGATGAGCGACCTCGATGAGCTGTTCCAAAGTATCCGCACCTCCAAATATGTCGTCGACATATCTTCCTAGCCGTAACGCTGGCAATGCCAACGGAAACCGATGACCTTCGTCCTCTGCCAATTGCAGCAGAGCACGAACGGCAAGGAACGGCGCTGCCTTTGTTCCGTACGTAACGGTGGTGAGTTGGAACGGCACCGGGTTAGACTGGCTGTCGGTCCACAATATTCGTTGCAGATTCCAGTCGTCCGGATGCACGTTGATTTGCCGGAACATCTTCGTGATGTCAGTCGCGAAGAGACAGCGATGAAGTCGAATCCAAATGAGCACGTCCGGGATGTCGAGTTGTAATTTCGCACCTGTGTGCGAAATGTCGTTGAATGACAGGCCTGAGGTGGTCGCGGCAGAGCCGTTGAACACCACCCTCAGCTTCGTTGTTTCCCTGTCCGGCCTGAGAACTCCATGGTGCGGCAGGTAATAGTGCACCTCACCGGCAGGAGAGTCGGTCGGTGCCTTCACCATGTGACCGAGCTCTTCGTAGTCTTCCATGAACCGGCGGTAGAGTGTCCGGAAACTGTCATCCCGGGTGAGCCGCCTGAGCATCTGCTGCAGGCACCGATGAGCTGTACGGTACGAGTCTCCCAGCAGCGTGACTGCTGATTTGAGAGGAATTCGCACGACGTACTTCCCCGCTGAGTCCCTGGTGTGAGTTGACCGAAAGTGAGCCTCGCACTCCTCTTCTTCGGGGGTGAGTTGACCTGGTGTATCCGACGGAGGTTCTTCCTGAGTCCAGAACTTCGTGAGAAGCTCCTGGAGAAGAGCGTCTTCCGGTTGTGCCGTGGCCGTGCGTGCTGTACACGTGACTGCGTGAGCAGCGTACACCAGACCGAGCACCAGCCAGCCAAAGATGGAGAGTTGAGCCATCGGCTCCGTCGGAGCTCCTCGGATGATGTTGGGGTTGATGATCTGACTGTAGTGATCTGTGATGATGAGGCCGATGATGAGGTCTACAGGCCGTGGCGTGAGAAAGTCCGGATCGGCAAGCCGAAGCTTAGCCAGATGAGGCCACGCCTGCATTGGAGCCTCGAACGATGGAAGTATCGAGGTGACCGTCCTCAAGATGTGAGCTGTCACTGCAACTGAGCGCGAGGATTGAGTAGACCGTAATTCAAATTGAGCTGTACCTTTTGTTTGAGTAGACCGTGATTCGCCGATGCCGTAGATCGGAATCGACGAACGTCGACGCGGTAGACCGAGTAGACCGTCTACCAGAAGCCGAACCTCGTGAGTGGTCACCGCGTTGTCTATGTGAGCGAGTGCTGTGGCGAGCAGCGACGAAAAAGATGAGCTGGACCGTGGTGATGAGCGACCGATTGCACCGAAGCTTCAAGCGTTGGCAGATGAGCTGGCCTGTTGAGTCGCTGCGGCGTCCGTAGAAGTCGCAGGAGCAGCACGAGTTGAAGCTCCGTGCAGCATCGTATGGTGCTTCGACGAGCACTCCTTGCAGGTCGCCTTGGAGCGACACATGTTGGCGTTGTGCCTTCCGAAGCAGTTGAAGCACAACCGTTTGTCGAACACCGCCTGACGGCGGTCACGTGCACTCAACTCTCTGAACTTCGGACATGCCACGATAAAGTGCTTGCCTTTGCACAAGTCACAGGGATAGGCATTGGGGTTATCCCCTGACTTCGCCTGAGCGCCTTTCTGATGAGCCGATGCCTGGTGAGCCGTCCTCTTCGACGCTCCCTTGTTCTTCGCAGCCTGAGCCGCCGCCGCATCCTCCTCCACCTGCTCCTGAGCCCGTGCGCGACCCAGCAAAAATGCCATCATCCTGTCATACGACGGATATTCCATGGCAGAGCTGATGGTGTTCTCCCACACCTCCTTCGTTGTGCGGTCGAGCAGGTGAGCCGCGTGGTAGACCAGAACGTACTCCCACAACTGTGGGCCTACTCCGAGCGCGCGTAACCCTTGTTGTGCCTTGGTGATGGTGGCATGTATCTTGAGCAGACCAGCGGAGCTCTTCGATGATAAGGGAGCGAGAGCGAAGATTGAACTGAGGTGAGCCTGGACATGTACCCGCTTGTTGTCGTATCGGTCCTTGAGGATGTTCCATCCGATGTCGAATGACTCGTCCTCCATCGGCAGCTCGGCAACAAGATCCGCTGCTTCTCCCTTGACGCTTGTCCGAAGGTAGTGGAACCGCTCCAAGTCGCTCAGCTTCTCCTCCTTGTCCAGGATGCTTCGAAACAATTTCGAAAAGGCCGGCCACTCCTTGTACGTGCCGTTGAACTCCGGCAGCTTGAGCTCCGGAAGCTTCGAGCGATCCGTGCGGCATACCGGTGTCATGGGCGCCGCCATGACAGGTACCGGTTCCGGTGTGAGCTTACCCTTGAGCGCGAAAATCCGTTGCCGGAACTCGGCGTGTGCCCGGCTTGCCTGCCGACCTACCCTCGCATCCAGATAGTCGTGATCGGTGAGGAGAGTGGCGCAATCCCTCACGAACGAATAGTGTCGCTCTTGGAACCGTCCGTAGTGATCGTCCATGACCTGCAACAGGTCATTGAGCATGGCATGCGTGCATTTCGTATGATCCGGAGGGATCATCTCGGCCATGTCGAGGACGTCATCCAGTAGCTCCATCTGGCCGGCGAGCCGACCGGCGAAATCCGTCCTAGACACCGTCTTAGGTGACCGTCGACCACTGTCCTTCGACGGCACCGACAGCGCGGCGTCAGTCGTCCCGAGCGGCAGGGCACTGCTCGGATCCGGTTTCCGATCCTTCGCTGAATCGTCAGGCTTGATCGGGTCCGATATCCTGGTGTATGCTCCGGCGTAAACCTCGTGCAAACAAGCGCGACCTCGCTGCGAACGAGCGCGACCCTCGCGCAAACAAGCGCGACCTCGACGCGAACACGCGAAACCCTCGCGCAAACAAGCGCGACCTCGCTGCGAACACGCGCGAACCTCGCGCAAACAAGCGCGACCGCGACGCTAACACGCGCGGACCTTGCGCAAACAAGCGCGACCTCGACGCTAACACGCGCGTACCTCGCGCAAACAAGCGCGACCTCGATGCGAACGCGCGTTAAAATCGCACTATGAACTGTCGCGAAAAATCGACACAAATAGTCGCGACGAAACCCCGCACGAATGAGCAAATGTCAAAAAAAAAACCAAAGAAAAGGATCACCGTAAATGTTTGTACAAGCACGCGGCACTGTTGAGCTGTCCGATCACGAAAGAGTTCCACCACGTGGACTCGTACCGCGCACTGTACCCGATGAGAAGTCCCGAACTGTCACTTGAGTGCGAGCGAGACGCGACACACGAACTCACTCCCGCACTGAACCGTTGAGCTGTCCACGACGCTCGAGAGCGAGAGAGCGCGACTGTCCGAAGTCACTGACCGCGCGCCGCACAGCTGAGACTCGGCTATCGGTGGTGGGGAGAGTCGACCGGAGATCTCTCACAGCACGCACACCGAGCGAGCTGTCCAAAATGGCCGAACGCGCGAACGAAGCCCGACCGCGCGCACTGCCGACGCACGAGAGTCCGAAATGAACTGTCCAAAGATGGCCGAGCGCGGGAGAACGGCACGACGCGAGCAAGCTCTCACCGCACGGGAGTCGACCGATACGACGGCCGAACGTCCGAGCACGAGTGAGAGAGCGGAACGCCCTGTCTCTCGCCGCGCACTAGCTGTCGCACTGTCCGAGCGTCGCTGTGCGAGAGAGACGCACGACACGCGCACTCTCGACGCACCGACGGTTGAGCTGACCGATGAGTGCACGCGCACTGACACTGTGTAGCACTGCCGCCACCCGTTCGCTATCCGGCTCGAAGGACCAAAATGTTTGAGAATTGCCGTTGAGATATAGCGAAACGGGTAGGGAAAAATAAAGATGGTAAACAGAAATTTATAATAAAGAAAATACGTATATTTTCACCCACAGTATTTACAAAGATGCACAGAACGCTGTGCAGTGAGCTGAACCGTTAACAACTGTCGAAATGAGTCCCGAATTGAGCCGTCACGATTTTATTAATCCGCGAACTAAACCGGGTGAGCTGTACCGTGTGCGACTCGACGCGTCGCGCACCTGTTGAGAGCGCGAGTCTCCCGCGGAAAGGCACTCGGCACTTTGCCGTGAGAATGAACGCGCGCTGACACCGAAATGACTTGAACAATATCGCTAAATCGCGGATGAACCGTTCCCGTGATGATGTACCGTTTTTGGTGAGCCGAACCGTGAGAAAATCCGAGTACAAAATGAGCGTAGCAGAAACACGTGTGTTCAGACCGCGGCCATTAACGAAGAAGAGCCGAGAAGACGCGGTTGCACACGGCACGACGGCATCTTCCCGTACCGCGCGTGCGCGAGCGTCGCGCGTGAGCTCGAGCGAGAACGCCCGGGAGGTGCTGCCACTCGACAGCTGCCCGGCCGTCTCGCGCGACTCAGGCGAGACGTCGGATTCTCGAACAGATTAAAAAACCAAATTTTCATCGTAGAGTCGTATTCAATGAGAATTTTTTGGCTATTCACATGTCGAGATTGGAAGTAAAAATGAATAAACCGATGTATGTTGGAATGTCGATATTGGATATCTCAAAAATACATGTATACGATTTTCATTATGCTTATATAAAACCAATGCTTTCTGATCGTTGTCAAATTTTATATACCGACACCGATAGTCTTATCTATGAATTTAGAAACGCTAATATTTATGAAATTATGAAAAGAGATATACAATATTTTGACACGAGCGATTATGCGGAAAATAATGTGTATAATATGCCGAGAGTGAACAAAAAAGTGTTGGGTCTGATGAAGGATGAGAATAGTGGCTCGATCATGAGTGAATTCATTGGATTAAGATCGAAGATGTATGCATTTAAAATCGACGATGTGAAAAAATTGCAAATGGCCTTAAAATTCATGTTGAATTAACGGCTCGACATTTACATATTTTCCGATTTTGCCGCTCCACCCCCTCGGCGGAAACTCACCCCCGCTACAACCTATCATGGTATAACTCGTAGTGAAGAAGGGTTAGAAAATTGCAAATGGCCTTAAAATTCATGTTGAATTAACGGCTCGACATTTACATATTTTCCGATATTGCCGCTCCACCCCCTCGCCGGAAACTCACCCCCTCTACAGCCAATCATAGAATAACACGGAGTAGAGAAGGGTTAGAAAATTGCAAATGGCATTAAAATTCATGTTGAATTAACGGCTCGATATTTACATATTTTCCGATTTTGCCGCTCCACCCCCTCGCCGGAAAATCACCCCCTCTACAGCCAATCATAGAATAACTCGGAGTAGAGAAGGGTTAGAAAATTGCAAATGGCCTTAAAATTCATGTTGAATTAACGGCTCGACATTTACATATTTTACGATTTTGCCGCTCCACCCCCTCGCCGGAAACTCACCCCCGCTACAGCCTATCATGGTATAACTCGGAGTAGAGAAGGGTTAGAAAATTGCAAATGGCCTTAAAATTCATGTTGAATTAACGGCTCGACATTTACATATTTTCCCGCTCCACCCCCTCGCCGGAAACTCACTCCCTTTACAGCCAATCATAGAATAACTCGGAGTAGTGAAGGGTTAGAAAATTGCAAATGGCCTTAAAATTCATGTTGAATTAACGGCTCGACATTTACATATTTTCCGATTTTGCCGCTCCACCCCCTCGGCGGAAACTTACCCCCGCTACAGCCTATCATGGTATAACTCGGAGTAGAGAAGGGTTAGAAAATTGCAAATGGCCTTAAAATTCATGTTGAATTAACGGCTCGACATTTACATATTTTCCGATTTTGCCGCTCCACCCCCTCTACAGCCAATCATAGAATAACTCGGAGTAGAGAAGGGTTAGAAAATTGCAAATGGCCTCAAAATTCATGTTGAATTAACGGCTCGACATTTACATATTTTCCGATTTTGCCGCTCCACCCCCTCGCCGGAAACTCACCCCCTCTACAGCCAATCATAGAATAACTCGGAGTAGAGAAGGTTCAGAAAATTGCAAATGGCCTTAAAATTCATGTTGAATCAACGGCTCGACATTTACATATTTTCCGATTTTGCCGCTCCACCCCCTCGGCGGAAATTCACCCCCGCTACAGCCTATCATGGTATAACTCGGAGTAGAGAAGGGTTAGAAAATTGCAAATGGCCTTAAAATTCATGTTGAATTAACGGCTCGACATTTACATATTTTCCGATTTTGCCGCTCCACCCCCTCGCCGGAAACTCACCCCCTTTACAGCCAATCATAGAATAACTCGGAGTAGAGAAGGGTTAGAAAATTGCAAATGGCCTTAAAATTCATGTTGAATTAACGGCTCGACATTTACATATTTTCCGATTTTTCCGCTCCACCCCCTCGGCGGAAAGTCACCCCCGCTACAGCCTATCATGGTATGACTCGGAGTAGAGAAGGGTTAGAAAATTGCAAATGGCCTTAAAATTCATGTTGAATTAACGGCTCGACATTTACATATTTTCCGATTTTGCCGCTCCACCCCCTCTACAGCCAATCATAGAATAACTCGGAGTAGAGAAGGGTTAGAAAATTGCAAATGGCCTTAAAATTCATGTTGAATTAACGGCTCGACATTTACATATTTTCCGATTTTGCCGCTCCACCCCCTCTACAGCCAATCATAGAATAACTCGGAGTAGAGAAGGGTTAGAAAATTGCAAATGGCCTCAAAATTCATGTTGAATTAACGGCTCGACATTTACATATTTTCCGATTTTGCCGCTCCACCCCCTCGGCGGAAACTCACCCCCTCTACAGCCGATCATGGTATAACTCGGAGTAGAGAAGGTTTAGAAAATTGCAAATGGCCTTAAAATTCATGTTGAATTAACGGCTCGACATTTACATATTTTCCGATTTTGCCGCTCCACCCCCTCGCCGGAAACTCACCCCCTCTACAGCCAATCATAGAATAACTCGGAGTAGAGAAGGGTTAGAAAATTGCAAATGGCCTTAAAATTCATGTTGAATTAACGGCTCGACATTTACATATTTTCCGATTTTTCCGCTCCACCCCCTCGGCGGAAACTCACCCCCGCTACAGCCTATCATGGTATAACTCGTAGTGGAGAAGGGTTAGAAAATTGCAAATGGCCTTAAAATTCATGTTGAATTAACGGCTCGACATTTACATATTTTCCGATTTTGCCGCTCCACCCCCTCGCCGGAAACTCACCCCCGCTACAGCCTATCATAGAATAACTCGGAGTAGAGAAGGTTTAGAAAATTGCAAATGGCCTTAAAATTCATGTTGAATTAACGGCTCGACATTTACATATTTTCCGATTTTGCCGCTCCACCCCCTCGGCGGAAATTCACCCCCGCTACAGCCTATCATGGTATAACTCGGAGTAGAGAAGGGTTAGAAAATTGCAAATGGCCTTAAAATTCATGTTGAATTAACGGCTCGACATTTACATATTTTCCCGCTCCACCCCCTCGCCGGAAACTCACTCCCTTTACAGCCAATCATAGAATAACTCGGAGTAGTGAAGGGTTAGAAAATTGCAAATGGCCTTAAAATTCATGTTGAATTAACGGCTCGACATTTACATATTTTCCGATTTTGCCGCTCCACCCCCTCGGCGGAAACTTACCCCCGCTACAGCCTATCATGGTATAACTCGGAGTAGAGAAGGGTTAGAAAATTGCAAATGGCCTTAAAATTCATGTTGAATTAACGGCTCGACATTTACATATTTTCCGATTTTGCCGCTCCACCCCCTCTACAGCCAATCATAGAATAACTCGGAGTAGAGAAGGGTTAGAAAATTGCAAATGGCCTCAAAATTCATGTTGAATTAACGGCTCGACATTTACATATTTTCCGATTTTGCCGCTCCACCCCCTCGCCGGAAACTCACCCCCTCTACAGCCAATCATAGAATAACTCGGAGTAGAGAAGGTTCAGAAAATTGCAAATGGCCTTAAAATTCATGTTGAATCAACGGCTCGACATTTACATATTTTCCGATTTTGCCGCTCCACCCCCTCGGCGGAAACTCACCCCCGCTACAGCCTATCATGGTATAACTCGGAGTAGAGAAGGTTTAGAAAATTGCAAATGGCCTTAAAATTCATGTTGAATTAACGGCTCGACATTTACATATTTTCCGATTTTGCCGCTCCACCCCCTCGGCGGAAACTCGCCGCCGCTACAGCCTATCATGGTATAACTCGGAGTAGAGAAGGGTTAGAAAATTGCAAATGGCCTTAAAATTCATGATGAATTAACGGCTTGACATTTGCATATTTTCCGATTTTGCCGCTCCACCCCCTCGGCGGAACCTCACCCCCGCTACAGCTCATCATGGTATAGCTCGGAGTAGAGAAGGTTTAGAAAATTGCAAATGGCCTTAAAATTCATGTTGAATTAACGGCTCGACATTTACATATTTTCCGATTTTGCCGCTCCACCCCCTCGGCGGAAACTCACCCCCGCTACAGCCTATCATGGTATAACTCGGAGTAGAGAAGGGTTAGAAAATTGCAAATGGCCTTAAAATTCATGTTGAATTAACGGCTCGACATTTACATATTTTCCGATTTTGCCGCTCCACCCCCTCGCCGGAAACTCACCCCCGCTACAGCCTATCATAGAATAACTCGGAGTAGAGAAGGTTTAGAAAATTGCAAATGGCCTTAAAATTCATGTTGAATTAACGGCTCGACATTTACATATTTTCCGATTTTGCCGCTCCACCCCCTCGGCGGAAACTCACCCCCGCTACAGCCTATCATGGTATAACTCGGAGTAGAGAAGGGTTAGAAAATTGCAAATGGCCTTAAAATTCATGTTGAATTAACGGCTTGACATTTGCATATTTTCCGATTTTGCCGCTCCACCCCCTCGGCGGAACCTCACCCCCGCTACAGCTCATCATGGTATAGCTCGGAGTAGAGAAGGTTTAGAAAATTGCAAATGGCCTTAAAATTCATGTTGAATTAACGGCTCGACATTTACATATTTTCCGATTTTTCCGCTCCACCCCCTCGGCGGAAACTCACCCCCGCTACAGCCTATCATGGTATAACTCGTAGTGGAGAAGGGTTAGAAAATTGCAAATGGCCTTAAAATTCATGTTGAATTAACGGCTCGACATTTACATATTTTCCGATTTTGCCGCTCCACCCCCTCGCCGGAAACTCACCCCCGCTACAGCCTATCATAGAATAACTCGGAGTAGAGAAGGTTTAGAAAATTGCAAATGGCCTTAAAATTCATGTTGAATTAACGGCTCGACATTTACATATTTTCCGATTTTGCCGCTCCACCCCCTCGCCGGAAACTCACCCCCTCTAAAGCCAATCATAGAATAACTCGGAGTAGAGAAGGTTGAGAAAATTGCAAATGGCCTTAAAATTCATCTTGAATTAACGCCTCGACATTTACATATTTTCCGATTTTGCCGCTCCACCCCCTCGGCGGAAATTCACCCCCGCTACAGCCTATCATGGTATAACTCGGAGTAGAGAAGGGTTAGAAAATTGCAAATGGTCTTAAAATTCATGTTGGATTAACGGCTCGACATTTACATATTTTCCGATTTTGCCGCTACACCCCCTCGGCGGAAACTCACCCCCTCTACAGCCAATCATAGAATAACTCGGAGTAGAGAAGGGTTAGAAAATGGCAAATGGCCTCAAAATTCATGTTGAATTAACGGCTCGACATTTACATATTTTCCGATTTTGCCGCTGCACCCCCTCGCCGGAAACTCACCCCCTCTACAGCCAATCATAGAATAACTCGGAGTAGAGAAGGGTTAGAAAATTGCAAATGGCCTTAAAATTCATGTTGAATTAACGGCTCGACATTTACATATTTTCCGATTTTGCCGCTCCACCCCCTCGGCGGAAACTCACCCCCGCTACAGCCTATCATGGTATAACTCGTAGTAGAGAAGGGTTAGAAAATTGCAAATGGCCTTAAAATTCATGTTGAATTAACGGCTCGACATTTACATATTTTCCGATTTTGCCGCTCCACCCCCTCGCCGGAAACTCACCCCCGCTACAGCCTATCATAGAATAACTCGGAGTAGAGAAGGTTTAGAAAATTGCAAATGGCCTTAAAATTCATGTTGAATTAACGGCTCGACATTTACATATTTTCCGATTTTCCCGCTCCACCCCCTCGGCGGAAACTCACCCCCGCTACAGCCTATCATGGTATAACTCGGAGTAGAGAAGGGTTAGAAAATTGCAAATGGCCTTAAAATTCATGTTGAATTAACGGCTCGACATTTACATATTTTCCGATTTTGCCGCTCCACCCCCTCGGCGGAAACTCACCCCCGCTACAGCCTATCATGGTATAACTCGTAGTGAAGAAGGGCTAGAAAATTGCAAATGGCCTTAAAATTCATGTTGAATTAACGGCTCGACATTTACATATTTTGCGATATTGCCGCTCCACCCCCTCGCCGGAAACTCACCCCCTCTACAGCCAATCATAGAATAACACGGAGTAGAGAAGGGTTAGAAAATTGCAAATGGCATTAAAATTCATGTTGAATTAACGGCTCGACATTTACATATTTTCCGATTTTGCCGCTCCACCCCCTCGCCGGAAACTCACCCCCTCTACAGCCAATCATAGAATAACTCGGAGTAGAGAAGGGTTAGAAAATTGCAAATGGCCTTAAAATTCATGTTGAATTAACGGCTCGACATTTACATATTTTCCGATTTTGCCGCTCCACCCCCTCGACGGAAACTCACCCCCTCTACAGCCAATCATAGAATAACTCGGAGTAGAGAAGGGTTAGAAAATTGCAAATGGTCTTAAAATTCATGTTGAATTAACGGCTCGACATTTACATATTTTCCGATTTTGCCGCTCCACCCCCTCGGCGGAAATTCACCCCCGCTACAGCCTATCATGGTATAACTCGGAGTAGAGAAGGGTTAGAAAATTGCAAATAGCCTTAAAATTCATGTTGAATTAACGGCTCGACATTTACATATTTTCCGATTTTGCCGCTCCACCCCCTCGCCGGAAACTCACCCCCTTTACAGCCAATCATAGAATAACTCGGAGTAGAGAAGGGTTAGAAAATTGCAAATGGCCTTAAAATTCATGTTGAATTAACGGCTCGACATTTACATATTTTCCGATTTTTCCGCTCCACCCCCTCGGCGGAAAGTCACCCCCGCTACAGCCTATCATGGTATGACTCGGAGTAGAGAAGGGTTAGAAAATTGCAAATGGCCTTAAAATTCATGTTGAATTAACGGCTCGACATTTACATATTTTCCGATTTTGCCGCTCCACCCCCTCTACAGCCAATCATAGAATAACTCGGAGTAGAGAAGGGTTAGAAAATTGCAAATGGCCTTAAAATTCATGTTGAATTAACGGCTCGACATTTACATATTTTCCGATTTTGCCGCTCCACCCCCTCTACAACCAATCATAGAATAACTCGGAGTAGAGAAGGGTTAGAAAATTGCAAATGGCCTCAAAATTCATGTTGAATTAACGGCTCGACATTTACATATTTTCCGATTTTGCCGCTCCACCCCCTCGGCGGAAACTCACCCCCTCTACAGCCGATCATGGTATAACTCGGAGTAGAGAAGGTTTAGAAAATTGCAAATGGCCTTAAAATCCATGTTGAATTAACGCCTCGACATTTACATATTTTCCGATTTTGCCGCTCCACCCCCTCGCCGGAAACTTACCCCCGCTACAGCCTATCATGGTATAACTCGGAGTACAGAAGGGTTAGAAAATTGCAAATGGCCTTAAAATTCATGTTGAATTAACGGCTCGACATTTACATATTTTCCGATTTTGCCGCTCCACCCCCTCGCCGGAAACTCACCCCCTCTACATCCAATCATAGAATAACACGGAGTAGAGAAGGGTTAGAAAATTGCAAATGGCCTTAAAATTCATGTTGAATTAACGGCTCGACATTTACATATTTTCCGATTTTGCCGCTCCACCCCCTCGCCGGAAACTCACCCCCTCTACCGCCAATCATAGAATAACTCGGAGTAGAGAAGGGTTAGAAAATTGCAAATGGCCTTAAAATTCATGTTGAATTAACGGCTCGACATTTACATATTTTCCGATTTTGCCGCTCCACCCCCTCGGCGGAAACTCACCCCCGCTACAGCCTATCATGGTATAACTCGGAGTAGAGAAGGGTTAGAAAATTGCAAATGGCCTTAAAATTCATGTTGAATTAACGGCTCGACATTTACATATTTTCCGATTTTGCCGCTCCACCCCCTCTACAGCCAATCATAGAATAACTCGGAGTAGAGAAGGGTTAGAAAATTGCAAATGGCCTCAAAATTCATGTTGAATTAACGGCTCGACATTTACATATTTTCCGATTTTGCCGCTCCACCCCCTCGCCGGAAACTCACCCCCTCTACAGCCAATCATAGAATAACTCGGAGTAGAGAAGGGTTAGAAAATTGCAAATGGCCTTAAAATTCATGTTGAATTAACGGCTCGACATTTACATATTTTCCGATTTTGCCGCTCCACCCCCTCGACGGAAACTCACCCCCTCTACAGCCAATCATAGAATAACTCGGAGTAGAGAAGGGTTAGAAAATTGCAAATGGCCTTAAAATTCATGTTGAATTAACGGCTCGACATTTACATATTTTCCGATTTTGCCGCTCCACCCCCTCGGCGGAAATTCACCCCCGCTACAGCCTATCATGGTATAACTCGGAGTAGAGAAGGGTTAGAAAATTGCAAATGGCCTTAAAATTCATGTTGAATTAACGGCTCGACATTTACATATTTTCCGATTTTGCCGCTCCACCCCCTCGCCGGAAACTCACCCCCTTTACAGCCAATCATAGAATAACTCGGAGTAGAGAAGGGTTAGAAAATTGCAAATGGCCTTAAAATTCATGTTGAATTAACGGCTCGACATTTACATATTTTCCGATTTTTCCGCTCCACCCCCTCGGCGGAAAGTCACCCCCGCTACAGCCTATCATGGTATGACTCGGAGTAGAGAAGGGTTAGAAAATTGCAAATGGCCTTAAAATTCATGTTGAATTAACGGCTCGACATTTACATATTTTCCGATTTTGCCGCTCCACCCCCTCTACAGCCAATCATAGAATAACTCGGAGTAGAGAAGGGTTAGAAAATTGCAAATGGCCTTAAAATTCATGTTGAATTAACGGCTCGACATTTACATATTTTCCGATTTTGCCGCTCCACCCCCTCTACAGCCAATCATAGAATAACTCGGAGTAGAGAAGGGTTAGAAAATTGCAAATGGCCTCAAAATTCATGTTGAATTAACGGCTCGACATTTACATATTTTCCGATTTTGCCGCTCCACCCCCTCGCCGGAAACTCACCCCCTCTACAGCCAATCATAGAATAACTCGGAGTAGAGAAGGTTCAGAAAATTGCAAATGGCCTTAAAATTCATGTTGAATCAACGGCTCGACATTTACATATTTTCCGATTTTGCCGCTCCACCCCCTCGGCGGAAATTCACCCCCGCTACAGCCTATCATGGTATAACTCGGAGTAGAGAAGGGTTAGAAAATTGCAAATGGCCTTAAAATTCATGTTGAATTAACGGCTCGACATTTACATATTTTCCGATTTTGCCGCTCCACCCCCTCGCCGGAAACTCACCCCCTTTACAGCCAATCATAGAATAACTCGGAGTAGAGAAGGGTTAGAAAATTGCAAATGGCCTTAAAATTCATGTTGAATTAACGGCTCGACATTTACATATTTTCCGATTTTTCCGCTCCACCCCCTCGGCGGAAAGTCACCCCCGCTACAGCCTATCATGGTATGACTCGGAGTAGAGAAGGGTTAGAAAATTGCAAATGGCCTTAAAATTCATGTTGAATTAACGGCTCGACATTTACATATTTTCCGATTTTGCCGCTCCACCCCCTCTACAGCCAATCATAGAATAACTCGGAGTAGAGAAGGGTTAGAAAATTGCAAATGGCCTTAAAATTCATGTTGAATTAACGGCTCGACATTTACATATTTTCCGATTTTGCCGCTCCACCCCCTCTACAGCCAATCATAGAATAACTCGGAGTAGAGAAGGGTTAGAAAATTGCAAATGGCCTCAAAATTCATGTTGAATTAACGGCTCGACATTTACATATTTTCCGATTTTGCCGCTCCACCCCCTCGGCGGAAACTCACCCCCTCTACAGCCGATCATGGTATAACTCGGAGTAGAGAAGGTTTAGAAAATTGCAAATGGCCTTAAAATTCATGTTGAATTAACGGCTCGACATTTACATATTTTCCGATTTTGCCGCTCCACCCCCTCGCCGGAAACTCACCCCCTCTACAGCCAATCATAGAATAACTCGGAGTAGAGAAGGGTTAGAAAATTGCAAATGGCCTTAAAATTCATGTTGAATTAACGGCTCGACATTTACATATTTTCCGATTTTTCCGCTCCACCCCCTCGGCGGAAACTCACCCCCGCTACAGCCTATCATGGTATAACTCGTAGTGGAGAAGGGTTAGAAAATTGCAAATGGCCTTAAAATTCATGTTGAATTAACGGCTCGACATTTACATATTTTCCGATTTTGCCGCTCCACCCCCTCGCCGGAAACTCACCCCCGCTACAGCCTATCATAGAATAACTCGGAGTAGAGAAGGTTTAGAAAATTGCAAATGGCCTTAAAATTCATGTTGAATTAACGGCTCGACATTTACATATTTTCCGATTTTGCCGCTCCACCCCCTCGGCGGAAATTCACCCCCGCTACAGCCTATCATGGTATAACTCGGAGTAGAGAAGGGTTAGAAAATTGCAAATGGCCTTAAAATTCATGTTGAATTAACGGCTCGACATTTACATATTTTCCCGCTCCACCCCCTCGCCGGAAACTCACTCCCTTTACAGCCAATCATAGAATAACTCGGAGTAGTGAAGGGTTAGAAAATTGCAAATGGCCTTAAAATTCATGTTGAATTAACGGCTCGACATTTACATATTTTCCGATTTTGCCGCTCCACCCCCTCGGCGGAAACTTACCCCCGCTACAGCCTATCATGGTATAACTCGGAGTAGAGAAGGGTTAGAAAATTGCAAATGGCCTTAAAATTCATGTTGAATTAACGGCTCGACATTTACATATTTTCCGATTTTGCCGCTCCACCCCCTCTACAGCCAATCATAGAATAACTCGGAGTAGAGAAGGGTTAGAAAATTGCAAATGGCCTCAAAATTCATGTTGAATTAACGGCTCGACATTTACATATTTTCCGATTTTGCCGCTCCACCCCCTCGCCGGAAACTCACCCCCTCTACAGCCAATCATAGAATAACTCGGAGTAGAGAAGGTTTAGAAAATTGCAAATGGCCTTAAAATTCATGTTGAATCAACGGCTCGACATTTACATATTTTCCGATTTTGCCGCTCCACCCCCTCGGCGGAAACTCACCCCCGCTACAGCCTATCATGGTATAACTCGGAGTAGAGAAGGTTTAGAAAATTGCAAATGGCCTTAAAATTCATGTTGAATTAACGGCTCGACATTTACATATTTTCCGATTTTGCCGCTCCACCCCCTCGGCGGAAACTCGCCGCCGCTACAGCCTATCATGGTATAACTCGGAGTAGAGAAGGGTTAGAAAATTGCAAATGGCCTTAAAATTCATGATGAATTAACGGCTTGACATTTGCATATTTTCCGATTTTGCCGCTCCACCCCCTCGGCGGAACCTCACCCCCGCTACAGCTCATCATGGTATAGCTCGGAGTAGAGAAGGTTTAGAAAATTGCAAATGGCCTTAAAATTCATGTTGAATTAACGGCTCGACATTTACATATTTTCCGATTTTGCCGCTCCACCCCCTCGGCGGAAACTCACCCCCGCTACAGCCTATCATGGTATAACTCGGAGTAGAGAAGGGTTAGAAAATTGCAAATGGCCTTAAAATTCATGTTGAATTAACGGCTCGACATTTACATATTTTCCGATTTTGCCGCTCCACCCCCTCGCCGGAAACTCACCCCCGCTACAGCCTATCATAGAATAACTCGGAGTAGAGAAGGTTTAGAAAATTGCAAATGGCCTTAAAATTCATGTTGAATTAACGGCTCGACATTTACATATTTTCCGATTTTGCCGCTCCACCCCCTCGGCGGAAACTCACCCCCGCTACAGCCTATCATGGTATAACTCGGAGTAGAGAAGGGTTAGAAAATTGCAAATGGCCTTAAAATTCATGTTGAATTAACGGCTTGACATTTGCATATTTTCCGATTTTGCCGCTCCACCCCCTCGGCGGAACCTCACCCCCGCTACAGCTCATCATGGTATAGCTCGGAGTAGAGAAGGTTTAGAAAATTGCAAATGGCCTTAAAATTCATGTTGAATTAACGGCTCGACATTTACATATTTTCCGATTTTTCCGCTCCACCCCCTCGGCGGAAACTCACCCCCGCTACAGCCTATCATGGTATAACTCGTAGTGGAGAAGGGTTAGAAAATTGCAAATGGCCTTAAAATTCATGTTGAATTAACGGCTCGACATTTACATATTTTCCGATTTTGCCGCTCCACCCCCTCGCCGGAAACTCACCCCCGCTACAGCCTATCATAGAATAACTCGGAGTAGAGAAGGTTTAGAAAATTGCAAATGGCCTTAAAATTCATGTTGAATTAACGGCTCGACATTTACATATTTTCCGATTTTGCCGCTCCACCCCCTCGCCGGAAACTCACCCCCTCTAAAGCCAATCATAGAATAACTCGGAGTAGAGAAGGTTGAGAAAATTGCAAATGGCCTTAAAATTCATCTTGAATTAACGCCTCGACATTTACATATTTTCCGATTTTGCCGCTCCACCCCCTCGGCGGAAATTCAACCCCGCTACAGCCTATCATGGTATAACTCGGAGTAGAGAAGGGTTAGAAAATTGCAAATGGTCTTAAAATTCATGTTGGATTAACGGCTCGACATTTACATATTTTCCGATTTTGCCGCTACACCCCCTCGGCGGAAACTCACCCCCTCTACAGCCAATCATAGAATAACTCGGAGTAGAGAAGGGTTAGAAAATGGCAAATGGCCTCAAAATTCATGTTGAATTAACGGCTCGACATTTACATATTTTCCGATTTTGCCGCTGCACCCCCTCGCCGGAAACTCACCCCCTCTACAGCCAATCATAGAATAACTCGGAGTAGAGAAGGGTTAGAAAATTGCAAATGGCCTTAAAATTCATGTTGAATTAACGGCTCGACATTTACATATTTTCCGATTTTGCCGCTCCACCCCCTCGGCGGAAACTCACCCCCGCTACAGCCTATCATGGTATAACTCGTAGTGGAGAAGGGTTAGAAAATTGCAAATGGCCTTAAAATTCATGTTGAATTAACGGCTCGACATTTACATATTTTCCGATTTTGCCGCTCCACCCCCTCGCCGGAAACTCACCCCCGCTACAGCCTATCATAGAATAACTCGGAGTAGAGAAGGTTTAGAAAATTGCAAATGGCCTTAAAATTCATGTTGAATTAACGGCTCGACATTTACATATTTTCCGATTTTGCCGCTCCACCCCCTCGGCGGAAACTCACCCCCGCTACAGCCTATCATGGTATAACTCGGAGTAGAGAAGGGTTAGAAAATTGCAAATGGCCTTAAAATTCATGTTGAATTAACGGCTCGACATTGACATATTTTCCGATTTTGCCGCTCCACCCCCTCGGCGGAAACTCACCCCCGCTACAGCCTATCATGGTATAACTCGTAGTGAAGAAGGGCTAGAAAATTGCAAATGGCCTTAAAATTCATGTTGAATTAACGGCTCGACATTTACATATTTTGCGATATTGCCGCTCCACCCCCTCGCCGGAAACTCACCCCCTCTACAGCCAATCATAGAATAACACGGAGTAGAGAAGGGTTAGAAAATTGCAAATGGCATTAAAATTCATGTTGAATTAACGGCTCGACATTTACATATTTTCCGATTTTGCCGCTCCACCCCCTCGCCGGAAACTCACCCCCTCTACAGCCAATCATAGAATAACTCGGAGTAGAGAAGGGTTAGAAAATTGCAAATGGCCTTAAAATTCATGTTGAATTAACGGCTCGACATTTACATATTTTCCGATTTTGCCGCTCCACCCCCTCGACGGAAACTCACCCCCTCTACAGCCAATCATAGAATAACTCGGAGTAGAGAAGGGTTAGAAAATTGCAAATGGTCTTAAAATTCATGTTGAATTAACGGCTCGACATTTACATATTTTCCGATTTTGCCGCTCCACCCCCTCGGCGGAAATTCACCCCCGCTACAGCCTATCATGGTATAACTCGGAGTAGAGAAGGGTTAGAAAATTGCAAATAGCCTTAAAATTCATGTTGAATTAACGGCTCGACATTTACATATTTTCCGATTTTGCCGCTCCACCCCCTCGCCGGAAACTCACCCCCTTTACAGCCAATCATAGAATAACTCCGAGTAGAGAAGGGTTAGAAAATTGCAAATGGCCTTAAAATTCATGTTGAATTAACGGCTCGACATTTACATATTTTCCGATTTTTCCGCTCCACCCCCTCGGCGGAAAGTCACCCCCGCTACAGCCTATCATGGTATGACTCGGAGTAGAGAAGGGTTAGAAAATTGCAAATGGCCTTAAAATTCATGTTGAATTAACGGCTCGACATTTACATATTTTCCGATTTTGCCGCTCCACCCCCTCTACAGCCAATCATAGAATAACTCGGAGTAGAGAAGGGTTAGAAAATTGCAAATGGCCTTAAAATTCATGTTGAATTAACGGCTCGACATTTACATATTTTCCGATTTTGCCGCTCCACCCCCTCTACAACCAATCATAGAATAACTCGGAGTAGAGAAGGGTTAGAAAATTGCAAATGGCCTTAAAATTCATGTTGAATTAACGGCTCGACATTTACATATTTTCCGATTTTGCCGCTCCACCCCCTCGGCGGAAACTCACCCCCTCTACAGCCGATCATGGTATAACTCGGAGTAGAGAAGGTTTAGAAAATTGCAAATGGCCTTAAAATCCATGTTGAATTAACGGCTCGACATTTACATATTTTCCGATTTTGCCGCTCCACCCCCTCGCCGGAAACTTACCCCCGCTACAGCCTATCATGGTATAACTCGGAGTACAGAAGGGTTAGAAAATTGCAAATGGCCTTAAAATTCATGTTGAATTAACGGCTCGACATTTACATATTTTCTGATTTTGCCGCTCCACCCCCTCGCCGGAAACTCACCCCCTCTACATCCAATCATAGAATAACACGGAGTAGAGAAGGGTTAGAAAATTGCAAATGGCCTTAAAATTCATGTTGAATTAACGGCTCGACACTTACATATTTTCCGATTTTGCCGCTCCACCCCCTCGCCGGAAACTCACCCCCTCTACCGCCAATCATAGAATAACTCGGAGTAGAGAAGGGTTAGAAAATTGCAAATGGCCTTAAAATTCATGTTGAATTAACGGCTCGACATTTACATATTTTCCGATTTTGCCGCTCCACCCCCTCGGCGGAAACTCACCCCCGCTACAGCCTATCATGGTATAACTCGGAGTAGAGAAGGTTTAGAAAATTGCAAATGGCCTTAAAATTCATGTTGAATTAACGGCTCGACATTTACATATTTTCCGATTTTGCCGCTCCACCCCCTCTACAGCCAATCAGAGAATAACTCGGAGTAGAGAAGGGTTAGAAAATTGCAAATGGCCTCAAAATTCATGTTGAATTAACGGCTCGACATTTACATATTTTCCGATTTTGCCGCTCCACCCCCTCGCCGGAAACTCACCCCCTCTACAGCCAATCATAGAATAACTCGGAGTAGAGAAGGGTTAGAAAATTGCAAATGGCCTTAAAATTCATGTTGAATTAACGGCTCGACATTTACATATTTTCCGATTTTGCCGCTCCACCCCCTCGACGGAAACTCACCCCCTCTACAGCCAATCATAGAATAACTCGGAGTAGAGAAGGGTTAGAAAATTGCAAATGGCCTTAAAATTCATGTTGAATTAACGGCTCGACATTTACATATTTTCCGATTTTGCCGCTCCACCCCCTCGGCGGAAATTCACCCCCTCTACAGCCTATCATGGTATAACTCGGAGTAGAGAAGGGTTAGAAAATTGCAAATGGCCTTAAAATTCATGTTGAATTAACGGCTCGACATTTACATATTTTCCGATTTTGCCGCTCCACCCCCTCGCCGGAAACTCACCCCCTTTACAGCCAATCATAGAATAACTCGGAGTAGAGAAGGGTTAGAAAATTGCAAATGGCCTTAAAATTCATGTTGAATTAACGGCTCGACATTTACATATTTTCCGATTTTTCCGCTCCACCCCCTCGGCGGAAAGTCACCCCCGCTACAGCCTATCATGGTATAACTCGGAGTAGAGAAGGGTTAGAAAATTGCAAATGGCCTTAAAATTCATGTTGAATTAACGGCTCGACATTTACATATTTTCCGATTTTGCCGCTCCACCCCCTCTACAGCCAATCATAGAATAACTCGGAGTAGAGAAGGGTTAGAAAATTGCAAATGGCCTTAAAATTCATGTTGAATTAACGGCTCGACATTTACATATTTTCCGATTTTGCCGCTCCACCCCCTCTACAGCCAATCATAGAATAACTCGGAGTAGAGAAGGGTTAGAAAATTGCAAATGGCCTTAAAATTCATGTTGAATTAACGGCTCGACATTTACATATTTTCCGATTTTGCCGCTACACCCCCTCGCCGGAAACTCACCCCCTCTAAAGCCAATCATAGAATAACTCGGAGTAGAGAAGGTTTAGAAAATTGCAAATGGCCTTAAAATTCATGTTGAATTAACGCCTCGACATTTACATATTTTCCGATTTTGCCGCTCCACCCCCTCGGCGGAAATTCACCACCGCTACAGCCTATCATGGTATAACTCGGAGTAGAGAAGGGTTAGAAAATTGCAAATGGTCTTAAAATTCATGTTGGATTAACGGCTCGACATTTACATATTTTCCGATTTTGCCGCTACACCCCCTCGGCGGAAACTCACCACCGCTACAGCCTACCATGGTATAACTCGTAGTAGAGAAGGGTTAGAAAATTGCAAATGGCCTTAAATTTATGTTGAATTAACGGCTCGACATTTACATATTTTCCGATTTTGCCGCTCCACCCCCTCGCCGGGAACTCACCCCCGCTACAGCCTATCATGGTATGACTCGGAGTAGAGAAGGGTTAGAAAATTGCAAATGGCCTTAAAATTCATATTGAATTAATGGCTCGACAATTACGTATTTTCCGATTTTGCCGCTCCACCCCCTCGGCGGAAACTCACCCCCGCTACAGCCTATCATGGTATAACTCGGAGTAGAGAAGGTTTACAAAATTGCAAATGGCCTTAAAATTCATGTTGAAGCAACGGCTCGACATTTACATATTTTCCGATTTTGCCGCTCCACCCCCTCGGCGGAAACTCACCCCCGCTACAGCCTATCATGGTATAACTCGGAGTAGAGAAGGTTTAGAAAATTGCAAATGGCCTTAAAATTCATGTTGAATTACCGGCTCGACATTTACTTATTTTCCGATTTTGCCGCTCCACCCCCTCGGCGGAAACTCACCCCCTCTACAGCCGATCATGGTATAACTCGGAGTAGAGAAGGTTTAGAAAATTGCAAATGGCCTTAAAATTCATGTTGAATTAACGCCTCGACATTTACATATTTTCCGATTTTGCCGCTCCACCCCCTCGCCGGAAACTTACCCCCGCTACAGCCTATCATGGTATAACTCGGAGTACAGAAGGGTTAGAAAATTGCAAATGGCCTTAAAATTCATGTTGAATTAACGGCTCGACATTTACATATTTTCTGATTTTGCCGCTCCACCCCCTCGCCGGAAACTCACCCCCTCTACATCCAATCATAGAATAACACGGAGTAGAGAAGGGTTAGAAAATTGCAAATGGCCTTAAAATTCATGTTGAATTAACGGCTCGACACTTACATATTTTCCGATTTTGCCGCTCCACCCCCTCGCCGGAAACTCACCCCCTCTACCGCCAATCATAGAATAACTCGGAGTAGAGAAGGGTTAGAAAATTGCAAATGGCCTTAAAATTCATGTTGAATTAACGGCTCGACATTTACATATTTTCCGATTTTGCCGCTCCACCCCCTCGGCGGAAACTCACCCCCTCTACAGCCTATCATGGTATAACTCGGAGTAGAGAAGGGTTAGAAAATTGCAAATGGCCTTAAAATTCATGTTGAATTAACGGCTCGACATTTACATATTTTCCGATTTTGCCGCTCCACCCCCTCTACAGCCAATCATAGAATAACTCGGAGTAGAGAAGGGTTAGAAAATTGCAAATGGCCTCAAAATTCATGTTGAATTAACGGCTCGACATTTACATATTTTCCGATTTTGCCGCTCCACCCCCTCGCCGGAAACTCACCCCCGCTACAGCCTATCATGGTATAACTCGGAGTAGAGAAGGGTTAGAAAATTGCAAATGGCCTTAAAATTCATGTTGAATTAACGGCTCGACATTTACATATTTTCCGATTTTGCCGCTCCACCCCCTCTACAGCCAATCATAGAATAACTCGGAGTAGAGAAGGGTTAGAAAATTGCAAATGGCCTCAAAATTCATGTTGAATTAACGGCTCGACATTTACATATTTTCCGATTTTGCCGCTCCACCCCCTCGCCGGAAACTCACCCCCTCTACAGCCAATCATAGAATAACTCGGAGTAGAGAAGGGTTAGAAAATTGCAAATGGCCTTAAAATTCATGTTGAATTAACGGCTCGACATTTACATATTTTCCGATTTTGCCGCTCCACCCCCTCGGCGGAAACTCACCCCCGCTACAGCCTATCATGGTATAACTCGGAGTAGAGAAGGTTTAGAAAATTGCAAATGGCCTTAAAATTCATGTTGAATTACCGGCTCGACATTTACTTATTTTCCGATTTTGCCGCTCCACCCCCTCGGCGGAAACTCACCCCCTCTACAGCCTATCATGGTATAACTCGGAGTAGAGAAGGTTTAGAAAATTGCAAATGGCCTTAAAATTCATGTTGAATTAACGCCTCGACATTTACATATTTTCCGATTTTGCCGCTCCACCCCCTCTACAGCCAATCATAGAATAACTCGGAGTAGAGAAGGGTTAGAAAATTGCAAATGGCCTCAAAATTCATGTTGAATTAACGGCTCGACATTTACATATTTTCCGATTTTGCCGCTCCACCCCCTCGGCGGAAACTCACCCCCTCTACAGCCAATCATAGAATAACTCGGGGTAGAGAAGGGTTAGAAAATTGCAAATGGCCTTAAAATTCATGTTGAATTAACGGCTCGACATTTACATATTTTCCGATTTTGCCGCTCCACCCCCTCGGCGGAAGCTCACCCCCGCTACAGCCTATCATGGTATAACTCGTAGTGGAGAAGGGTTAGAAAATTGCAAATGGCCTTAAAATTCATGTTGAATTAACGGCTCGAAATTACATATTTTCCGATTTTGCCGCTCCACCCCCTCGCCGGAACCTCACCCCCGCTACAGCCTATCATAGAATAACTCGGAGTAGAGAAGGTTTAGAAAATTGCAAATGGCCTTAAAATTCATGTTGAATTAACGGCTCGACATTTACATATTTTCCGATTTTGCCGCTCCACCCCCTCGGCGGAAACTCACCACCGCTACAGCCTATCATGGTATAACTCGGAGTAGAGAAGGGTTAGAAAATTGCAAATGGCCTTAAAAATCATGTTGAATTAACGGCTCGACATTGACATATTTTCCGATTTTGCCGCTCCACCCCCTCGGCGGAAGCTCACCCCCGCTACAGCCTATCATGGTATAACTCGTAGTGAAGAAGGGTTAGAAAATTGCAAATGGCCTTAAAATTCATGTTGAATTAACGGCTCGACATTTACATATTTTCCGATATTGCCGCTCCACCCCCTCGCCGGAAACTCACCCCCTCTACAGCCAATCATAGAATAACACGGAGTAGAGAAGGGTTAGAAAATTGCAAATGGCCTTAAAATTCATGTTGAATTAACGGCTCGACACTTACATATTTTCCGATTTTGCCGCTCCACCCCCTCGCCGGAAACTCACCCCCTCTACAGCCAATCATAGAATAACACGGAGTAGAGAAGGGTTAGAAAATTGCAAATGGCCTTAAAATTCATGTTGAATTAACGGCTCGACATTTACATATTTTCCGATTTTGCCGCTCCACCCCCTCGGCGGAAACTCACCCCCGCTACAGCCTATCATGGTATAACTCGTAGTGAAGAAGGGTTAGAAAATTGCAAATGGCCTTAAAATTCATGTTGAATTAACGGCTCGACATTTACATATTTTCCGATTTTGCCGCTCCACCCCCTCGCCGGAAACTCACCCCCGCTACAGCCTATCATAGAATAACTCGGAGTAGAGAAGGTTTAGAAAATTGCAAATGGCCTTAAAATTCATGTTGAATTAACGGCTCGACATTTACATATTTTCCGATTTTGCCGCTCCACCCCCTCGGCGGAAACTCACCCCCGCTACAGCCTATCATGGTATAACTCGGAGTAGAGAAGGGTTAGAAAATTGCAAATGGCCTTAAAATTCATGTTGAATTAACGGCTCGACATTTACATATTTTCCGATTTTGCCGCTCCACCCCCTCGGCGGAAACTCACCCCCGCTACAGCCTATCATGGTATAACTCGTAGTGAAGAAGGGTTAGAAAATTGCAAATGGCCTTAAAATTCATGTTGAATTAATGGCTCGACATTTACATATTTTCCGATATTGCCGCTCCACCCCCTCGCCGGGAACTCACCCCCGCTACAGCCTATCATGGTATGACTCGGAGTAGAGAAGGGTTAGAAAATTGCAAATGGCCTTAAAATTCATATTGAATTAACGGCTCGACATTTACATATTTTCCGATTTTGCCGCTCCACCCCCTCTACAGCCAATCATAGAATAACTCGGAGTAGAGAAGGGTTAGAAAATTGCAAATGGCCTCAAAATTCATGTTGAATTAACGGCTCGACATTTACATATTTTCCGATTTTGCCGCTACACCCCCTCGCCGGAAACTCACCCCCTCTAAAGCCAATCATAGAATAACTCGGAGTAGAGAAGGTTTAGAAAATTGCAAATGGCCTTAAAATTCATGTTGAATTAACGCCTCGACATTTACATATTTTCCGATTTTGCCGCTCCACCCCCTCGGCGGAAATTCACCACCGCTACAGCCTATCATGGTATAACTCGGAGTAGAGAAGGGTTAGAAAATTGCAAATGGCCTTAAAATTCATGTTGGATTAACGGCTCGACATTTACATATTTTCCGATTTTGCCGCTACACCCCCTCGGCGGAAACTCACCACCGCTACAGCCTACCATGGTATAACTCGTAGTAGAGAAGGGTTAGAAAATTGCAAATGGCCTTAAATTTATGTTGAATTAACGGCTCGACATTTACATATTTTCCGATTTTGCCGCTCCACCCCCTCGCCGGGAACTCACCCCCGCTACAGCCTATCATGGTATGACTCGGAGTAGAGAAGGGTTAGAAAATTGCAAATGGCCTTAAAATTCATATTGAATTAATGGCTCGACAATTACGTATTTTCCGATTTTGCCGCTCCACCCCCTCGGCGGAAACTCACCCCCGCTACAGCCTATCATGGTATAACTCGGAGTAGAGAAGGTTTAGAAAATTGCAAATGGCCTTAAAATTCATGTTGAAGCAACGGCTCGACATTTACATATTTTCCGATTTTGCCGCTCCACCCCCTCGCCGGAAACTCACCCCCGCTACAGCCTATCATGGTATAACTCGGAGTAGAGAAGGTTTAGAAAATTGCAAATGGCCTTAAAATTCATGTTGAATTATCGGCTCGACATTTACTTATTTTCCGATTTTGCCGCTCCACCCCCTCGGCGGAAACTCACCCCCTCTACAGCCGATCATGGTATAACTCGGAGTAGAGAAGGTTTAGAAAATTGCAAATGGCCTTAAAATTCATGTTGAATTAACGCCTCGACATTTACATATTTTCCGATTTTGCCGCTCCACCCCCTCGCCGGAAACTTACCCCCGCTACAGCCTATCATGGTATAACTCGGAGTACAGAAGGGTTAGAAAATTGCAAATGGCCTTAAAATTCATGTTGAATTAACGGCTCGACATTTACATATTTTCTGATTTTGCCGCTCCACCCCCTCGCCGGAAACTCACCCCCTCTACATCCAATCATAGAATAACACGGAGTAGAGAAGGGTTAGAAAATTGCAAATGGCCTTAAAATTCATGTTGAATTAACGGCTCGACACTTACATATTTTCCGATTTTGCCGCTCCACCCCCTCGCCGGAAACTCACCCCCTCTACCGCCAATCATAGAATAACTCGGAGTAGAGAAGGGTTAGAAAATTGCAAATGGCCTTAAAATTCATGTTGAATTAACGGCTCGACATTTACATATTTTCCGATTTTGCCGCTCCACCCCCTCGGCGGAAACTCACCCCCGCTACAGCCTATCATGGTATAACTCGGAGTGAAGAAGGGTTAGAAAATTGCAAATGGCCTTAAAATTCATGTTGAATTAACGGCTCGACATTTACATATTTTCCGATTTTGCCGCTCCACCCCCTCTACAGCCAATCATAGAATAACTCGGAGTAGAGAAGGGTTAGAAAATTGCAAATGGCCTTAAAATTCATGTTGAATTAACGGCTCGACATTTACATATTTTCCGATTTTGCCGCTCCACCCCCTCGCCGGAAACTCACCCCCGCTACAGCCTATCATGGTATAACTCGGAGTAGAGAAGGGTTAGAAAATTGCAAATGGCCTTAAAATTCATGTTGAATTAACGGCTCGACATTTACATATTTTCCGATTTTGCCGCTCCACCCCTTCTACAGCCAATCATAGAATAACTCGTAGTGGAGAAGGGTTAGAAAATTGCAAATGGCCTTAAAATTCATGTTGAATTAACGGCTCGACATTTACATATTTTCCGATTTTGCCGCTCCACCCCCTCGCCGGAAACTCACCCCCGCTACAGCCTATCATAGAATAACTCGGAGTAGAGAAGGTTTAGAAAATTGCAAATGGCCTTAAAATTCATGTTGAATTAACGGCTCGACATTTACATATTTTCCGATTTTGCCGCTCCACCCCCTCGGCGGAAACTCACCCCCGCTACAGCCTATCATGGTATAACTCGGAGTAGAGAAGGGTTAGAAAATTGCAAATGGCCTTAAAATTCATGTTGAATTAACGGCTCGACATTGACATATTTTCCGATTTTGCCGCTCCACCCCCTCGCCGGAAACTCACCCCCGCTACAGCATATCATGGTATAACTCGTAGTGAAGAAGGTTTAGAAAATTGCAAATGGCCTTAAAATTCATGTTGAATTAATGGCTCGACATTTACATATTTTCCGATATTGCCGCTCCACCCCCTCGCCGGGAACTCACCCCCGCTACAGCCTATCATGGTATGACTCGGAGTAGAGAAGGGTTAGAAAATTGCAAATGGCCTTAAAATTCATATTGAATTAATGGCTCGACAATTACATATTTTCCGATTTTGCCGCTCCACCCCCTCGGCGGAAACTCACCCCCGCTACAGCCTATCATGGTATAACTCGGAGTAGAGAAGGTTTACAAAATTGCAAATGGCCTTAAAATTCATGTTGAATCAACGGCTCGACATTTACATATTTTCCGATTTTGCCGCTCCACCCCCTCGGCGGAAACTCACCCCCGCTACAGCCTATCATGGTATAACTCGGAGTAGAGAAGGTTTAGAAAATTGCAAATGGCCTTAAAATTCATGTTGAATTACCGGCTCGACATTTACTTATTTTCCGATTTTGCCGCTCCACCCCCTCGGCGGAAACTCACCCCCTCTACAGCCTATCATGGTATAACTCGGAGTAGAGAAGGTTTAGAAAATTGCAAATGGCCTTAAAATTCATGTTGAATTAACGCCTCGACATTTACATATTTTCCGATTTTGCCGTTCCACCCCCTCGCCGGAAACTTACCCCCGCTACAGCCTATCATGGTATAACTCGGAGTAGAGAAGGGTTAGAAAATTGCAAATGGCCTTAAAATTCATGTTGAATTAACGGCTCGACATTTACATATTTTCCGATTTTGCCGCTCCACCCCCTCGCCGGAAACTCACCCCCTCTACATCCAATCATAGAATAACACGGAGTAGAGAAGGGTTAGAAAATTGCAAATGGCCTTAAAATTCATGTTGAATTAACGGCTCGACACTTACATATTTTCCGATTTTGCCGCTCCACCCCCTCGGCGGAAACTCACCCCCTCTACCGCCAATCATAGAATAACTCGGAGTAGAGAAGGGTTAGAAAATTGCAAATGGCCTTAAAATTCATGTTGAATTAACGGCTCGACATTTACATATTTTCCGATTTTGCCGCTCCACCCCCTCGGCGGAAACACACCCCCGCTACAGCCTATCATGGTATAACTCGGAGTAGAGAAGGGTTAGAAAATTGCAAATGGCCTTAAAATTCATGTTGAATTAACGGCTCGACATTTACATATTTTCCGATTTTGCCGCTCCACCCCCTCTACAGCCAATCATAGAATAACTCGGAGTAGAGAAGGGTTAGAAAATTGCAAATGGCCTCAAAATTCATGTTGAATTAACGGCTCGACATTTACATATTTTCCGATTTTGCCGCTCCACCCCCTCGCCGGAAACTCACCCCCGCTACAGCCTATCATTGTATAACTCGGAGTAGAGAAGGGTTAGAAAATTGCAAATGGCCTTAAAATTCATGTTGAATTAACGGCTCGACATTTACATATTTTCCGATTTTGCCGCTCCACCCCCTCTACAGCCAATCATAGAATAACTCGGAGTAGAGAAGGGTTAGAAAATTGCAAATGGCCTCAAAATTCATGTTGAAATAACGGCTCGACATTTACATATTTTCCGATTTTGCCGCTCCACCCCCTCGCCGGAAACTCACCCCCTCTACAGCCAATCATAGAATAACTCGGAGTAGAGAAGGGTTAGAAAATTGCAAATGGCCTTAAAATTCATGTTGAATTAACGGCTCGACATTTACATATTTTCCGATTTTGCCGCTCCACCCCCTCGGCGGAAACTCACCCCCGCTACAGCCTATCATGGTATAACTCGGAGTAGAGAAGGTTTAGAAAATTGCAAATGGCCTTAAAATTCATATTGAATTACCGGCTCGACATTTACTTATTTTCCGATTTTGCCGCTCCACCCCCTCGGCGGAAACTCACCCCCTCTACAGCCTATCATGGTATAACTCGGAGTAGAGAAGGTTTAGAAAATTGCAAATGGCCTTAAAATTCATGTTGAATTAACGCCTCGACATTTACATATTTTCCGATTTTGCCGCTCCACCCCCTCGCCGGAAACTTACCCCCGCTACAGCCTATCATGGTATAACTCGGAGTAGAGAAGGGTTAGAAAATTGCAAATGGCCTTAAAATTCATGTTGAATTAACGGCTCGACATTTACATATTTTCTGATTTTGCCGCTCCACCCCCTCGCCGGAAACTCACCCCCTCTACAGCCAATCATAGAATAACACGGAGTAGAGAAGGGTTAGAAAATTGCAAATGGCCTTAAAATTCATGTTGAATTAACGGCTCGACACTTACATATTTTCCGATTTTGCCGCTCCACCCCCTCGCCGGAAACTCACCCCCTCTACCGCCAATCATAGAATAACTCGGAGTAGAGAAGGGTTAGAAAATTGCAAATGGCCTTAAAATTCATGTTGAATTAACGGCTCGACATTTACATATTTTCCGATTTTGCCGCTCCACCCCCTCGGCGGAAACTCACCCCCGCTACAGCCTATCATGGTATAACTCGGAGTGGAGAAGGGTTAGAAAATTGCAAATGGCCTTAAAATTCATGTTGAATTAACGGCTCGAAATTACATATTTTCCGATTTTGCCGCTCCACCCCCTCGCCGGAAACTCACCCCCGCTACAGCCTATCATAGAATAACTCGGAGTAGAGAAGGTTTAGAAAATTGCAAATGGCCTTAAAATTCATGTTGAATTAACGGCTCGACATTTACATATTTTCCGATTTTGCCGCTCCACCCCCTCGGCGGAAACTCACCCCCGCTACAGCCTATCATGGTATAACTCGGAGTAGAGAAGGGTTAGAAAATTGCAAATGGCCTTAAAAATCATGTTGAATTAACGGCTCGACATTGACATATTTTCCGATTTTGCCGCTCCACCCCCTCGGCGGAAGCTCACCCCCGCTACAGCCTATCATGGTATAACTCGTAGTGAAGAAGGGTTAGAAAATTGCAAATAGCCTTAAAATTCATGTTGAATTAACGGCTCGACATTTACATATTTTCCGATATTGCCGCTCCACCCCCTCGCCGGAAACTCACCCCCTCTACAGCCAATCATAGAATAACTCGGAGTAGAGAAGGGTTAGAAAATTGCAAATGGCCTTAAAATTCATGTTGAATTAACGGCTCGACATTTACATATTTTCCGATTTTGCCGCTCCACCCCCTCGCCGGAAACTCACCCCCGCTACAGCCTATCATAGAATAACTCGGAGTAGAGAAGGTTTAGAAAATTGCAAATGGCCTTAAAATTCATGTTGAATTAACGGCTCGACATTTACATATTTTCCGATTTTGCCGCTCCACCCCCTCGGCGGAAACTCACCCCCGCTACAGCCTATCATGGTATAACTCGGAGTAGAGAAGGGTTAGAAAATTGCAAATGGCCTTAAAATTCATGTTGAATTAACGGCTCGACATTTACATATTTTCCGATTTTGCCGCTCCACCCCCTCGGCGGAAATTCACCCCCGCTACAGCCTATCATGGTATAACTCGGAGTAGAGAAGGGTGAGAAAATTGCAAATGGCCTTAAAATTCATGTTGAATTAACGGCTCGACATTTACATATTTTCCGATTTTGCCGCTCCACCCCCTCGCCGGAAACTCACCCCGTTTACAGCCAATCATAGAATAACTCGGAGTAGAGAAGGGTTAGAAAATTGCAAATGGCCTTAAAATTCATGTTGAATTAACGGCTCGACATTTACATATTTTCCGATTTTTCCGACCAACCCCCTCGGCGGAAACTCACCCCCGCTACAGCCTATCATGGTATGACTCGGAGTAGAGAAGGGTTAGAAAATTGCAAATGGCCTTAAAATTCATGTTGAATTAACGGCTCGACATTTACATATTTTCCGATTTTGCCGCTCCACCCCCTCCAAAGCCAATCATAGAATAACTCGGAGTAGAGAAGGGTTAGAAAATTGCAAATGGCCTTAAAATTCATGTTGAATTAACGGCTCGACATTTACATATTTTCCGATTTTGCCACTCCACCCCCTCGCCGGAAACTCACCCCCTTTACAGCCAATCATAGAATAACTCGGAGTAGAGAAGGGTTAGAAAATTGCAAATGGCCTCAAAATTCATGTTGAATTAACGGCTCGACATTTACATATTTTCCGATTTTGCCGCTCCACCCCCTCGCCGGAAACTCACCCCCTCTAAAGCCAATCATAGAATAACTCGGAGTAGAGAAGGTTTAGAAAATTGCAAATGGCCTTAAAATTCATGTTGAATTAACGCCTCGACATTTACATATTTTCCGATTTTGCCGCTCCACCCCCTCGGCGGAAATTCACCCCCGCTACAGCCTATCATGGTATAACTCGGAGTAGAGAAGGGTTAGAAAATTGCAAATGGTCTTAAAATTCATGTTGGATTAACGGCTCGACATTTACATATTTTCCGATTTTGCCGCTACACCCCCTCGGCGGAAACTCACCCCCGCTACAGCCTATCATGGTATAACTCGTAGTAGAGAAGGGTTAGAAAATTGCAAATGGCCTTAAATTTATGTTGAATTAACGGCTCGACATTTACATATTTTCCGATTTTGCCGCTCCACCCCCTCGCCGGGAACTCACCCCCGCTACAGCCTATCATGGTATGACTCGGAGTAGAGAAGGGTTAGAAAATTGCAAATGGCCTTAAAATTCATATTGAATTAATGGCTCGACAATTACATATTTTCCGATTTTGCCGCTCCACCCCCTCGGCGGAAACTCACCCCCGCTACAGCCTATCATGGTATAACTCGGAGTAGAGAAGGTTTACAAAATTGCCAATGGCCTTAAAATTCATGTTGAATCAACGGCTCGACATTTACATATTTTCCGATTTTGCCGCTCCACCCCCTCGGCGGAAACTCACCCCCGCTACAGCCTATCATGGTATAACTCGGAGTAGAGAAGGGTTAGAAAATTGCAAATGGCCTTAAAATTCATGTTGAATTAACGGCTCGACATTTACATATTTTCCGATTTTGCCGCTCCACCCCCTCTACAGCCAATCATAGAATAACTCGGAGTAGAGAAGGGTTAGAAAATTGCAAATGGCCTTAAAATTCATGTTGAATTAACGGCTCGACATTTACATATTTTCCGATTTTGCCGCTCCACCCCCTCGCCGGAAAATCACCCCCGCTACAGCCTATCATGGTATAACTCGGAGTAGAGAAGGGTTAGAAAATTGCAAATGGCCTTAAAATTCATGTTGAATTAACGGCTCGAAATTACATATTTTCCGATTTTGCCGCTCCACCCCCTCGGCGGAAATTCACCCCCGCTACAGCCTATCATTGAATAACTCGGAGTAGAGAAGGTTTAGAAAATTGCAAATGGCCTTAAAATTCATGTTGAATTAACGGCTCGACATTTACATATTTTCCGATTTTGCCGCTCCACCCCCTCGGCGGAAACTCACCCCCGCTACAGCCTATCATGGTATAACTCGGAGTAGAGAAGGGTTAGAAAATTGCAAATGGCCTTAAAAATCATGTTGAATTAACGGCTCGACATTGACATATTTTCCGATTTTGCCGCTCCACCCCCTCGGCGGAAGCTCACCCCCGCTACAGCCTATCATGGTATAACTCGTAGTGAAGAAGGGTTAGAAAATTGCAAATGGCCTTAAAATTCATGTTGAATTAACGGCTCGACATTTACATATTTTCCGATATTGCCGCTCCACCCCCTCGCCGGAAACTCACCCCCTCTACAGCCAATCATAGAATAACACGGAGTAGAGAAGGGTTAGAAAATTGCAAATGGCCTTAAAATTCATGTTGAATTAACGGCTCGACACTTACATATTTTCCGATTTTGCCGCTCCACCCCCTCGCCGGAAACTCACCCCCGCTACAGCCAATCATAGAATAACTCGGAGTAGAGAAGGGTTAGAAAATTGCAAATGGCCTTAAAATTCATGTTGAATTAACGGCTCGACATTTACATATTTTCCGATATTGCCGCTCCACCCCCTCGGCGGAAACTCACCCCCGCTACAGCCTATCATGGTATAACTCGTAGTGGAGAAGGGTTAGAAAATTGCAAATGGCCTTAAAATTCATGTTGAATTAACGGCTCGACATTTACATATTTTCCGATTTTGCCGCTCCACCCCCTCGCCGGAAACTCACCCCCGCTACAGCCTATCATAGAATAACTCGGAGTAGAGAAGGTTTAGAAAATTGCAAATGGCCTTAAAATTCATATTGAATTAACGGCTCGACAATTACATATTTTCCGATTTTGCCGCTCCACCCCCTCGGCGGAAACTCACCCCCGCTACAGCCTATCATGGTATAACTCGGAGTAGAGAAGGGTTAGAAAATTGCAAATGGCCTTAAAATTCATGTTGAATTAACGGCTCGACATTGACATATTTTCCGATTTTGCCGCTCCACCCCCTCGGCGGAAACTCACCCCCGCTACAGCCTATCATGGTATAACTCGTAGTGAAGAAGGGTTAGAAAATTGCAAATGGCCTTAAAATTCATGTTGAATTAAAGGCTCGACATTTACATATTTTCCGATATTGCCGCTCCACCCCCTCGCCGGGAACTCACCCCCGCTACAGCCTATCATGGTATGACTCGGAGTAGAGAAGGGTTAGAAAATTGCAAATGGCCTTAAAATTCATGTTGAATTAACGGCTCGACACTTACATATTTTCCGATTTTGCCGCTCCACCCCCTCGCCGGAAACTCACCCCCTCTACCGCCAATCATAGAATAACTCGGAGTAGAGAAGGGTTAGAAAATTGCAAATGGCCTTAAAATTCATGTTGAATTAACGGCTCGACATTTACATATTTTCCGATTTTGCCGCTCCACCCCCTCGGCGGAAACACACCCCCGCTACAGCCTATCATGGTATAACTCGGAGTAGAGAAGGGTTAGAAAATTGCAAATGGCCTTAAAATTCATGTTGAATTAACGGCTCGACATTTACATATTTTCCGATTTTGCCGCTCCACCCCCTCTACAGCCAATCATAGAATAACTCGGAGTAGAGAAGGGTTAGAAAATTGCAAATGGCCTCAAAATTCATGTTGAATTAACGGCTCGACATTTACATATTTTCCGATTTTGCCGCTCCACCCCCTCGCCGGAAACTCACCCCCGCTACAGCCTATCATGGTATAACTCGGAGTAGAGAAGGGTTAGAAAATTGCAAATGGCCTTAAAATTCATGTTGAATTAACGGCTCGACATTTACATATTTTCCGATTTTGCCGCTCCACCCCCTCTACAGCCAATCATAGAATAACTCGGAGTAGAGAAGGGTTAGAAAATTGCAAATGGCCTAAAAATTCATGTTGAAATAACGGCTCGACATTTACATATTTTCCGATTTTGCCGCTCCACCCCCTCGGCGGAAACTCACCCCCTCTACAGCCAATCATAGAATAACTCGGAGTAGAGAAGGGTTAGAAAATTGCAAATGGCCTTAAAATTCATGTTGAATTAACGGCTCGACATTTACATATTTTCCGATTTTGCCGCTCCACCCCCTCGGCGGAAACTCACCCCCGCTACAGCCTATCATGGTATAACTCGGAGTAGAGAAGGTTTAGAAAATTGCAAATGGCCTTAAAATTCATATTGAATTACCGGCTCGACATTTACTTATTTTCCGATTTTGCCGCTCCACCCCCTCGGCGGAAACTCACCCCCTCTACAGCCTATCATGGTATAACTCGGAGTAGAGAAGGTTTAGAAAATTGCAAATGGCCTTAAAATTCATGTTGAATTAACGCCTCGACATTTACATATTTTCCGATTTTGCCGCTCCACCCCCTCGCCGGAAACTTACCCCCGCTACAGCCTATCATGGAATAACTCGGAGTAGAGAAGGGTTAGAAAATTGCAAATGGCCTTAAAATTCATGTTGAATTAACGGCTCGACATTTACATATTTTCTGATTTTGCCGCTCCACCCCCTCGCCGGAAACTCACCCCCTCTACAGCCAATCATAGAATAACACGGAGTAGAGAAGGTTTAGAAAATTGCAAATGGCCTTAAAATTCATGTTGAATTAACGGCTCGACACTTACATATTTTCCGATTTTGCCGCTCCACCCCCTCGCCGGAAACTCACCCCCTCTACCGCCAATCATAGAATAACTCGGAGTAGAGAAGGGTTAGAAAATTGCAAATGGCCTTAAAATTCATGTTGAATTAACGGCTCGACATTTACATATTTTCCGATTTTGCCGCTCCACCCCCTCGGCGGAAACTCACCCCCGCTACAGCCTATCATGGTATAACTCGTAGTGGAGAAGGGTTAGAAAATTGCAAATGGCCTTAAAATTCATGTTGAATTAACGGCTCGAAATTACATATTTTCCGATTTTGCCGCTCCACCCCCTCGCCGGAAACTCACCCCCGCTACAGCCTATCATAGAATAACTCGGAGTAGAGAAGGTTTAGAAAATTGCAAATGGCCTTAAAATTCATGTTGAATTAACGGCTCGACATTTACATATTTTCCGATTTTGCCGCTCCACCCCCTCGGCGGAAACTCACCCCCGCTACAGCCTATCATGGTATAACTCGGAGTAGAGAAGGGTTAGAAAATTGCAAATGGCCTTAAAAATCATGTTGAATTAACGGCTCGACATTGACATATTTTCCGATTTTGCCGCTCCACCCCCTCGGCGGAAACTCACCCCCGCTACAGCCTATCATGGTATAACTCGTAGTGAAGAAGGGTTAGAAAATTGCAAATGGCCTTAAAATTCATGTTGAATTAACGGCTCGACATTTACATATTTTCCGATTTTGCCGCTCCACCCCCTCGCCGGAAACTCACCCCCTCTACAGCCAATCATAGAATAACACGGAGTAGAGAAGGGTTAGAAAATTGCAAATGGCCTTAAAATTCATGTTGAATTAACGGCTCGACACTTACATATTTTCCGATTTTGCCGCTCCACCCCCTCGCCGGAAACTCACCCCCTCTACAGCCAATCATAGAATAACTCGGAGTAGAGAAGGGTTAGAAAATTGCAAATGGCCTTAAAATTCATGTTGAATTAACGGCTCGACATTTACATATTTTCCGATTTTGCCGCTCCACCCCCTCGGCGGAAACTCACCCCCGCTACAGCCTATCATGGTATAACTCGTAGTGGAGAAGGGTTAGAAAATTGCAAATGGCCTTAAAATTCATGTTGAATTAACGGCTCGACATTTACATATTTTCCGATTTTGCCGCTCCACCCCCTCGGCGGAAACTCACCCCCGCTACAGCCTATCATAGAATAACTCGGAGTAGAGAAGGTTTAGAAAATTGCAAATGGCCTTAAAATTCATGTTGAATTAACGGCTCGACATTTACATATTTTCCGATTTTGCCGCTCCACCCCCTCGGCGGAAACTCACCCCCGCTACAGCCTATCATGGTATAACTCGGAGTAGAGAAGGGTTAGAAAATTGCAAATGGCCTTAAAATTCATGTTGAATTAACGGCTCGACATTTACATATTTTCCGATTTTGCCGCTCCACCCCCTCGGCGGAAATTCACCCCCGCTACAGCCTATCATGGTATAACTCGGAGTAGAGAAGGGTGAGAAAATTGCAAATGGCCTTAAAATTCATGTTGAATTAACGGCTCGACATTTACATATTTTCCGATTTTGCCGCTCCACCCCCTCGCCGGAAACTCACCCCGTTTACAGCCAATCATAGAATAACTCGGAGTAGAGAAGGGTTAGAAAATTGCAAATGGCCTTAAAATTCATGTTGAATTAACGGCTCGACATTTACATATTTTCCGATTTTTCCGACCAACCCCCTCGGCGGAAACTCACCCCCGCTACAGCCTATCATGGTATGACTCGGAGTAGAGAAGGGTTAGAAAATTGCAAATGGCCTTAAAATTCATGTTGAATTAACGGCTCGACATTTACATATTTTCCGATTTTGCCGCTCCACCCCCTCCAAAGCCAATCATAGAATAACTCGGAGTAGAGAAGGGTTAGAAAATTGCAAATGGCCTTAAAATTCATGTTGAATTAACGGCTCGACATTTACATATTTTCCGATTTTGCCACTCCACCCCCTCGCCGGAAACTCACCCCCTTTACAGCCAATCATAGAATAACTCGGAGTAGAGAAGGGTTAGAAAATTGCAAATGGCCTCAAAATTCATGTTGAATTAACGGCTCGACATTTACATATTTTCCGATTTTGCCGCTCCACCCCCTCGCCGGAAACTCACCCCCTCTAAAGCCAATCATAGAATAACTCGGAGTAGAGAAGGTTTAGAAAATTGCAAATGGCCTTAAAATTCATGTTGAATTAACGGCTCGACATTTACATATTTTCCGATTTTGCCGCTCCACCCCCTCGGCGGAAATTCACCCCCGCTACAGCCTATCATGGTATAACTCGGAGTAGAGAAGGGTTAGAAAATTGCAAATGGTCTTAAAATTCATGTTGGATTAACGGCTCGACATTTACATATTTTCCGATTTTGCCGCTACACCCCCTCGGCGGAAACTCACCCCCGCTACAGCCTATCATGGTATAACTCGTAGTAGAGAAGGGTTAGAAAATTGCAAATGGCCTTAAATTTATGTTGAATTAACGGCTCGACATTTACATATTTTCCGATTTTGCCGCTCCACCCCCTCGCCGGGAACTCACCCCCGCTACAGCCTATCATGGTATGACTCGGAGTAGAGAAGGGTTAGAAAATTGCAAATGGCCTTAAAATTCATATTGAATTAATGGCTCGACAATTACATATTTTCCGATTTTGCCGCTCCACCCCCTCGGCGGAAACTCACCCCCGCTACAGCCTATCATGGTATAACTCGGAGTAGAGAAGGTTTACAAAATTGCCAATGGCCTTAAAATTCATGTTGAATCAACGGCTCGACATTTACATATTTTCCGATTTTGCCGCTCCACCCCCTCGGCGGAAACTCACCCCCGCTACAGCCTATCATGGTATAACTCGGAGTAGAGAAGGGTTAGAAAATTGCAAATGGCCTTAAAATTCATGTTGAATTAACGGCTCGACATTTACATATTTTCCGATTTTGCCGCTCCACCCCCTCTACAGCCAATCATAGAATAACTCGGAGTAGAGAAGGGTTAGAAAATTGCAAATGGCCTCAAAATTCAGGTTGAATTAACGGCTCGACATTTACATATTTTCCGATTTTGCCGCTCCACCCCCTCGCCGGAAACTCACCCCCGCTACAGCCTATCATGGTATAACTCGGAGTAGAGAAGGGTTAGAAAATTGCAAATGGCCTTAAAATTCATGTTGAATTAACGGCTCGAAATTACATATTTTCCGATTTTGCCGCTCCACCCCCTCGCCGGAAACTCACCCCCGCTACAGCCTATCATAGAATAACTCGGAGTAGAGAAGGTTTAGAAAATTGCAAATGGCCTTAAAATTCATGTTGAATTAACGGCTCGACATTTACATATTTTCCGATTTTGCCGCTCCACCCCCTCGGCGGAAACTCACCCCCGCTACAGCCTATCATGGTATAACTCGGAGTAGAGAAGGGTTAGAAAATTGCAAATGGCCTTAAAAATCATGTTGAATTAACGGCTCGACATTGACATATTTTCCGATTTTGCCGCTCCACCCCCTCGGCGGAAGCTCACCCCCGCTACAGCCTATCATGGTATAACTCGTAGTGAAGAAGGGTTAGAAAATTGCAAATGGCCTTAAAATTCATGTTGAATTAACGGCTCGACATTTACATATTTTCCGATATTGCCGCTCCACCCCCTCGCCGGAAACTCACCCCCTCTACAGCCAATCATAGAATAACACGGAGTAGAGAAGGGTTAGAAAATTGCAAATGGCCTTAAAATTCATGTTGAATTAACGGCTCGACACTTACATATTTTCCGATTTTGCCGCTCCACCCCCTCGCCGGAAACTCACCCCCTCTACAGCCAATCATAGAATAACTCGGAGTAGAGAAGGGTTAGAAAATTGCAAATGGCCTTAAAATTCATGTTGAATTAACGGCTCGACATTTACATATTTTCCGATTTTGCCGCTCCACCCCCTCGGCGGAAACTCACCCCCGCTACAGCCTATCATGGTATAACTCGTAGTGAAGAAGGGTTAGAAAATTGCAAATGGCCTTAAAATTCATGTTGAATTAACGGCTCGACATTTACATATTTTCCGATTTTGCCGCTCCACCCCCTCGCCGGAAACTCACCCCCGCTACAGCCTATCATAGAATAACTCGGAGTAGAGAAGGTTTAGAAAATTGCAAATGGCCTTAAAATTCATATTGAATTAACGGCTCGACAATTACATATTTTCCGATTTTGCCGCTCCACCCCCTCGGCGGAAACTCACCCCCGCTACAGCCTATCATGGTATAACTCGGAGTAGAGAAGGGTTAGAAAATTGCAAATGGCCTTAAAATTCATGTTGAATTAACGGCTCGACATTTACATATTTTCCGATTTTGCCGCTCCACCCCCTCGGCGGAAACTCACCCCCGCTACAGCCTATCATGGTATAACTCGTAGTGAAGAAGGGTTAGAAAATTGCAAATGGCCTTAAAATTCATGTTGAATTAATGGCTCGACATTTACATATTTTCCGATATTGCCGCTCCACCCCCTCGCCGGGAACTCACCCCCGCTACAGCCTATCATGGTATGACTCGGAGTAGAGAAGGGTTAGAAAATTGCAAATGGCCTTAAAATTCATATTGAATTAATGGCTCGACAATTACATATTTTCCGATTTTGCCGCTCCACCCCCTCGGCGGAAACTCACCCCCGCTACAGCCTATCATGGTATAACTCGGAGTAGAGAAGGTTTACAAAATTGCAAATGGCCTTAAAATTCATGTTGAATCAACGGCTCGACATTTACATATTTTCCGATTTTGCCGCTCCACCCCCTCGGCGGAAACTCACCCCCGCTACATCCAATCATAGAATAACACGGAGTAGAGAAGGGTTAGAAAATTGCAAATGGCCTTAAAATTCATGTTGAATTAACGGCTCGACACTTACATATTTTCCGATTTTGCCGCTCCACCCCCTCGCCGGAAACTCACCCCCTCTACCGCCAATCATAGAATAACTCGGAGTAGAGAAGGGTTAGAAAATTGCAAATGGCCTTAAAATTCATGTTGAATTAACGGCTCGACATTTAGATATTTTCCGATTTTGCCGCTCCACCCCCTCGGCGGAAACTCACCCCCGCTACAGCCTATCATGGTATAACTCGGAGTAGAGAAGGGTTAGAAAATTGCAAATGGCCTTAAAATTCATGTTGAATTAACGGCTCGACATTTACATATTTTCCGATTTTGCCGCTCCACCCCCTCTACAGCCAATCATAGAATAACTCGGAGTAGAGAAGGGTTAGAAAATTGCAAATGGCCTCAAAATTCATGTTGAATTAACGGCTCGACATTTACATATTTTCCGATTTTGCCGCTCCACCCCCTCGCCGGAAACTCACCCCCGCTACAGCCTATCATGGTATAACTCGGAGTAGAGAAGGGTTAGAAAATTGCAAATGGCCTTAAAATTCATGTTGAATTAACGGCTCGACATTTACATATTTTCCGATTTTGCCGCTCCACCCCCTCTACAGCCAATCATAGAATAACTCGGAGTAGAGAAGGGTTAGAAAATTGCAAATGGCCTCAAAATTCATGTTGAAATAACGGCTCGACATTTACATATTTTCCGATTTTGCCGCTCCACCCCCGCGCCGGAAACTCACCCCCTCTACAGCCAATCATAGAATAACTCGGAGTAGAGAAGGGTTAGAAAATTGCAAATGGCCTTAAAATTCATGTTGAATTAACGGCTCGACATTTACATATTTTCCGATTTTGCCGCTCCACCCCCTCGGCGGAAACTCACCCCCGCTACAGCCTATCATGGTATAACTCGGAGTAGAGAAGGTTTAGAAAATTGCAAATGGCCTTAAAATTCATATTGAATTACCGGCTCGACATTTACATATTTTCCGATTTTGCCGCTCCACCCCCTCGGCGGAAACTCACCCCCGCTACAGCCTATCATGGTATAACTCGGAGTAGAGAAGGTTTAGAAAATTGCAAATGGCCTTAAAATTCATGTTGAATTAACGCCTCGACATTTACATATTTTCCGATTTTGCCGCTCCACCCCCTCGCCGGAAACTTACCCCCGCTACAGCCTATCATGGTATAACTCGGAGTAGAGAAGGGTTAGAAAATTGCAAATGGCCTTAAAATTCATGTTGAATTAACGGCTCGACATTTACATATTTTCTGATTTTGCCGCTCCACCCCCTCGCCGGAAACTCACCCCCTCTACAGCCAATCATAGAATAACACGGAGTAGAGAAGGGTTAGAAAATTGCAAATGGCCTTAAAATTCATGTTGAATTAACGGCTCGACATTTACATATTTTCCGATTTTGCCGCTCCACCCCCTCGGCGGAAACTCACCCCCGCTACAGCCTATCATGGTATAACTCGTAGTGGAGAAGGGTTAGAAAATTGCAAATGGCCTTAAAATTCATGTTGAATTAACGGCTCGAAATTACATATTTTCCGATTTTGCCGCTCCACCCCCTCGCCGGAAACTCACCCCCGCTACAGCCTATCATATAATAACTCGGAGTAGAGAAGGTATAGAAAATTGCAAATGGCCTTAAAATTCATGTTGAATTAACGGCTCGACATTTACATATTTTCCGATTTTGCCGCTCCACCCCCTCGGCGGAAACTCACCCCCGCTACAGCCTATCATGGTATAACTCGGAGTAGAGAAGGGTTAGAAAATTGCAAATGGCCTTAAAAATCATGTTGAATTAACGGCTCGACATTGACATATTTTCCGATTTTGCCGCTCCACCCCCTCGGCGGAAGCTCACCCCCGCTACAGCCTATCATGGTATAACTCGTAGTGAAGAAGGGTTAGAAAATTGCAAATGGCCTTAAAATTCATGTTGAATTAACGGCTCGACATTTACATATTTTCCGATATTGCCGCTCCACCCCCTCGCCGGAAACTCACCCCCTCTACAGCCAATCATAGAATAACACGGAGTAGAGAAGGGTTAGAAAATTGCAAATGGCCTTAAAATTCATGTTGAATTAACGGCTCGACACTTACATATTTTCCGATTTTGCCGCTCCACCCCCTCGCCGGAAACTCACCCCCTCTACAGCCAATCATAGAATAACTCGGAGTAGAGAAGGGTTAGAAAATTGCAAATGGCCTTAAAATTCATGTTGAATTAACGGCTCGACATTTACATATTTTCCGATTTTGCCGCTCCACCCCCTCGGCGGAAACTCACCCCCGCTACAGCCTATCATGGTATAACTCGTAGTGGAGAAGGGTTAGAAAATTGCAAATGGCCTTAAAATTCATGTTGAATTAACGGCTCGACATTTACATATTTTCCGATTTTGCCGCTCCACCCCCTCGCCGGAAACTCACCCCCGCTACAGCCAATCATAGAATAACTCGGAGTAGAGAAGGTTTAGAAAATTGCAAATGGCCTTAAAATTCATGTTGAATTAACGGCTCGACATTTACATATTTTCCGATTTTGCCGCTCCACCCCCTCGGCGGAAACTCACCCCCGCTACAGCCTATCATGGTATAACTCGGAGTAGAGAAGGGTTAGAAAATTGCAAATGGCCTTAAAATTCATGTTGAATTAACGGCTCGACATTTACATATTTTCCGATTTTTCCGAACAACCCCCTCGCCGGAAACTCACCCCCTCTACAGCCAATCATGGTATAACTCGGAGTAGAGAAGGGTTAGAAAATTGCAAATGGCCTTAAAATTCATGTTGAATTAACGGCTCGACATTTACATATTTTCCGATTTTTCCGACCAACCCCCTCGGCGGAAACTCACCCCCGCTACAGCCTATCATGGTATGACTCGGAGTAGAGAAGGGTTAGAAAATTGCAAATGGCCTTAAAATTCATGTTGAATTAACGGCTCGACATTTACATATTTTCCGATTTTGCCGCTCCACCCCCTCCAAAGCCAATCATAGAATAACTCGGAGTAGAGAAGGGTTAGAAAATTGCAAATGGCCTTAAAATTCATGTTGAATTAACGGCTCGACATTTACATATTTTCCGATTTTGCCACTCCACCCCCTCGCCGGAAACTCACCCCCTCTACAGCCAATCATAGAATAACTCGGAGTAGAGAAGGGTTAGAAAATTGCAAATGGCCTTAAAATTCATGTTGAATTAACGGCTCGACATTTACATATTTTCCGATTTTGCCGCTCCACCCCCTCGGCGGAAACTCACCCCCGCTACAGCCTATCATGGTATAACTCGGAGTAGAGAAGGTTTAGAAAATTGCAAATGGCCTTAAAATTCATATTGAATTACCGGCTCGACATTTACTTATTTTCCGATTTTGCCGCTCCACCCCCTCGGCGGAAACTCACCCCCTCTACAGCCTATCATGGTATAACTCGGAGTAGAGAAGGTTTAGAAAATTGCAAATGGCCTTAAAATTCATGTTGAATTAACGCCTCGACATTTACATATTTTCCGATTTTGCCGCTCCACCCCCTCGCCGGAAACTTACCCCCGCTACAGCCTATCATGGTATAACTCGGAGTAGAGAAGGGTTAGAAAATTGCAAATGGCCTTAAAATTCATGTTGAATTAACGGCTCGACATTTACATATTTTCTGATTTTGCCGCTCCACCCCCTCGCCGGAAACTCACCCCCTCTACAGCCAATCATAGAATAACACGGAGTAGAGAAGGGTTAGAAAATTGCAAATGGCCTTAAAATTCATGTTGAATTAACGGCTCGACATTTACATATTTTCCGATTTTGCCGCTCCACCCCCTCGGCGGAAACTCACCCCCGCTACAGCCTATCATGGTATAACTCGTAGTGAAGAAGGGCTAGAAAATTGCAAATGGCCTTAAAATTCATGTTGAATTAACGGCTCGACATTTACATATTTTGCGATATTGCCGCTCCACCCCCTCGCCGGAAACTCACCCCCTCTACAGCCAATCATAGAATAACACGGAGTAGAGAAGGGTTAGAAAATTGCAAATGGCATTAAAATTCATGTTGAATTAACGGCTCGACATTTACATATTTTCCGATTTTGCCGCTCCACCCCCTCGCCGGAAACTCACCCCCTCTACAGCCAATCATAGAATAACTCGGAGTAGAGAAGGGTTAGAAAATTGCAAATGGCCTTAAAATTCATGTTGAATTAACGGCTCGACATTTACATATTTTCCGATTTTGCCGCTCCACCCCCTCGACGGAAACTCACCCCCTCTACAGCCAATCATAGAATAACTCGGAGTAGAGAAGGGTTAGAAAATTGCAAATGGTCTTAAAATTCATGTTGGATTAACGGCTCGACATTTACATATTTTCCGATTTTGCCGCTCCACCCCCTCGGCGGAAATTCACCCCCGCTACAGCCTATCATGGTATAACTCGGAGTAGAGAAGGGTTAGAAAATTGCAAATAGCCTTAAAATTCATGTTGAATTAACGGCTCGACATTTACATATTTTCCGATTTTGCCGCTCCACCCCCTCGCCGGAAACTCACCCCCTTTACAGCCAATCATAGAATAACTCGGAGTAGAGAAGGGTTAGAAAATTGCAAATGGCCTTAAAATTCATGTTGAATTAACGGCTCGACATTTACATATTTTCCGATTTTTCCGCTCCACCCCCTCGGCGGAAAGTCACCCCCGCTACAGCCTATCATGGTATGACTCGGAGTAGAGAAGGGTTAGAAAATTGCAAATGGCCTTAAAATTCATGTTGAATTAACGGCTCGACATTTACATATTTTCCGATTTTGCCGCTCCACCCCCTCTACAGCCAATCATAGAATAACTCGGAGTAGAGAAGGGTTAGAAAATTGCAAATGGCCTTAAAATTCATGTTGAATTAACGGCTCGACATTTACATATTTTCCGATTTTGCCGCTCCACCCCCTCTACAACCAATCATAGAATAACTCGGAGTAGAGAAGGGTTAGAAAATTGCAAATGGCCTCAAAATTCATGTTGAATTAACGGCTCGACATTTACATATTTTCCGATTTTGCCGCTCCACCCCCTCGGCGGAAACTCACCCCCTCTACAGCCGATCATGGTATAACTCGGAGTAGAGAAGGTTTAGAAAATTGCAAATGGCCTTAAAATCCATGTTGAATTAACGCCTCGACATTTACATATTTTCCGATTTTGCCGCTCCACCCCCTC